>VHKM01000566.1:1580000-2093257 GCA_007210695.1 Neogobius melanostomus | reverse complement strand
TAAACAAGATACCATAAACATTTTCCGAGAACTAAAACAGACAACTTGGTGCTAGGCCAAAGCAAAGACAACATGTCGTAAAAAAATGCACCGAAATAAAGTTAACAAACAGATTTTCACCTTCTCTCAGAGAATGTTGTATAACAATCAAAAAATGTCAGAGAAAAACAAGGAACACGAAGTCAAACAAAGATGGAGAGAAATACTGTTCCAAGTGTCAGGCCAGAGATACCCTGTTGCTTGGGGACGGAGCCATATCTAATATAAACAATGAGATAATGACTACAGTCACTTATCCGTCTGCTACAGTTTCTGACATCATAGATTTCTAAACAAGGAAATCAAACAACCTGGAATAAATAAACTTGTTTTACATGTTGGTGCTGTGGACACAAGAAACGGAGAGTCTGAGTCCTGAAAAAAGTTTAATAAACTTTTTGAGAGACTGGATTGCCTGGACAAAGACGCGATACAAATTTTCATCAGTGGACCTATCCCAAACATCGACGGGAGAATAAACAAATTCTCCGGCTGTTTCAGTTGAATACATGGCTGTCAAAAGTCTGTAAGTCAAGAGGACTTACTTTCATAGAGAACTTTAATCTTTTCTGGAAACGCGACGATCTGTTTAAAGAAATGGCCCACATTTGAGCAGAGGTGGAGTGAGACGACTGACGGAAAATCTCCTCCACGCTCTGCAGAATCCGTGGAGGCTGAGCAACAAGAGAGAGCAGAGAGGAGCATGAGAAGAGCTCCTGGCTCACCAGCAAGGTTTCGCCTGCATCCCCAATAAAAGATTCAGTCACAGCGCATCATCTGCACCTACAGTAAAGGACTCATCCACAGCTAAGGATCCAGCCACAGCAGCACCAGCAGCACCTACAGTAGAGGACTCAGCCACAGTTAAGGATCCAGCCACAGTTAAGGAATCAGCTGCGCCGGAAAACATCTCAACCATAGCAGCGGCGCCACCTGCATCTGCATCTCCGGGGAAAAGCTCCGCTTCAGCACCACCTGCATCTATAGTAAATGATTCAGCCGAAGGAGCACTTTCTTCAACTCCACCGCAGGCCTTGAGCCGACTGGTACATCTACACCCTCCAGAGATTTTTCTGAATCATTCCCATCACCAAAGTCACCTATGGGATTTCCCAGCCATTTTGAAGCCTTGATAAAACAAGGGATTCAAATGACTCCCCGCCTCCAGTCATGTCAAGACCAAGGCTTTCATCCCCGAAGAAGCATCATGCCCCTCCCCCACCTCCGATTTCCAGCTGCTTCACTGCTGCTGTCTAGGACATTAAGGGCCTCTGCGTTGCTACCATGCATAGCAAACTCAAAACCAACCAGAGGTCCATAGAGGGAATGTGTTCTTCTGAACAATTAGTATAGTCAAACAACATAGATTAGATAAGAGGGCAACAGTCAGACCGTCCAATCAAAGAACTCTAATCCATATCCCTTGCAAAATTCCATCCACTCAAACACAGATAAATCTTAAACATGCTGTACTCAATGCCAGATCGTTAAAAAACAAGTCCTTTTTAATAAATAGTTTTATTTCTTCTTATAATCTAGATTTTATGTTTTTAACTGAAACATGGCTTGACAAAAACACTGGTAACGCAGTTTTGATTGAGTGTAGTCCATCAAATTTCAATTTTGTGTCTGAAACACGCCAAAACCAGAGGGGCGGGGGTGTCTGTGCAATATTCAGGGACAATATAGTCATCCACAAATTGTCATTTGGGGTTTTCTATCATTTGAGTATGTGTCTTTCAAAATGGAGATAAAACAATCTTCCATTCTTTATATGACTATTTACAAACCACCACAGAATTGTTTTATCGAAGACTTCACTGAATTACTTTCATTTATATGCACTGATTTTGATTGTTTGGTCATTTCAGGTGATTTTAATGTGCATGTGGATGTGACCAATGACAGGCATGCAAAAGAACTTAATGCTGTTCTTGAAATGTTTGGTTTAACTCAGCACGTGAGTGAGGCGACCCACAACAAAGGTCACACTCTAGATCTAGTTATTACAAAAGGTGTTAATATATCAAATGTGAATGTTGTTGATGTTGCTTTATCTGATCATTTTTGTGTCTTTTTTGACTTGTCTGTTACACCAAAACCAGTGGTTGGGCCTGGAGTTATTCAAAGAAGACACATAAATGATACAACAAGGACACAGTTTATGGAAATGATCAGATTTGTAATCCTCCATGTTCAAATGTTGATAATCTGTTGGACTCTTATACATCAAGCGTCTTAATGTTTGGATACTATTGCTCCTGTCAAGGTAAAATGGTTAACAATAGACAAAGGCACCTTGGAGAAGTGAAGATTCGGTCAGGGCACAGAAAAGGGAGTGCCGAAAGCCGAAAGGAAATGGCGCAAGTCAAAGCTCCAGGTTCATTGTGAGATATACAAAGAAGTGCTTTGTGAGTTCAACCAGATTTTGCGTGGAGAAAGGGAGAAGTACTTCTCTAAAATCATCGCAAACTGTAGAAACAATTCTCGTGTTCTGTTTTCCACAGTAAACAGATTAACTAACCCTCCAGTTTCACTGCCCTTAGAACTAATCTCTACATCTAAGTGCAATGAGTTTGCAATATTTTTTTATGATAAAGTCCAAGGCATAAAAATGCCATAATTTCCACAACACAAATACCAACCCTGCCACCAACTAGACACCTTGAGCTGACACATTTCACACCTGTTACTGGCAAAACAATCGAAGAGGTCATCTCCGGTTTGAGTTCATGTACATGCTGCCTTGATGAATTACCCACTAGATTTCTGAAGTCTGTGCTGACCAGCTTGTTACCACAACTTGTTCAGTTTGTTAACATCTCATTTGAGACTGGAGCATTTCCAAAGGCCTTGAAAACCGCGGTCATTAAGCCTCTTCTAAAGAAGAGCAGCCTTGATCCAAGGTACTGAACAACTACCGGCCCATATCAAACCTACCGTTTTTAGGAAAAGTCCTAGAGAAAGTAATATATCAACAGCTCACTTACTTTCTCCTATCTAACAATGTGTTTGATACTTTCCAGTCAGGATTTAGGCCCCACCACAGCACTGAGACAGCTCTGATCAAGGTGACAATGATATCCGTATGAACACCAATGCAGGTAAGGTCTCAGTTTTAGTTCTGCTGGACCTGAGCGCTGCCTTTGACACAGTGGACCATGGGATCTTACTTCACAGGTTAGAAACTGGGTGGGAATCTCTGGTACTGCTCTAACTGGTTCAAGTCCTATCTCGAGGATAGGACGTACTTTGTCGAAATTGGCAACTGTGTCTCAGACAAAATTTCCATGACCTGTGGAGTCCCCCAGGGGTCAATCTTGGGACCCCTCTTATTCAACCTGTACATGCTTCCATTGGGTCAGCTAATAAACAGCAACAATGTGTCGTACACAACTACGCAGATGACACTCAGATCTACGTGTCACTGACGGCAGGTGAACATGGGCCTGTAGATACTCTCTGTCACTGCATCGAACAGATCAGTTTGTGGATGCAAAACAACTTTCTCCAACTAAATTCAGACAAAACTGAAATCATTGTCTTTGGCCCACAGACACAAAGACAAAGTGTTATCAGTCACCTTGAGTCTCTTGCTCTAAAACCAAAAAATCAGGTTAGAAATCTAGGAGTAATCATGGACTCAGACCTGAACTTAAACAGCCACATCAAAGCAATAACATCATCAGCTTTTTACCATCTGAAGAACATTGCTAAGATCAGAGGAATAGTGTCAAAACCAGACTTAGAGAGACTCATCCATGCATTTGTCTCTAGCAGGTTAGACTACTGTAACGGCCTGCTCACTGGCCTGTCTAAACGAGCTGTTAGACAGCTGCAGTACATCCAGAACGCTGCTGCTCGAGTCCTGACAAAACCAGGAAATACGACCACATTAGTCCAGTGCTCCGGTCTCTGCACTGGCTTCCTGTCACTCAGAGAATAGAATTTAAAACAGCTCTGCTTGTGTACAAGTCTTTTCATGGTTTAGCACCAAAGTACATCTCTGACATGTTAGAGCCGTATGAACCATCTCGGGCCCTGAGAACTTCAGGGAGGGTCTCCTGGTGGTTCCCAGAGTCAATAATAAACACGGTGAGGCTGCGTTTCAGTTTCATGCAGCTAAATCTGGAACAGTCTTCATGAGGATGTGAGACAGGCCTCAACTCTGACAATGTTCAAATCCAGGCTGAAACAGCTCTTTTTACCCGTGCATATGAAAACTGAAAGTATTTTATCTGCACTCTTGACTTTTACTGTAATTGATTAACTTTGTGTTGTTGTTTTATTGATTGATTTTAACTGTTTTCTTGTAATTTTTTCTGCAACTGTGAAGCACTTTGAATTGCCTCGTGTATGAATTGTGCTCTACAAATAAACTTGCCTTGCCTTGCCTTGCCTTTTGTGCCTGTGTTGTGCAGCTCGAAATAAAAAATAAATCAATAAATCTATATATATATATATATATGTATGTATATATATATATATGTATATGTATGTATATATATATATATGTATATGTATATATATACTGTATATATATATATATATATGTATATATATAAATATATATATGTATATATATATACATATATAAGTATATGTATATGTGTGTGTGTGTGTGTGTGTGTGTGTGTGTGTGTGTAGATGTGACCAGGTGGTTAAACGTTGTTGTTGTTTTCGGGTCTTTTACTGCTATGAGTTTCAAAGTTCTTACCCGCCCATGAACGCACAGTCACTCTCCGTCCGCACCACTTCCTCTGATTGCGCGATTACAAAAAGGTGTGCACCCCAGTGAATTAGTGTCGGGGCTGGTATGCGGTCGTGCGGGCGCCTACTCGTGAGCAATCTCTCCACCTTGTGTTCTTTCTGACTTATTAAATTTGAACTGTATGGCTAGGGTTTTGTAAGGAGTTTCCTGGGCTCATGCTGCTCCTCGGAGGTGCCCTGAGCCCCCTTGTTGTGCTCCGTTCTGTCTGCCTAAGGCTCTGTACACTAAGTTGTACATGAAATGTGCCATATAAATAACTTGCTATTACACTATTACACCTTATTACACTATTGCACCGCTATTACACTATTACACCCCTATTACACTATTACTCCTTATACACTATTGCACTGCTATTACACCCTTATTACACCCTTATTAACTATTACAGCCTTATTACATATTAACCATTACACCTTATTACACTATTACATCTTTATTACATTAATACACCCTATTACACCATTATTACACTATTACAGCCTTATTACAATATTACGCCCCATTACACCCTTATTACACTATTACATCCTTATTACACTATTGCACTGATATTACACCCTTATTACACCCTTATTACATTAATACACCCCTATTACACCATTATTACAATATTACGCCCCATTACACCCTTATTACACCATTACACCCTTATTACACTATTACACCCTTATTACACTATTACATCCTTATTACATTATACACCCTTATTACACCCATAACTATTACGCCCTTATTACACTATTGCACCGCTATTACACTATTACTCCCATATTACACTATTGCACTGCTATTACACCCTTATTACACACTTATTACACTATTACTTCCCTATTACACCCTTATTACACTATTGCACCTTATTACTTATTACTTCCCTATTACACCCTTATTACACTATTACACGTTATTACACTATTACTCCCTATTACACCCTTATTACACTATTACACTTTCGTTATTACACTATTACTTCCGCTATTACACTATACCCTTATTACACTATTACACTGTTATTACACTATTACTTCCCTATTACATCCTTATTACACTATTCACTGTTTTACATTTTCTTTACCCTTATTACACTATTAACTTTTCCTATTACTTATCCTTATTACACTATTACACCCTTATTACACTATTACACCCTTATTACACTATTACACCCTTATTACACTATTACTTCCCTATTACACCCTTATTACACTATTACTTCCCTATTACACCCTTATTACACTATTACACTGTTATTACACTATTACTTCCCTATTACATCCTTATTACACTATTACACCCTTATTACACTATTACTTCCCTATTACACCCTTATTACACTATTACACTGTTATTACACTATTACTTCCTATTACACCCTTATTACACTATTACACCCTTATTACACTATTACTTCCCTATTACACCCTTATTACACTATTACACCCTTATTACACTATTACTTCCTATTACACCCTTATTACACTATTACACCCCTATTGCACCTCTACAGTTTTCTCATTCTGCGTTTTCCATTCTGCGTTTTCCATTCTGCGTTTTTCATTCTGCGTTTTTCATTCTGCGTTTTTCATTCTGCGTTTTTCATTCTGCGTTTTCCATTCTGCGTTTTAGACCTGCCGCCTTCCTTCCCCCTACCCTCCGCAGCGAAATTTTTGCGAGCGTAGGCCTGTGACTCCTGCAGCGCAGCTACAGGAGACAGACCACCCCTCCAAAGCTCACAAAAATAAAGCAAAGGGCTGTCTGCTGGGTCTTGTACTGGTCCGTTCATTCTGTCACGTTCTCGGTTCGGGGCTAGCAGGCGGAAAAAACCCAAATGCAGAGACAGCCACAAATCCAGGTAGAACGCAAATTTATTGATAACAAAAAACAAGCCAGGAAGGTACTGGCGAGAGCACTCACTCTGAGGGACGACGCAACAAGGCACAGATCAGAAAACTCAGGCTACAAGGAGCGCAAGGCGAGACACCCAACACATGCAATGAACGGACAAAAGACAAGGGAAAACATGGGGTATAAATACACAAGGTAAACGGGGAACAGGTGGATCACATTAGGGAGGGACAGGTAATCAAGAGAAGGAAGGCAAAGCAAAATGACACGGACACAGACCAAGAATGTCAAAATAAGTGAGCAGTGAGCAGCCGTTACAGTAGTCTAACCTGCTGGAGACAAATGCATGGATGAGTCTCTCTAAGTCTGGTTTTGACATTCCTCTGATCTTAGCAATGTTTTTCAGATGGTAAAAAGCTGATGATGTTATTGCTTTGATGTGGCTGTTTAAGTTCAGGTCTGAGTCTATGATTACTCCTAGATTTCTAACCTGATTTTTTGGTTTTAGAGCGAGAGACTCAAGGTGACTGATAACACTTTGTCTTTGTGTCTGTGGGCCAAAGACAATGATCTCAGTTTTGTCTGAGTTTAGTTGGAGAAAGTTGTTTTGCATCCACAAACTGATCTGTTCGATGCAGTGACAGAGTGTATCTACAGGCCCATGTTCACCTGCCGTCAGTGACACGTAGATCTGAGTGTCATCTGCGTAGTTGTGGTACGACACATTGTTACTGTTTATTAGCTGACCCAATGGAAGCATGTACAAGTTGAATAAGAGGGGTCCCAAGATTGACCCCTGGGGGACTCCACAGGTCATGGAAATTTTGTCTGAGACACAGTTGCCAATTTCAACAAAGTACGTCCTATCCTCAAGATAGGACTTGAACCAGTTTAGAGCAGTACCAGAGATTCCCACCCAGTTTTCTAACCTGTGAAGTAAGATCCCGTGGTCCACTGTGTCAAAGGCAGCGCTCAGGTCCAGCAGAACTAAAACTGAGACCTTACCTGCGTTGGTGTTCATACGAATATCATTTATCACCTTGATCAGAGCTGTCTCAGTGCTGTGGTGGGGCCTAAATCCTGGAAAATATCAAACACATTGTTAGATAGGAGAAAGTAAGTGAGCTGTTGATATATTAATTTCTCTAGGACTTTTCCTAAGAACGGTAGGTTTGATATGGGCCGGTAGTTGTTCAGTACCTTGGGATCAAGGCTGCTCTTCTTTAGAAGAGACTTAATGACCGCGGTTTTCAAGGCCTTTGGAAATGCTCCAGTCTCAAATGAGATGTGTACATGAACTCAGACCGGAGATGACCTCTTCGATTGTTTTGTCAGTAACAGGAGTGAAATGTGTCAGCTCAAGGTGTTTATCTGGTGGCAGGGTTGCTATTTGTGTTGTGGAAATTATGGCATTTTTAATGCCTTGGACTTTGTCATAAAAAAATATTGCAAACTCATTGCACTTAGATGTAGAGATTAGTTCTAAGGGCAGTGAAACTGGAGGGTTAGTTAATCTGTTTACTGTGGAAAACAGAACACGAGAATTGTTTCTGCAGTTTGCGATGATTTTAGAGAAGTACTTCTCCCTTTCTCCATGCAAAATCTGGTTGAACTCACAAAGCACTTCTTTGTATATCTCAAAATGAACCTGGAGCTTTGACTTGCGCCATTTCCGTTCGGCTTTTCGGCACTCCCTTTTCTGTGCCCTGACCGAATCTTCACTTCTCCAAGGTGCCTTTTGTCTATTGTTAACCATTTTAACCTTGACAGGAGCAATAGTATCCAAAACATTTAAGACGCTTGATGTATAAGAGTCCAACAGATTATCAACATTTGAACATGGAGGATTTTCAAATCTGATCATTTTCATAAACTGTGTCCCTGTTGTATCATTTATGTGTCTTCTTTGAATAACTCCAGGCCCAACCACTGGTTTGGGTGTAACAGACAAGTCAAAGAAGACACAAAAATGATCAGATAAGGCAACATCAACAACATTCACATTTGATATATTAACACCTTTTGTAATAACTAGATCTAGAGTGTGACCTTTGTTGTGGGTTGCCCCTCTCACGTGCTGAGTTAAACCAAACATTTCAAGAACAGCATTAAGTTATTTTGCATGCCTGTCATTGGTCACATCCACATGCACATTAAAATCACCTGAAATGACTAAACAATCAAAATCAGTGCATATAAATGAAAGTAATTCAGTAAAGTCTTCGATAAAACAATTCTGTGGTGGTTTGTAAATAGTCATATAAAGAATGGAAGATTGTTTTATCTCCATTTTGAAAGACACATACTCAAATGATAGAAAAACCCCAAATGACAACTTGTGGATGACTATATTGTCCCTGAATATTGCACAGACACCCCCGCCCCTCTGGTTTCGGCGTGTTTCAGACACAAAATTGAAATTTGATGGACTACACTCAATCAAAACTGCGTTACCAGTGTTTTGTCAAGCCATGTTTCAGTTAAAAACATAAATCTAGATTATAAGAGGAAATAAAACTATTTATTAAAAAGGACTTGTTTTTTTAACGATCTGACATTGAGTACAGCATGTTTGAGATTTATCTGTGTTTGAGTGGATGGAATCTTTTTGCAAGGGATATGGATTAGAGTTCTTTGATTGGACGGTCTGACTGTTGCCCTCTTATCTAATCTATGTTGTTTGACTGTACTAATTGTTTCAGAAGAACACACTCCCTCTATGGACCTGGTTTTGGTTTTGAGTTTGCTATGCATGGTAGCAACGCAGAGGCCCTTAATGTCCTAGACAGCAGCAGTGAAGCTGCTGGAAATCGGAGGTGGGAGAGGGGCATAATACTTCTTCGGGGATGAAAGCCTTGGTCTTGACATGACTGGAGTGAGGGGAGTCATTTGAATCCCTTGTTTTATCAAGGCTTCAAAATGGTTGGGAAATCCCATAGGTGACTTTGGTGATGGGAATGATTCAAAAAATCTCTGGAGGGTGTAGATGTACCAGTCGGGCTCAAGGCCTGTGGTGGAGTTGATGAAAGTGCTCCTTCGGCTGAATCATTTACTATAGATGCAGGTGGTGCTGAAGCTGAGCTTTTCCCCGGAGATGCAGATGCAGGTGGCGCCGCTGCTATGGTTGAGATGTTTTCCGGTGCAGCTGATTCCTTAACTGTGGCTGGATCCTTAACTGTGGCTGAGTCCATTACTGTAGGTGCTGATGGTGCTGCTGTGGCTGGATCCTTAACTGTGGCTGAGTCCTTTACTGTAGGTGCAGATGATGCAACTGCGACTGAATCTTTTATTGGGGATGCAGGCGAAACCTTTGCTGGCGAGCCGGGAGCTCTTCTCATGCTCCTCTCTGCTCTCTCTTGTTGCTCAGGCCTCCACTGATTTTGCAGAGCATGGAGGAGATTTTCCGTCAGTCGTCTCACTCCACCTCTGCTCAAATGTGGTCCATTTCCTTTAAACAGATTGTCGCGTTTCCAGAAAAGATTAAAGTTCTCTATGAAATACAGTCCTCTTGACTCACAGACTTTGGACAGCCATGTATTCAACTGAAGCAGCCGGGAGAATTTGTTTATTCTCCCGTCGATGTTTGGGATTGCGTCTTTGTCCAGACAATCAAGTCTCTCAAAACGTTTATTAAACTTTTCTTTCAGGGCTTCAGACTCTCCGTTTCTTGTGTCAACAGCACCAACATGTAAAACAATTTTATTTATCCCAGGGTTATTTGTAATTTCCTTGTTTAGAACATCTATAATGTCAGAAACTGTAGCAGACGGATAGGTGATTGTAGTAATTTGTGTATTGTTGACATTAGATATGGCTCCGTCTTCAAGCAACAGGATATCTCTGGCCTTGACACTTGGCACAGTTTTTCTCTCTATCTTTGTTTTGACTTCTTGTTCTCTGTTTCTCTCTGACTTTTTCTGCTTGTTATACACATCCTCTGAGAGAGGTGAAAATCTGTTTGTTAACTATTCCAGGTGCATCTTTACGAGCATGTTGTCTTTGCTTTGGCCTAGCACCAAGTTGTCTGTTAAGTTTTGGGAATGTTATGGTATCGTTTAGCTTTAGGTTGCAAGTATCAGTTTTTTCCGTCTTCTTACCGGGTTCCACAGGGAGCGTGTCATTAAGTCCTTTTTCCGTCTCTAGGGCATAAATCTTGTCCCGTAGCAGGGAAATTTCTTGTTGATACATCCGACAGCTTTCACAAGGAGATGTTTGCCTTACTCCCTCAGCCATGTTGACAAGATTGTCGTCGCTGATTCGTCAAATGAGTTGTAAAAATGGCATCAAAATGAGTAAAAAGCCTTGGTTCACTTAAGAGAAGAGATTAAAATCATATCCAAGACATGTGCCCAAAAATACAATGATTTAAAAAGCAAATAAAGAGGCAAGCGGCAGCAGCAAGCAGAGATACGTCTGCACTCTTGATAAGCAGGAAGCAGTCATTTGTATTTAAATGTAGTTAATGGCCAGTTGGTTTAAGCACATCATTTAGGTTCCTTCACACCCACATTGACAGTGTGGTTCACAGTTCATTAAGTCATAGATAAACAGGTACTAGTTCATGTAGTTGTCACACAATTGTCCAATCGTTGGTAACGTCCTGCTACCGGTCCATGTCAGCGCTAAGACAGCCTCGACCACCACACGAGGCGCCGCTTAGCCCGCAGTCACAGACAGTAAAGCACAAGAGAAAGGGAGGCTCTCCCGCCGACCAGCAGCCTAGGAGGGTACCATAATTTAAGTCTACAGTATACAGTACAACAGGTAACATAGGGCCACTAAACCTTCACATACCGGGTGGCTGTGGTCACATAAGCTCCGTAGATACACACACGCGCAAGAGCTACAACCGCGACGCCAACCTCGCACAGCCGAGAAGCTGCAAATAATGCGGCGTTAGCTCAGCGCACAGCTGATAGTTACGAACAATGATCTTTCTGCAACTCCTGCTACACCGCATGCTCTGAACACTGGGCTTGACGCCTTGAGACAGTGACATTTCCTCGGTCTTAGCGACAATCTTCATTCCTTTAACACTACGACGCTCACAGCCATGCTAGCTCCTGGTCGGCGGGTGACGTCACGGAGGGGAGAGGTCAGGTGGGACGAACAAAGGGGAATGCGGCCCTATTTATACCCCACAAGGCAACTGCGCCCCATTCATACTGCCATAGTGTGGGGTGGTAGACGTGCGTTATTATTATCCGCCTTTTATAAGGGGCAGTATTTCACGCGCGCCGTCTCCTCACCTGTCTTCACCCCTGGCGTCATGCGCCGAGGAGCCGAGTCATGGACGCTAGACGCAGGACCGCTCCAGCTGAACTCAAGCGATCAGGCGCACTGTGGCCGTTTGATGGGCCAAAACCCGGCGGTTACCGAGAGCGTTGCGGGCCATTTGTTGGGGTTAAGCCGGCGGTAACACAGACTATTTAGAGTGAGTTGTTGTTGTAGTGAGTTGTTGCTAACCAGTGTTGGGAACGTTACTTTTAAAAAGTAATTAGTTATAGTTACTCACTACTTGTTCCAAAAAGTAACTGAGTTAGTAACTGAATTACTCTATAATGGAAGTAACTCGTTACCAGGACAAGTAACTATTTGCGTTACTGTTAAAAAAAATTGCTTTATATCAAAGAATTTTGATTTTGATCTTTTTTTTTTGCACTTTTCAAAAGTCAGTTGAAAGGAGTAGAACAGACAGAGGTGTTTGTATTCATGTACTATCATGTAAAATATGTTCATAGTAACTGAATGAACTGAATGGGGGGTAGAGTGGGGGAAGCCTCTGTGACTGAATGGTATTGACCAGTATTTGCGTCGCTGTTTTATTAATGTCAATGTCAATTAATACGGCCGTATTCACAGAGAATGAGGAGGAACAGGAGTAAAAGAAACATGTGCCAACGCGGCCAACGAGGGGGGGAAGACGCGTCTTTGGGTTAAAAATAAGTTCCAACACTACTGATCGATTCTCCCCCGCGTCCGCACCGCGCTGTGGGCCAGCCGCGGGTCTGGGACACACGTAGTTTTTGGAGCAGAGAGCATGAACACTCTGCACAGACTCCGTGAGACTCCGCCCACCCTCTCAGCTGCTCCTGCTGCGTGAGCCGACACTGCGGCGCTCATTCAGTCTAATTGTAATGTGCCACTTTGTTTACCCAGTAACGATAACGGCGTTGTAACGACGGGGAGAGTAATGAATTAGATTACTCCGTTACTGAAAAAATAACGTCGTTACCTAACGCCGTTCTTTTAAACGGCGTTATTCCAAACACTGTTGCTAACCCATTCTGTAAGCAGCTAATGGGCTGTTGTCTTTAGCATATGGCTCGGCGTGGGATTGCTCCTCCTGCGGTTTGGGCGTTTTGAGGCGGGCGGCCACTCGGGACGCATGCCAAACCTGTCCATAATCTTGGTACGTGATTGTAATGTTTGTTTATATGTTTGTTTGCAAATTGTAATGTTACTGTGTAAACCCCATAGGCTCCTGCGGGCAGCGAGTCTCCCCTTTTTGTTTACCACCATGTACCTCAAGTGAAGCTTTGGAGTGGCTGTATCTCCATCGCCATTATGGACTGAAAAACATAACCTGTCTACTCGAAATATGAAAGAATATGTATAACCAAACCATGTGTAACTGAACTCAAACACCTGCACATAAATGAAAATGTAAAAGCTGTTTTCCTATCCATGTCTCTGTCATATCAATGGTAAAAAAAAGAAAAAAAGAACTTTAAGCGGGCCGGGGGCTTCGGTAGGAGATAATGATTCCTCAGCGTTGGTATACCTGTGCCCATTTTACTGTAAACAATTTATTAGAGGGCTATCCGCGCCCCCGTGCGGTTACACTAAGTAAGTAAGTAAGTAAGTGCTTTATTGTCATTGTACAACTGTACAACGAAATAGTGTTCAGGTGTTAGTCCTGAGCTGCTGCGGCTGAGCCGCGCTGCCACTGTGTCAACCTGACCCACATGACCTTGGAGGTCGGGGGAACTGTAGCACTCAGAAGAAACCTGGCTGGCTGCCCTCTCTCGTTGTCTCCTCTGATCCTCTGAAACGGTGCAGCGCCTCATGGGTTTGTCCCTGTTTCAGGGCGTGGTGTCCTGCACTGGTCAGCTCCTCCTCCTTCCTCTTCCTCCTGCAGCTCCCTCCTCCAGTCTTTCACCATCTCCTCGTTTGTCCCTTACTTGTTTCCTGTAGATGCTCTTGTGACGCCTCCACTGTGCTGCAGCTGTGGGGGCTCTTGGTGCCTCTTCAGTGTCTCAGAAAAAGAAATGTGTAGGTCTCAAATGGGTTTAGCTGAAAAGCTAGCATTTTGTTTACCTTTAAAAAGCTGCTTTCTTCAGGACCATTTTGGACTCTCAAAGTAAACAAATCCACCAAACCTCCACAAAAACTCTAGCCTGGCTAACGCCAGACTAAAATCACAAGTGATATTTAGTCTGGGGACCACCAATTCATTTTCTCGTAGGAGAGGTGTGGTTTACGATTGTCCATAGCCGTTTATTGGGCGCTACGAATGTCTCTCATGCGTCTGCACGTAGCCATAGCCAATCGTATCATGGTATCAGATGACGTATGACATACCCGCTGTAAACTTTTGAGCTAAACTATTTAGAACACGTTCTAAAGCTTGATCGAAAGATGGCATCGCGTCTGCTGCTGTCATGTTGGATCCGTAAATATTTTTTTATTTTTTTTATCCCTAAACAAACTACAAGCTTCCGTATGTCAAATAGCGCGTCATCGTCTTACCGTCCCTCCTCGTTCTGTGATTGGTGCCCAAATCCATGGAAAAATGTCGGCCATGGTCCCCAGGCTGTTGTGAAGTTCGAAAAGATTCGAGCGCACACAGCAGTCTGGCGTTAGCCAGGCTACAAAAACTCGGCAAAGACGTACAAAAGTATCCAGAAAAACAATGTGGAACACAGAAACCACAAATGCAGGTCGCAGAAAAAGGTGAAAAATTAAGTTGTACCAGGAGAGAGGGAGGTTTCTTCCTGTTTTCACATCACTAACATTAATTCAAATATGAAATCATCTTTATGAAACACACTCAGCTTGATGTGTATTTACAATTATATTTATTGATGTTCCATTCTTGTTAAGTCTTGTTTTATTTTTTATTTTTGTTAAAATGGGAACAGGAAGTTGTTCTTACCCTACAGGAAGTTAGCTAAAGACATTCTGTGTCACAGAGCCTGTACGATTAGAAGTAGAAGCTTGTGAGTGTACGTTCTCTTAGTGTTTAGGTTTCGGATTGCCATTTTGACTGTATCAGTTAAGGTCAAAAAGCGGGTGGGGTCACGGTCGGTGACCTGACGGTTTTGTGACTGACCCGGGACATGCCGCAGGTCTGGAGGAGCCCACAGAGGGTTTTCAGGGTTTCGGGTTTCTGCGGCCTCCTTGTCACCTGTCTGAGTCTGTATATGGCCGTCCTCACTTCATCCCTTCATAATCTACATATATGAATGCTTTGAATAGGGCTGCATATGAAATAAATGGCACTATTTCGTTTGATAACTGTCTTGAGTATTGCCCAGTGGATGAGGAACGGCCTTCTCTATGGTCCTTATGGCGGGGAGCTGACATTGCTGTAATACCACTGTAATGCTATGACCCATGTGACAAAGCTGGGGTAGGTGAAATATTTTTAACCACGCTGGTTTTGTTTATCATCCCGAAAAAGAGGAAGCCTTTTCAGTGCATTGACTGGTTCCAGAGGCTGTCAATCAAGCTCTGGAGCTCTGTGGAGGCTCCGCCCGCCCCACGAGCGCAGGGCTTCCCGCCTTTTTGCCCTTTTAAGGAACAGGCTGCATAAGAGGAGTCTGAGCGGCCATGTAAGTTTCACATACGACTCGGGACCTTTTCTATGAATGGGGCTGAATAGGTATTAATCTATCTCTAATTACTATATCTATGGTATTGCCATAACAATTTCACTAAACTATTTCAATGCAGTACATTACATAAAAAATCAGACCACAGACATGGTCACAAACAGCTTTACATGAGACAATTTACATTCACTCCATACTCGGTGGTGGTAAGCTCCATTAGTACCCTCGGCTGCCCTTGGGTAGACTGACGGAAGCGTGACTGCCAATCTGTGCCATTGGTCCTTCCAACCAACTACTCACTCTCACATACACATATGCAGTGGCAGGAAAGTGTATGTGAACGCTTTGGAATTTCTCACATTTCTGCCTAAATTGGTCATAAAATGTGGTCTGATCTTCATCCAACTCATAAGAATGAATAAACAGTCTCTGCTTGAACCTATACCACACAAACATTTACATTTTGTCATATTTTTATTGGCCATAACATGTAAACATTGAGTTTGAGTTTGAGTTTGAGTTTTTTATTTCGAGCTACAACAAGGCACGAAAGCCAAGAAAAGAAAAACAGAAAAATATATACACATAATAAAAGAAAAAAATGAAAAATAATTTACATTCTAGCTCGAAAAGGAGTTGGAAGAAGACAAGCTTATTGACTCCCACCCCTGTTCATAAACTTAAATAACAATAAATAACAACACTGCATATTTCTTACCATCTTAAATGGTAAATGGTCACATTTTATATAGCGCCTTTCTACCTGCTTTAGGCACTCAAAGCGCTTTACATCAAGGAACCAGTCACCCATTCACACTCTCATTCATACACCAGTGTACACAGACACTGGAGGCAAGGTGGGTGAAGTGTCTTGCCCAAGGACACAACGACAGTGGGCACCTGCGGGATTCGAACCGCCGACCCTTTGGTCACAAGACAACCCGCTCTACTCTCTGCACCACCGTCGCACCACCGTCTTACAAGACAACTATCAACCGAGTTGGTTACATATTAACAAATGCAACACTGCATTATACCAGGTCAACATTCACAGTATGTCACACGCTACAACCAGTGTATTATTTCTGTCTCCCATACCGAATTCATTACCATGTTGGCATTACCGTTATTCACCATCACCATTACAACCCATATAGCATTACTCTGTATCAAAGTGTTTGAATGATACATAAAATACTCCACATTTATTCATGAAAGGTACAGTAATCGCAGACTGATTGATGTTCATGATAACAAGAATAGTCTTAATGATGTGTGTTAAAAGGGATTCGGGGCTTTTCTTTCTTTTTCTTTTCTGTGACTGGACCTGCTGCCAGAGGGGAGCAGCCCCCGAGCAACCAGACCATCATTTGTTAAGTGTCCTATACTATGCATTAAAAGAGACACATTTTAGGAGTCTGCTGCCAGAAGAGGGTTTCCTCGAGCTGCCGGCCCCCACATGTCTGCCCTATACTACGGGTTATGTTGAATGCGGAGTACATAGATATGTGCATGTTTTACTTCTAAGAATTTAATTCCTTTATATTACCATCAGCATCAATAGCAATACCGCTGTCTGAATCGATTGAGTTTGATTCTAAGAATAATCCACAGATTGTTAGGTATTAATCCTAGACTGTTACATTTAAAGTTTAAATAGTGACGATAACAACACAACAGCAATAGCAATAACAATGGCAATAACAACTGCAATAGTATAATAGTAACAACCACAATATACTTCATTATTAATTAGATCTGACCTTTAAAGTACACAGCACTTTATAACACCCATTAACAATCAAGTACCCATTTCCTCCTTCTGGTACTTTGACCATACCATTTTTTTATATCTTGATTTGAAATGATGAATATTTGGACATTGTTTAAATTCTGCCCCCAATTTGTTCCAGAGTTTAACTCCACATACAGACACACACATACTTTTCCTAGTGGAAGACACTGCTTGAACCTTAAAGTTATCACACCCCCTCAGGTTATATCCCCTTCTGTGCGTGCAAAAGCATTTGTATCCTTGCAGGTAGCACATTTTTGTTGGCTTTAAACAGAAGTTGGGCAGTAGAGAAATCAACTAAGTCATGCATTTTAACAGTTTAGACTGCAGAAATAATATATTAGTGTGATCACAATATCCTACTTTGTGTATAATTCTTACAGCCCGTTTTTGGAGTATAACAAGGGGGTGTAATGAGCTTTTATAGTTATTGCCCCAAACTTCTACACAGTAGTTTAGATATGGCAAAACTAATGAACTATATAACAAAAATAATGCATTGTAATTTAAGAAAACTTTGCTTTATTAATTATTGAGATACTTTTGGAGACTTTACCTTGTATGTGTCTTATGTGTGGTTTCCAGCTTAATTTACTGACAATGGTGACTCCTAAGAATTTAATTTCTGATACTGTAAAACTACACCGTCTATATTTACTGAGTCTGGTTTTCCATTATAATTACCGAAAAACATTACTTTTGTTTTATTTAGGTTGAGGGACAATTTGTTAATGTCCATCCATGTTTTTAATTTCCTTAGTTCACAGTTTATGTTAGTTACTAAAGTACTATAATTGTCATTAGAATAGAAGACGTTTGTGTCATTCACAGGAGAGTGAGGAAAAAAGTCAGTGAACCCAGGAATCTCACTGAACTGCAGCAGTTTTGTAAAGAGGAATGGTCCAAGATTCATCCTGATTGTTCCATCCAGCCATCCATCCATTTTCTTTCACTTGTCGGAGCAGCCCAAATCACATTGCACCAGCCCGCTATGGCTCCTTCTGCAGGTGGTGGGTCCAAAGAAGGATCCTGATCGTTGTGAGTGTCTTCTCTGCAGGCGGCACGGTAGTACAGCGGTTAGCGCTCTTGCTTCACAGCTAGAAGGTCCAGGGACGGCGCCTTTCTGTGTGGAGTTTGCATGTTCTCCTCGTGTCTGCGTAGGTTTCCACCGGGTACACTAAAAAACATGTACAATAGGCCAGGATGAATGTGAGTGTGTTTGAGAGTGTGCATGGGGGGACGACGGATGGAAATTAGCCCAAGGCTACAATCTGGTGTGGCATGTTTACAAGCATGAGACCCATGTACTGTATGTTCATTAACATGCACTGTCCCGACCAAATAAACTAACTACAGGAAAGCTGCAAAAGAAGGAACAGCCAGCTATTTAATACAAGGGTTCACTTACTTATTCCACACTGTTGTGAATGTCTCAGGTTTTTCTGCAAAATATCTTCATAAACTTGTGACTTAATTTTTCTATTGATGATAGCACGATGTCCAGGCCCTGAGGCAACAAAACCCCACACCATGATGCTCCTGCTCCAGACTTCACAGTGAAGATAGGGTTATGATGTTGGTGCTGTTCCATTTGTCCTCCACACATGACGTTGTTTGTTCTGCCCAAACAATTCAACTTTGGTTTACAAAAGAGCTCTTGGATGCTCCACAGCACTACTGGAAAAATATTCAGTGGACTGATTTCAAGATTTCAATATGTTTTATTTGTCAAACCATTCACATGGTTTGAAATTATATTTCTCTCATCCTTGATTGTGGAGCGGGGGATGAGGGAAGAGGGGTGGGAGGGAGGGCAGGGAGTTCAGCTTCCTGATGGCGTTGTGTATAAAACTGTTTTTAAGTCGACTGAACCTGGACCGTAGATTCCACAGTCTCCTCCCTGAAGGCATTACCTTGAAGAGACTGTGTGATGGGTGTGTAGGGTCCCCTTTGCGGGTGAGACGGGTGGAGTACATGTTCTTAATGGTGGGGAGAGGAGCTCCGCAGATCCTCTCCGCTGCTCTCACGATGCGCTGGAGGCTCCTTCAGCAGGAGGCAGTGCTGGCACCGTGCCACACAGTGATGGAGCTGGTCAGGATGCTCTCTATAGTCCCTCTGTAGAAGAACCACACAGTGATGGAGCTGGTCAGGATGCTCTCTATAGTCCCTCTGTAGAAGAACCACACAGTGATGGAGCTGGTCAGGATGCTCTCTATAGTCCCTCTGTAGAAGAACCACACAGTGATGGAGCTGGTCAGGATGCTCTCTAATAAGTCATCCATGGGATCTGTTGCAATGACTTGAATTATTGTGTTCCTGGAAGTAGAACATTTGCATTGTTTATTAGAACTTAATTGTATGTGCTTCTGTTGTGATTGTAATCTTTAGTCTCACTCAAAAACTCAGAATGTTGAATTAGGTTAAAATACACCCTTGTTAAGAGGAATATTTTCTCATTAAAACAACTATAGTGAAAATCTAGTTGCATTGACAGAAAAAAGCACTCCCGCAACTCAATTTTTTCACTCAGCACCTGGCTCCACCCACTAGACCACTGGTTCCCAAAGTGGGGGTCGGGACCCCTCGGGGGTCGCGAGGCCTTGGGTGGGGGTCCCCAGATAATTGTAGGCTGAAATAAAAAGAAAAAGGCAACTGTTTTTGATATATTTTTGAGTGTAAAACAGCATATCATTTGTGAAATCCATTCATATAATCAAAATAAACTGTTTAAATACATATTAACTTGATTTTAAAATGCTTTTCTTCCCTAAAGTAGCGTAAGAGGCAATAACTTTATACAAGGGGGTCCCGAGTTGTGTACATGTCAATTTTTGGGGTCCCAGCCAAAAAAGTTTGGGAACCCCTGCACTAGACACGTCTGGGCAAGTCCAAAAGAGAGCACATGGCTGCACTGTCCTCGACCTGTCTGGCCTCTTCAGAAATGAGAAAAAAACTTTGTGAAGCTACATTTTTAAGGTAGGTGTCCATTATTTCAAACACAAACAGTATGATAATAGCTACTGATAGGAGTAGCATGCTACCGTAATTAAGTTAGTTGGTGTACAATTTTCTTTCAAAGAATACAACATGTGTGCAACCGCTAATGCATTTGAAACTTTTTCAACAGTCTTTTTTGCTTATTAAAACCACATTTTTACCTACCCTTACTTGAATCGATTTTTTGCCATGTCTTACCAAGGAACCCAATGCTTTTTGTAACATTCTGCGACACAATTTTTCAAAATGGACTGGATTTGCAAAGTCTGCCAAGTCAAAGCACCTTCCAGACAGACTTTGATGAAACATTTTAGGCTGTGTCATGGTCACGGTGGACAAGCTTTGCTCTGTCCATATCAGAATTGTTATTGTACATTCAAGACATGGGGAAACCTTAAATCCCATTTGTCCAGAAATCACTCTCATGCAGTCACTGGAAATGCAAATGCTAGTGCTGCACAAACACTATGTTTCACTTGTGAATGTTGTAATGCTACAACCTCTACAGAAATATTTTGAACACCTTACCAAACATTTAAAACACAATGAGATGGTCAACTGTGTGTATAAGGGTTGTGATTTCAGGACTAATGTGTATGGGACGTTTTCTTCCCACAGAAGCAGAAAGCATACTCCTCACTCCCTGCTGGATTTTAAAGAAGACTTGCTTAAGAGGTATGCAAACACAACAGACATTGCCACAGATAGCACTATTGATATGGATGTTGAACACGATGATTCTCATCCTTTTACTGAAGAGGCTAATGTAACAGGACTGAACATAATTGAAAAACACATTGCATTGATGTTACTTAAAATGGAAAGCACATTTCAGGTTTCTGATAGATGCATTGATGATGTTGTAGAGCTGCATTTCATTTCTCAGTCAGCTGCAGCTTCTATTACAAATGACACCATAAAGTCATGTTTGAGGAAGCACAATTGTGAGTTGGAGGAATCTGTTTTATTCGACATGGTGATAGAGCTTTGTGAAGCCCATCCTTTAACTTCAACCCTAAGCAAAAGTGGACCACTTTCCACAGCTTTTAAAAGAAGATCTTATTTCAAGAAAAACTTTTCAATGATTGATCCAGTGGAATTTGTACTTGATCGGGAAAATGGCTGAGGTTTTCAGTATGTTCCCATTTTGACATCACTCCTCCAAGTATTTAATGAAAGAAACATACGTGATATGGTCTTGTCTAAAAAACAATCTAACAATGACATGGTATACAAATCCTTTTCCGATGGCCTTCACTATAAAACAAATGCACTGTTTTGTGAAAACGATCCTACAGTTGCCATTATTATTTACTGTGATGATTTTGAGATATGCAATCCACTCGGCACCTCAAGGAAAAAGCACAAAATCACTGCTGTTTATTGGGTGTTAGCCGATGTTCCTGCACTACTCAGGTCTTCCTTGACTTCCATTTACCTGGCTGTTCTCTGCAGGTCAGATGACGTGAAAAGATTTGGCTACAGTACAATACTACAGCCCCTGCTGAAGGATCTAGTCACTTTGGAGAAAGAAGGACTGTATATCGCCCCACTTGGAAAAAAGGTGAAAGGAACAGTGTTCAGTGTTGTGGCTGATAATCTTGGTGCCCATTCTATGGGGGATTTGTGGAAAGTTTCAGTGGTTCTTATGTGTGCCGCTTTTGTTTGGGGCAACAGACAGAGTTTCAGACACGTGAGGTAAGAACAGGAACATTTTCTCTAAGAACTAAGGAACAACATGAAGAGCATGTTCGGACTGTGCAGAACAATGCTGCTTTAAATCACATCTGTGGGGTAAAAAAGCCTTGTGTACTGTCACATACTCTTGAGCATTTCCATGTAACATCAGGTTACCCACCAGATGTAATGCATGACTTATTTGAGGGTGTAGTTCCCAGAGAAATAGCATTGTGTCTTCAAGTGTTCATTCAGAATAAGTATTTCACTATTGCTGAACTTAATAACAACATCAAAGCATTTCCCTACAAAGGGACAGATAAGACAAATGCTCCACAACAAGTTCCCTTGAATTTTGCTGCTAAAAAAAGTGTTGGGGGTAATGCCCATGAAAATTGGTCATTATTAAGATTACTTCCATTCCTAATTGGGGCAAAAATTCTAGAAGGTGAGGCAGCATGGGAAGTGCTTTTACTGCTTAAGGACATAGTTGAACTTGTTGTTGGCCATGTCCACACAGAGGAAACAATATGTTACCTTGACAGTAAAATTTCTGAACACAGACACAAGTTCCTTCAAGTGTTTCCAACTGAAAAACTAATACCCAAACAGCATTACCTTGAGCACTATGCTCATCTGATCAGAGCCTATGGTCCACTTGTACATCAATGGACAATGCGGTTTGAGGCGAAGCACAGTTTTTTTAAGCGTGTAGCGAGACACACCCATTGCTTTCGTAACATTTTGCTAACACTTGCGACAAAACATCAACTCATGATGACATATTACAACCAACAAGGTGGTGGTTATGTTAACTCCACATTACAAGCATCACAGCTGTCACCAGTAGATATTTATGTGTTAAGACAAGACATTCAAGATGCACTGCACCTGAAATTCCCAAACGAGACTCCGGTACACATAACTAAAAGTGTACATTTCTGTGGCACAAAATATGCAGTTGGAATGATACTGGCACATGGCTCAACAGGGGGTCTTCCAGATTTTGTTGAGATTTTGCAAATAGCTGTTGTAAAAGGGTCACTTACATTTGTTGTAGTATGCCTTACTGCATGGTCAGTTGAGCATCTGAGAAGCTTTATCCTTGAGAAAACTCATGAACTAAAAGCTATTGAGCCTGCAGATTTGACTGACGTGTGCCCCTTACAAGCTTACCTGTTTGGTGAGCAAAAAATAGTGACCCTAAAGCGTTTCATTACAGTTGAATAAGATGGATAGTTTACCGACTATCTGAAACTATCTTCTAAAAATCTGTTTTGTATTTTCAACAGAGTGATGACAGAATCAACTATTCTTCGAGTTTTGATAAGTGACCATGTAATCCGCAAATTAGTCCTGCCAAGTGGAATTCCATCAACAGTTGAAGAACTTCATGCAACAGTAAAATAACATTTTGGGGGATTTTGCATTGCACTACAAGGACACAGATTTTGGCAATGAGTTTTTTTTGCTACTTTCTACAACGGACATTAAGGATAAGGATACCATCAAAGTCGTATATATCCAGGAACCAACTGTAACTCTGACTTTATCACCTGTAGACACCTCCTTTTCAAGCACAAGTGAAATTATTTCACTGACCCCTAATCCACCCTTAGAAGATGCCTCCTCTTCAATGTCCTCTGACACTTTGCCTGTTTCACCATCTTCCACAGCCTCATCATCTTCATCTGAAAGTCATCGTACTAAAGCTTGGCCAGTCAACTTTTCAATCCCACGTTTCTCATCAACCACAGAAATGGTGCTTGCTTCAGGAAATGAACAGCATAGTTTGTCTGGGTCTCTGCTGCCATCAAAGGACCTCATGACACTCTTACCAGATATCCTCGGTCACTTAGCTGAAAATATTTTTCAATACACAGCATATCCTTCAATGCTCACTTCAGTCAGGTTGCAGCAGCGTTGGTTCTTAAACACCCCTGTCTTTATGAGCCGGGCTCATTCAATGGATGCTACGGTTGGATCCAGCGACTCAAACACAAGATGGGAAACTTTCGATCAAAGTTAAGAGGCATTGGCTGCCCAGAGCTGACTGTTAATTCACTACCGAGGAAACGACCACATGAGCAAACCCCTGCAAAAAATGTAAAGAAGCCTAGGAAGGCTGAGGTAAATTATTTGCCCCCACACCCTCAAGGGGAAACAACCGCTAGTCTTGAAAAAGAGAGACAGGACCTTTTACTGGAAGTGACCAAGAAGAACAGTCATACAATTGCAGAAAAAATGGCCCGGACCTTTTCCCTCCGCCGTCAAGAAATCCTGAGCGATGAGCCTGCTGTAAAGGACTTCACGGAGCGCTGGCCTGCACTATTCAGTCCATCACAGGTGATTAATTTTTAGTTTGTTTTACTTTTTTATGTAATTGTATATGTTTTGTATGCTTTTCACTTTGTATTTAATACAATGCAATAAATTGTCTTTATTGATTTATTTTTGCCTTTTTAACGGTGATGTTCTTTTTTGTGTTGTTTTTTATAGCTGAATGAAGAATTTAAAAGAATAACCACTGTAAGTCTGGAGTCCACATTTATGGCACAACTGGATCTTTGTTCATCAAAGCTATTGGAGCTGGGATCTGGAGCAACTGGAGAGAAAATAAGGAATGTATTTTAAAAGGTATGTATTTTAAATACAATATACTTTTCTTTAAAAAAAAATACAGTTTATCTAATTATGACTCGCTTTCTCTTTCTAGTGCAATACCACTGATGCTCTTCGAGAGGCAGCTATTCGCTCATTCATTGTTTACTAGGGTGAGAAAGAGGAGGACCTCTTCAAGCAATTTCAGGTAAGTTGGGCGGAAAGATTTACAAAAACGAATAGGTTGATAATTTTGGAGTATCCCAATAACAATATAATGACGATCTAAAATTAATCTAACAGATTATTCATCAGATTAAATTTATCACTTAAACTTTAATTTTCAAACGGAATGTGAAGTGTATGCACTTAATCCATCTTCAAACCCTTAATTTGAAAGTTTACAAAGTAGATAAAAAGCATTTATGTACTACAAACAATATACTAGATCATTTTTGCATAATTTCCAAAAACATTTGATAATTATCCCACCTCTACATGTAAGCAATAGGCCTGAACCTTTTTTAATTTTATTTTTTAAACAAAGAAACCCTATTCTCTTATTTGTTATTAGCATTATATGGCAAATAGCTACTTTGAGCACAATAGGCAGCAATAAATAGAAAACATTCATACCTAACCCAATAAAAGCTGACTTCATGTTGTTGTTGTTTTTCCCTAAAAGAACACTGAGGACCTTGAAGAGAATCTCTTCAGCATGACCATGAACATTGCTTCCATTGGCAATTCGGGATCCACAACCTCCATCATCATCATTGAGGGAACAAAAGTAATTGAAGAGAAGAACCTACCAAGGTGTTGTGCTTTACTCATGGGCCTCATATACAGTATGCTCTGAACCTCAGCTATAAAAAACAACTTAAGTACACTTTTGAGGTTTTTCAGAAACTTTTTCTGAACCTTGATCCTCTAAAAGCTAGTGCAAAGATTCTTGCTCTCAAAAAGAGCATTTTTTAAAATGTCCTTTTTGCTTTGTCCTTTTTTATTCATTCAGCCGGAACTAAGAAATACTTGTTAACGGGTCAGTGCATAGGCTCTACAACAAAGTCAAACAAAGTTTGAGCAGAAAATAAATCAAACTTAGGAGGGGAATTTGTGAAAATTATTTCATAATGACTTCCAAAGGATTCACTTCACATGATGTTGGTGTTCTAATGTCAATAATTTAAGAGACATAATCTGTAGATGGATTGATTAGCGAAGTAACCTAAATGCAGACCAAATTATTTCAATTGTTTCAATTGTTTATTGTTCAATATTGGAATCTTGTGAACAGTGTGAGAAAAATACTGTAATTGTACACTGGAAGTCTATGTTTATGTTGAATTATACTGATATACCATATAATAATTTTTTTTTCTGAAGTCTTGAATATGTTATAGATTTTACCAGGAAAAGGAGACATTTTTGCAAGGTCCTTGTTAACAGATTTAAGCAGCTTTACCAGTAATATAGTGGTTTTATAAATGTTTTTATAAGTTGTCAGGCAATGTAGTTCAATTTGAATTGTCTAAAAATGTTGATGTACACACTGAAGTACACAATAAATACAGTTTGTCAAATCATACGTTGGTTTGTGATCATTTCTATGTAAAATGTAACTAAAAATGTTAGAATGCAAGATAAAGTTATGTTAAGCGAACTTAAAATATTATATATACGACAAAGAAATTTAAGTTGTTAACATTTTATAATGGGTTAAACTTGTGATACAATATCAATGGAAGCAACTCAAATAAGTAAGCAATCAACTCAAAAATGTAGGTCAATGCACATATTTATTGAGTATGTCTTCAGTTAAAAAAACGTTTTACTGTTGAGAAAATCAAGTTGCCTAAAATTAAAAGAAGCAATCAGTTGAAGACAATTTCACTTAAGTTGATACAATGTAAAAAGACCAATGGAGAGGGTTGCCTCAATTTTTCTCGTTGGGTTAAGTCATTACTTTTTAGAGTGTATAGTCCCTCTGTAGAAGAACCACACAGTGATGGAGCTGATCAGGATGCTCTCTATAGTCCCTCTGTAGAAGAACCACACAGTGATGGAGCTGGTCAGGATGCTCTCTATAGTCCCTCTGTAGAAGAACCACACAGTGATGGAGCTGGTCAGGATGCTCTCTATAGTCCCTCTGTAGAAGAACCACACAGTGATGGAGCTGATCAGGATGCTCTCTATAGTCCCTCTGTAGAAGAACCACACAGTGATGGAGCTGGTCAGGATGCTCTCTATAGTCCCTCTGTAGAAGAGCCACACAGTGATGGAGCTGGTCAGGATGCTCTCTATAGTCCCTCTGATGAACTGAATGAGACTGATGAACCCAAAGTTGAATAGTTTGTAATGTGCATGTTTTTAATGGAAAGGAAACCGGAGGAAACCTATGCTTGCAAACTGCACAGAAAGCCCCGCCAGGTGGGAATCGAACCCAGGACCTTCTTGCTTTGAAGCACGAGTACTAACCACTATGCCACTGTGCTGCAATTTTACACCTGTTTTTAAACTGATGAAAACACGCGGATGTGGACAAAGATGTTTAAAGGGGATTTTATGAGGCTGGACATACAGGTACTACACAGTAAATGTTTTGGAGTAAATTTGACTCTGTTCAGATTGTATATGGTCCCACTCTTCCCAGAGTAACTGTGAATTGACGCTCTTCAGAATGAAACTTAAGGATATACAATCAGACACCAAGCTCCTGGGCCTGTAGCTGTTGCAAGAGCAACATTTAAAAAAAGCTATTTCTAAATAGCCTGCACCATGAGATTGTCATAGTTCATAATAGAACAGCCAAAAGTTTAATGACTGCAATGAAATGAAAGTTTTATCAGTGAAGCGGCTCCTTCTTACGCTCCTCTTTTCCCAGGATGCACCTGCAGGC
The DNA here is from genome assembly GCA_007210695.1 of Neogobius melanostomus. Taxonomy (NCBI): domain Eukaryota; kingdom Metazoa; phylum Chordata; class Actinopteri; order Gobiiformes; family Gobiidae; genus Neogobius; species Neogobius melanostomus. Next base: position 2,065,793 of record VHKM01000566.1, on the reverse strand, counting down.
CGGCTTATTGGATACATTATTGGAACCATTGGCACATATATAAAGGTAATGTAACACATCTATTAACAATGAACAGGAATGGGGCCAAAACAGTCCCTGAAGGAGAGCCTTTTCTAAAAACCTTTCAAAACCACATTGTATGGGGTCAACAATCTTTTTTTTTTTTTTTAGTTTATTTGAGCAGCTTACATTTTCCAAATTTACAAAATACACATTAAACAGTCACAGATGCTCAAAAGGAGTAGGCTGAAGCAAGAAGCTTATGAGCGCCTACCCCACGTTCAACATAATAAACATTTACATTTCCCAGTAATACGTGAGGACTGTATCCACAACAAAGAAGAACATGTGTCTATTCCTTAAGTAGACAAGTGTCCTCAAAAGGCATTTACATCAGAAGAAAATAAAATTACGTCACTGGAACGTATGTACTCCGTTGCTTACATTTCCCATAGGAAGCAATTATTTACATTAATAACATCATCTTAACAACAGTTTGACTAAGTAACGCCATAATAATCATAACAAGGCGCATGAACCATCAACAGCTGCATGCGTAACAAGAGAATAAGAAATTAATGTGTTCGATTTTCCATACAGAGGCACATACAGACACACAACTGTGTGCATGCAACTGTTTATGAATTGCATTTATGCAATTGCATATATCAAAATGAGGATTATGATCAACCAAAACATGCATTTATTATTATTATTAGGCCCGAGCTAGTGACACGCAGTGTCCCGCGACGGACTAATTAAAATCAATAACGGAAACAGAAAACGCAAAAATTCACATAGCAAACGTGAACCGATATGCAAGTAACAGGGATCAGAAATTAGTGCTCCGGGAGCTCTAATTTTGGGTGGTGTCCGCGAGAGAAAATAATAAAAGATGACTCAGTGGCGCCCCCTCAAACAGGCAGTTTACATTGAGTCAATGAGACCCCGGTCGCAAAAAAAGTCATCGTACAAAGGTGACACTGGCCAGGGACACAGAACATGTCAGGACATGTAAAAAGACATATTATGGCCCCGCCCTAAACGCTACAGGAAGTCGGCCATCTTGGCCCAAACCTCGAACCTTCAAAATCGTACCTCTTGAACTTCTGACCCTTGATCCCAGAGTTTTCAATCGAAAGCCTCAATTTTGCCCAAAATGTCCCAGACCCATGTGGCTTTCAAAATCATCGTTTAAATTTTGGAAATATTATTGGGCGTGGTCATGACAAGCCATTTTCAGAGGCCATTTTCAACAAAATTCAAAGTCTCATATCTTTCACAGACTTTGTCGGATTGGAACGGACCCAATCCGGCGAGCGTGCACATTCCCGAGCTGGACCCAACCATGTGCAAACGCAGCCACTATCGCCAAAAATGATCCACTGGCGCCCCCTCAAAGGTTTTTTCTTGAAAAATTCAAATAAAAAAATCGGGATGGTATGGAGTTGTGAAAATAATCATACAGGCCTTCCCTGTCATGGGGATTAACATATCAAAGAGGCATCACTCTACTGATCACTTCTAAGTCATCTACACATGTTGGTCACTGCATACTCGGCAGTAACCAATGAACCCGACAGTCACATGCCCCTTAGTCAGAGCTTTCTGACAATGTATAATATGTGGGGGTCAAGGCAACCACTCCACTTATTAAGCCCTTGCAAGATGGCACAATAACACCACCTGCTGGCTTATGCCTGAGCACAACAGCACCACCTGCTGACTTATGCCTGAGCACAGCAGCGCCACCTTGTGGCTTAAGATGGCTTGAAAGTGGCTTCTAAGTGGCATGTGACCCGCCCATCCACCGTCTAAATAGCCACAGTTCTTCTTCTGGCAGCATGTTGGTCTCTGTCAGAGTTTCTCCTGAAAATGTTGACTTATTGGTGGAGGGATAATTATTTCCTGAAAAATGACACACAATATATGAATTGTAATATAGAACCGCAGTAAGACAGGCACCTCTACTAACATTAGTATGGAGATAAAGCTCAGTGATAGTGTGCTGGTCTCTGGTGTAAGAGGTTGCCAGTTCAAACACGGCACATAGCACTTTTAGAACGCTTTCTCTGTTCACATGGGCTGCTGCACACATTGTCTGAGCCTGATACAACTCCAGAATGAGCACCAAGTTATGTAGACACAATTATGTATTTGTCCACTTTTCTACCTTTCACTGCCTTTTCCCTCTACTCGTACAGACCATTGCAGACACTATTCTCTGCTGGATTGGACTGCACCAACTTCAACTAAAGCAGTTCAACGTCAAATAGTATCTTCCTGCCACAAGAATTAAAAGTTTGATGCAACTCTTTTTCCCTGATTTTGAGATGTCAGTCGTTATTTTTTATAGATTTACCTGACAGTTACGCTTGTGTTACTTACTGTATATCTGGAACAGCAGCCCGACTCCTGCTGCAGCCCAGTTAAAGCCTTTCTACCAGGAATGGCGCAACTGTTCATCTGTTATTAATTCATTATTTAATTCTTTCAGCCCAAAAGCACCGCAACTGAGAGGCCCACCGGGAAACGTCTCCACTCTCCCAATTCCCCAGCACGCCATTGCGCTCCTCTCTGCTGTAGGCTCCTTGCTCATGGTAAACCTGCTTCCTCTGTAAGAGAAATCTAACAAACGATGATCGAGAGGTTGATGAAGAATAGGCAGTAGTCAGGATGTCTTATGCAGGAGAAGTTTATTTTGCCATCTTGGGACCCAGAGACATGAACTCAAGACATTGTGCCAGTCCTAACATTCAAGTCTGTGTATACTTCCACATCAAGAGAGCTAAGTAATCTTGGTGACACGTAGGCACTAAGCATCTACCACTGGCAGTGTGCCATGTGAATCTATGCACTGACAGTGTTCCACGTGTATTTAGGCCACAAGTCATGTAGAAGGCCAAAATGTACTGATTTGGCAGTACGATGTGATAAGGGCAATGTGTGAGGGCCGAATTAACTCTATAATTCCCCATCACGCCACCCTTTTGAAACACGTAGTAGTTTCACCCAAGTTAAAAGTAAATTTAACCTTAAATAAAACCCAATTAGAATCAAGTTAAGATCAATCAAAGCTAAGTCCCAATAAACTCTCAACAAGATTAACTTCCTATGTGGAAGGACACACAGAATCTACATTTCATAACAATATTCAACACTTCATTTACAGTACAACAGTACACGGGTCATTGTGATGGAATAAAATGACCCCCCTCTCAGTGACCCCAAAGTACTGAGGCATGTGCGTCATTAGACTCACTTAATCACCCAATCGGGGTAAATACTGCCACCAATAAAAACACATGCATCAAGTGCTAAGGGCGTATAAGAGGGGGCACCATAACCAAACTTCCGATCCCAGACTCTATTGACAATTATCCGGGAAAGGTAAAAGATTATGGCCGCCAATTCAGTTTCTCCTGCAAATTATATATTATTGGTCCAAGTCAGAAAATGTACATACAACAAAATAAAAACACCACAAAAACATTCAAGGAGAAAAAAAAAATTAAGTAAGTATTTTAATTCTCAGGAAAATCACATTCACCTATTAAGAGGAATGCTCATAAGCAAAAAATAGAACAATCTTCACACTTTAGACGTCAACCTCTCCAGGTGCCTCGGATCTATACAGAACCTGATTGGACCATCTTGGATGAGCCATCGGGATTGATATACCCACACCCACCAAGATGTCCCTACGAACCTCCATGTTGGAATAGAATGGCGTGGAGAACCAACGGCGTCCAAGGAGAAGCATGCAAGCTCATATTTTCATGCACAATGAAATTTCCCATGAAATTCAAATCTAACTGGATGGTAACCCTCATTATTTGCGATCTTAACTAGTTTAAGACAGAATACAGTACACCCGCTTACCATGTTTTAATCAAGATTAAAAAGTAATGTTACTGAAAAAATGCTAAGCAAGAACCCCCACTAAGGCCAAAACATATTCATCCTTGTGTACTTCAGGCGTATCGGCTTCTGACGTAGAGCTTAAAACCTTCCTCCGACCTAAATATACCTGCAATGAGCAACACACAAGACATAAAATGACAGAACCTCCCCACAAGGCAACCAAGTATTAAAACCTGCTCCATGCATCTTGTGAATCCGTACCTGCAAAGTTATGAATTCAATTCAGATATATAAAGCCATAAAAGATGAGCACTATGAATTAGAATATAAATGCAAAATCACAAGAGGCTGAAAACTGACTGGACCGAAAATGAATAATAATAATAATAATAAAAATAATAAAAAATAAGAATAAAATAAGGATAATAAAATAAAAAAAAGAATAATAGTAATAATAACAAAAATAATAATAATAGTAATAATAATACAAAAATAATAATAATAGTAATAATAGTAAATAGAAAGAATAAGAAATATAAAAACATGAAAAATGGAATGTTAAAAACTAGATAAATATAGAAATAAAGGTATTCAAAAAATGGCCTCCCACTACGTCCTAATCAATCTCTATACATTTGTCGCGCTTATGGAAACAAAACGCCAACCATCAGTGGTTTTGAGCCGCGGGAACAAATCCTGACTTTACCGCTCACTTGGTGTTGGCCACTGATGTTGGACCTCAGTGTTATGGCCATAAAAAAGTTATATAAAAATGTAAAAAAATAATAGAATAAAATATTAAATGCATAAAATAACAAAAAGTAGAATAATAAAAACTGAATATATTAAAAAACCTTAACACATGCTATGAAGTTAAAAATGTATAAAAACTTATCAACTATAAAAGAGGAAGAAAATGTTAAATAATAAATGTAAATAATAAGTAAATAGAGCTAAATATAAAATTAAATGCAAATATAAATGAAAACACTCATAAATGTACAAATGAAAATGATGCAAAATGAAATAAATGCAAAGGCAAAGTGGAGTGTGTAAGATGAACCTGTCGTTCCTCTCCAGACACAAACTCCTTCAAACACCTGCATCAAAATCATATCGTACAGTTACTTCTGGCTAAACTCAAACCACACTTTGACACTAAACCAATGTAAACCTTTTAAATGCAAATGTAGAACCAATTATCTTGCTCAATTTGTATGAAATACCCCGATACATTATGTCTGCTTACATAACCTCTACATTTTAGTCAACTTTTAAAAATCTTAACCACTAATTATTCAAACTCAAATGGATGTGTGATTGCCTTTTTTTGTCAGATCCAACCCGTCTCTCAGGTTGCCTGTGGAAAGAATGTTATATTTTGCAAACAGCCACACATCAGTATAATTTCTACAAACTTGCCGACCAAATATGACTTTTCATTAGAGTTGAGTTCAGTTATCATGACCTAAATATGAATCATTACTATCAATCGCAAGTTAATATATGTGATGAAATAATAAGTGTTTCCTTCATTTGCTTGGAAACACAAAATAAATACAGAAGGATACTGCTCAGGCACCACCTCCAGACATCAGAGCGAACCGACATTCTCTTCTTCCACGCTGCGTCCTGCAACAACAAAGAAGCACACTCCGGCCTGCACAAGGCCACATGTTATCATGCCATTGGTATTATTGTTCTCTGCTCATCAGCTCCTGTCCTGAGTCAGGCCCTTCTGCAAAGTCCCTATCTCTGTGGGAAATGAACGTTATCAACCTAGAAAGAATATGGATTAAAACATGTTACACACTCATTACATAAAGGTTACTAAAAATAAGCACACTCCTATGATTTTTATAGTAAATATAAAAATAAAAATGCAATCATGGCATTAGTATGGTTAGTATGAAGCCATAATATCCTTACACACTTCCTATTGTTTGCAACAACTGGGTTTTATTTACACTACGTCACGTTATTTCTGACGCTTTCCCTGTGTTTAATGATCGGGTTTTAGACTTGAAGTTCAACTACTTACTGTAACTTTTGTTTTCACAAAATTTGTTCCTTCTAGATCAAAAGAGTCACAATTATTTCTACAGAGATCAAATTGACTCTCCTTCTTGGCCCTCCTCTTTTCAACAGTTACACGAACTCGGTGTGCACCCAGAGTCGTGATAAGTGTGGAAAATTTGGGCAATATACTTTTGAGGTCATAAGTGTGACCTTCTTAGTGACTCTTAAGATACCAGATTTACACTGATTATCACTTTTGCTATTTTGAAATAAAACACGTTTGCCAGCACAAATTTCAGATTAGAAGACACCGTTCTGCTACGCTGCATGCAAACCTCTTCATCGGACTGAGCGCAACGCAAAACCACAGCCTCAGATCCAAATCTAAGAACACAGTATGAGTTCAAATCTGGATTCAGCCTCCACTGACAAGTCTTGGCAATCGACACTATATTTCAACTTCAGCATCCAAGGGTTTTTCAGTGTAAGTGTAAACGATTACTTTATTACAACGCTCCAAATTAAAGTACACCAGTACTTATTTATTGGTTTATTTGGTAGGGACAGTGCAAGTTAATGATTGTAGCCACACCGGATTGTAGCCTTGGGCTAATTTCCATCCGTCGTCCCCCATGCGCACTCTCAAACACACTCTCATTCATCCTGACCTATTGTACATGTTTTTAGTGGTAGGGGAAACCGGAGTACCCGGAGGAAACCTACGCAGACACGGGGAGAACATGCAAACTCCACACAGAAAGGCCCCGTCCAGGTGGGAATCGAACCCGGACCTTCTAGCTGTGAAGCACGAGCGCTAACCGCTGTGCTACCGTGCCGCCCAACCGCTTATCAAAATTTAGGACTTCTTCTTTTGCTTAAAAACGAAACCAACAATAAAAAACACTGAATGATCAATTTCTGTACAAAAATCACTCAACTTGCTTAAATTAAAATCACACAATTTCGGGAAGTTCAGAGACAACACTTAGACAATCCGAAAATTGTTAAGCCTTAATTCAGATCCCAAGAACACAACTAGAATGACTATACAATAAAATTAGACTCACTAAATACAAAGAAATATACAATAATCACATCATTCATCATCAGACAACCTCTCCTCTGCCAATCCAAACCTCAGACTCTCGTTTCCAACACATGCAATCATTCCTGTCTCCGAGATCTCCATTATCCATCAACACCTGATTACACGGGCCTCTACCTCTCACCACATCACCTTCAAAGCACTTCATAACCTGGTCCCTCCGTACATATCTTCACTCTCAAACTCTCCGTCCCACCGGCCAAACTCGTCACCATGGGGAGCTATAACCCTCCTTGGGCACTAATCAGAAAGCAAGCAAATTAATCTCTACCACTACTATCAACAAAACATTTTCACACAAGAATGGTAACCTCTAGAAGTTACTTTTCAAAGTTAAGGGGATAATATTTTATCAGCTGCAACGGATCGACGCAGCTTTGCTACACAGTAATTTGAGAATTACAATAATGTTTTTGTTTTTTAAAAGCTAAAATGATATCACTGATTAAATATTCAAGATCTCTCTCTGTCATTTATTTATTTAGTAATTTATTTATTTTACATAAATTCCTAAGGTCTACTGCAAATCAGGTAGGATTGAACTTAGTACACTTTTGCCTATAACTTAAGAAAATATTAGAATTAATATACTACTAAAGCAATAATGGGCCTTGGCTTCACCTAAACTCGCCTCGTTACATTGAATAATTTTTACTTTGTGTGAACCCTACAATCTCTATGTTTGTTAGTTATTTATCACTCTGTAAATGTGTTATCTCTCAAACTATTCAATTACATTTATTTATTTATTTCATTATCTACTTTATCCTGATTACTATAGCTGTTCAGTTAAGATTCAAATAGTTTGACCAATCTGAGCATTAAAAAGGGTCAAAAAATGAAGATTAGAAAAAAATAAATAAAGAGAATTTACAGTAACACGGAGTCCCATAGGCCCTGCCCCATGGGCAAAACACAAATACTTGATTAAAAAAATATATAAACATCTGTTTATACGCAAAAATTCAAAACAAATCTAAACTAAAAGGTGGTGCAGGAAGTGAAGCACCGGACCTGAGGCAAATTTGCGAGCACTAGTCCGCCTGCAGACAGCTTTTTAGGGCGTTGGGGACGGCGGCAGAGGAGGTGTTTTGGTTTCGAGAGCAGGGCAGACTCTCAGGTTTTGTAAACTGTCCTTCATGCACTTGGACCATGCCCAACGCAATGCGCAAAGGCCCACCTGCTTCTCCCCCATAACCACCAAAAAAGGCAAGGTAAAAGTAAATTAAAGACTTAAAATCAGCTTGTCCTATCACGCAAAGCATTACAAAATAAGAAAAATTCAAAAATGCTAACAAAAAATAAAACAAGAAGAAAATTTGAAAGAAAAGCAACACGAGTAAATAATAATAATAATAATAATAATAATAATAATAATAATTTAAAAAAAATCCTCTGTACACTGTCAGAAAAAGGGGCTAATCTTCAGAAAAAAGAGAATCTCCTACTTGTTTATGTTTTACCTTCTCATATCGATTAGTGATCAGTTTATGTTATCATATTAAAGTTAATCGTCTATTCTAGATTTCAAATAAATTGGTATTTTTAAAGGGATTATACGCACATGGTTTGTCAGGATCCCCAAAACCCTAGCAAGCAAGACCGAAATGTAAAAGTGTATTAGTAATTTAGACCATATCAAGCAAAACACCACTCTAAACTTTGTTTTGTTTAGACCTATTTTCTTTATTTGACCTATATAATTCAAATTAGTGTTGTTTGCAATTAAGAATTGTTTTGAATTCATTATATCTCGGCGCTGCCATCTCCTGGGGATCCCACGTCACCTTGGGAAACATTATTCCGACTAATGTTGAATCTTCGTATTAAACACTTAGCCTGCGATATAAAATATTGGTTGCCTTAGTCAAAGGAACAAAGGTAGTGTTTTGACTACTTCTCGAATCTAACCTTAGGCCTGACTCTAAATATGTAAAAAAATTACAAGTACAAGCAAGTGCTTTAAACCATCTTTAAGAGAACCAGCGAAAGCCCATCTGCTGACGTAGCCTGGGCATATCTCATTTCCAAAACCTCAACAAAGGTCGCATCATTCCTGTACACCCAAAACCTACACAGACATCAGAACCTTAAAGACAGAATTAAGTTTCACTTTACCACAAATCAACTACAAAGACAGATTATATTATATTTTTTTTAGGTCCTGGTACTTTAAGAATCAGGTTTAAGCTCAGTTTTCTAAAACAAATCACAGCAGAATAACATCCGTCAACACTTTATAACATAACAACAACAACAACAACAAAAGCAAGACATGTTACTTCTTAATTGTACACATTTTGATCCTAACTTTGTTTCACTGTTGCCAAATATCATTTGTTTGATCGCCTGTCAAGCACAAATCTTTAATATTTTTAGCATAATGCCAGAAATCATACGCCTTTCCCTCATTGTTTTTAACCTTATGTGTTTTAAAACCCAGCTGTTGTACTCACAAAGTTTGCAGCTAACAAGACGTTGTCACAACACGGAAGCAGCCCTCCGCAGTCCCCGCCTCTGTGGACAGATGTTTAGAAGCAGTATCAACTTTCAAAAAGAAAAATAATACATCTCAATTCATTATCACCAGCGTGAATCATCAATTGGATTGTCATTCAAAATGCAACATTGTTTACCCTACAGAGACTCTTAATCTGTATCGTAGCTTTAGGGATGCATTATCATTGTTCAAAAGGCATACTCCGGAATTCTATGGAAATAGTTCTAGTAAACAATGTTGCCATTTTTTATTTTTTTTATTTTTTTAATGCTGACTCAGCAATCTGTCTCTAGGCAGACGTTATCAGGAACACTTTGTTTCACGGACCTTCCCAGACAGACAAAACAAATAGATAAAACAGCAGGTGGACAGACAGACAAACATGGAGACACATGACACGAAACATAAACAATGGAAAATAAAGATCTACATGCAGCATCCAAAAAACTATAGCCATCTTCATTTTTTTAAAATTATAATGTGATATATATCGCAATGTTCATTAGTTGATTCTGGAGCTTCACGGTTAGATTCAAGTTAACGCAGCAGACAAACGTAGGTTGTATACGTTGCGGAAGCGTTCTCTCTTTTGTGCACAACAACTTCAACGGTACCCCGTGAGAAAGATTATCCTAGGTTCTCTCCCACCAAACCGTTAATCACCACAACTGCCCGATTTTTTTCTAAACGACGTTCAGACAAAACCACCAGTTGCAGTTTAACCACAGACGTCATGAGCACACGTAACAGACAATTTCTGATACAATGTTTACATAAAGTCTGTATCCACGGTCCTATCTCGACCATGGCTTACTATCCTCCAACCGTCTAAGTAATTAATTGCATGGCCTATGCAATTTATTACCGACTCAATATTCAGCACACAGTTCAAGATTAAAAGTAACATAAAACAGCTATACACACACAGTAGCCCACAGCCCGGCTTTGACCCATATCATCCGCAAACCAGACAGAGCCCAGTGACCTGGACTCAGACTCGTTTACAGCTTTCTGGGGCGTGCCGGCTTCAATGGCTACATCAGTGTGCCTTATGTTTGACGCCAAAATCAACCTTAAACAAAGCTTACACTCAAAATAGTCTACATTCAGTGTCCCTCTCATACCTGTGACAACTAGCTGCATAAACAGTAGAGTCAACAGCCTGCATGGAGCCTCACAGCTTTGTAGTTATTTTAGTTTAAACTTGTGCATCAGAATACCCTGGTCTTAGTACAGGACCTAAATCCCTACTCTCGACCAGAAACAAACGTCCAGAATCAACCAATAACACTGTTTTATTCTTTGAACATTTCCCATTGCATTATTCTTTTTTAGCAAGCATGCATCTGGTAAGGCCATTCTCCCTCCTTTTTTATCAAAGGATAAAAAAAATGCACTTACCAGAGCAGCTGTATGTAAACAAGTTCGTAGACGCCAGTTTGTAAGAGAATTCTAACAAACGATGATCAAGAGGTTGATGAAGAATAGGCAGCAGTCAGGATGTCTTATGCAGGAGAAGTTTATTTTGCCATCTTGGGACCCAGAGACATGAACTCAAGACCTTATGCCAGTCCTAACATTCAAGTCTGTCTATACTTCCACATCAAGAGAGCTAAGTAATCTTGGTGACACGTAGGCACTAAGCATCTACCACTGGCAGTGTGCCACGTGAATCTATGCACTGACAGTGTGCCACGTGTATTTAGGCCACAAGTCATGTAGAAGGCCAAAATGTACTGATTTGGCAGTACGATGTGATAAGGGCAATGTGTGAGGGCCGAATTAACTCTATAATTCCCCATCACCTCTCGCTAAAAAAAAACAGGCGAAAAACTTGCCAGGGCAAGAGCTAGCGGGCGCAAGAGTTAGGCCGGGTTGGGTCTAAGGCCGAGGCGAGAGCAGGTTTGGGCAAGAGCGAGCGGGGGCGGTCGCAAGGGGGGGGGGCGGTCGCAAGGGGGGACTGCGCCAGGGGCAAGGGCCTTTATCGCCGCGAGCGGCTTTAATGTATTATTATTATTATTATTATTATTATCTGCTGACCTCCTTCTCTGACACAACATACCACACATAAGCACCATTTCACACTCTGGTCACATGACGCCAAAGTTCATACACTCACAGTGTATGAACTGTGAGCTCCCGTGACAGCTCGGACATCAGCAAACAAACTCAATGATAACAAAGTAAAATATTATTTGTTTAACAGTACCTAAAGCAACACTACCATTATCCACACATCCATATCCCTGTGTCTCACTTCCTTCTCCTCCCATATTGCAAACACAATTTCTATACCCAGCATCCCCGGAAACTCAACCACCGTCGACCTAGTTACTCACTATAATCGCACACTCACATCCAGCCTCAATACTCTCGCACCAGTTAAAACTGTAAAAGTTACATTCTCCCGCTCTGCTCCCTGGTTTACCCCTTGAAGATTTTAATCTTCTTTGTGCTGTCCACGGATACCTTAAAAGAGCAAAGCAAACTCAAGACCAGTCGCGTCTTTGTTCCTATGTAAATTACCTGACTCCGGACAGCACCGCGTGTTCAACGCTGGAAGGGAAGTCTTTTAAATGTTCGTCAACACTACGCTCACAAAACTAATAATACACACCAGAGTATAGATGACCAGGATTCGGAAGATTACGTCACGAAGATTTATTGTTCCTAACAAGATCATCTAATTACAGAGCTCTGTTCCCCCTGGTTCCCTATCAATTCTGCTCTCAGTTCTCCGTTAACAATGGGAAAACTGTTATCCTGGGGGAGGCAGAGTATACGTCACATTTTCCCAGCATGCAATATTTTTGAGCCTAAAACTACGTCGTCGTTGTTTCCATTGGTTCCCAAGCCATCATGTGACGTTTAGCTCCACCTTGCCGCCATTTTACAAACAAGTCTCTTCCACATGTTTTCTTTTTTTCCTGGGCGGGGGTCTTTTCTTTGTTCTTTCTCACACATCCCCCCCTCGGATCTGTAACTTTCCACTGTAACAATGAACTGCAAAACACTTCGGACAAACTTTTGATTAACATTCCTAAATAGCCATAAGGGCAACACATCACATAAAAATATTATATAACTCTTCAGACCCCCTTCTGACCTCCATAGAGGTCATTCAAACCATAATATTTTTAGTTCACAAAAGTACAGCCTGTATCAAAAATCAAGGTACAATTTCCAACAGTATAATACCAAAATAACATTCCCACTTTATATTGTGCATACTCAACCAGCTGTTGAGTAGTTTCAAAATTTTCTCTCTCTTCCCAGGTATAACTTCCGCTTACAAATCTTTCCATGCGGAACTTAAATGGTTTGTACTCCATGTCAACAGTACATTTCACTTCTTCGGTCCCTCTGGGACCGTCACTGATTGACACAAAAATAAACATTCCTGCAACACAAAGCACAACAAACACAGCAACACTAAACAGTGTTGTTTAGATACAATCTCCACCACTATTTTCCATCCCAGCCTTATTCGATGTTGTTCCATTCATATTTCAAGGCCTTCTGTACCCTTTTCAAGTACAGGCTGGGAACACCCCTTCTGACGTTTCCATTGTCTCGAGCTCTGTGTCCCCGGGGGCGCACAACTCACCATATAGATGCCCCAGTGGAACCCAGAGCCCTGGAGACCATGCTGCGAATGAGAGGCACAACACAACAAAACAAAACACAACAAAGCAAAAATACAATACCTATAAAAATACCCACCTTTTCAAGGATATGGATCCAGGAACCGGAATTTAACCAATTTAGCCAGGTCCACTGAGGACCCTGGTCTTCTTGAGACTCGAGAAAGTCTTTAAGTTCCTTTACTCTATTTCTAATGGCCGTCCAATTGCCAGTGTCATCAGGGATATATGTACAGCAGTGGTCAATGCCCACTGCTGCGCACATACCACCCTGTTCAGCATACAGGGCGTCTAACGCCACTCTATTTTGCATAGCCACAGCAGCCACTGCCTTAAGTTCTGGACTCTGTTCCATTTGGTCCAAGATACCATCTATTACCTCAGTTAGGTCCTCCAGGATCCACCATACCTCGTTTAGACGCTGCATGGAGGCCGCCACATCGATCATAGGGACCAGAGTGGCGAGCAATCCCCTCCCATCTCCGAACAGGGGCTTACGACCACCGTTATCAGAAAAGGGGACGTAGGATTGACCGAGGATGCGGTCCCCTACTTTCAGCATTGCTCTTCTTACCATGCCATGTTTATGTAGGTTATGATGTCTATATTTTTGTACTGCTTTTTGCATTAAAGTGTCTGCAACTACTATAGATGAGGGCTTAAGTCGAGCTAAGGTACAAGTCCCGCACCAATCAACGGGAAGGGTCAAATAACTATTACTTCCACACAACCAAACCTGTCCAACCGGGGTGGGGAATCCCCACCTCGGTGGGACGGGAATCCATGGAGAGTAAGTTAGGGTCTTTTGTACTAACTTGGTCCATGTGGTATGATTCAGGGGCCACCGTTGCCCTATGACCATACAGTCACTACACTTTAGTTCAGTTGTATTCACTAACTCACTATGAAGCTTAGCCACTCTAGTGGCCCATGTTTCTTCCCTGTTAGTAAACCCATCACCCAGGTAATCCAAACAGGGTGTTTTACCCAAAAGCCAGTCGCCCTTCCTGCAGTCTCGCTTAAAACAGAAGGGCGCCACCAGCTCTTCTCTAAAATGTGTTGATCCTGCAAATTGCAGGCCCTTTTTCAGGGTTTCATTGGTCTTTACTGTCCAATTCATGGGCTGTATCCAATTCGAAAGATTGGCATACTTTGTATAAGATTCACACCCAGGGAGGACGGTACGGTTACCTCGTCCCCACTGGTAGTGCCATAACAGGCAAACATGAGCTGTTGCCGAAATAGGGACTGGGACGGTGGATGGTACGTCCGCAGCATGGTGGGGCCTGAAGGAGCACACCCAACAGGGCGTGGTTGAGTTAGTTACCTTGGCTGTGTATCTGGCTAATTTTACCCATTTATTTTCTCCTGGTTCATGACCCCTGTGATAAGAGACCGTCGCTTCCTAGACCCATCTCCTTCTGTGGGAACAAACATATTAGTTACATCATAAATTTCAAATTTCAAAACAACATCATTTTTTCTTCCTCTTTTTTCCCACGTTTTGATCGCATTTTCTGTACAATGGGTGATCCAGTCTAGGGTGTGTTGGTCCGGCACGGCTCCTCTCATTTTTACCAACACTATACCTGCTTCGTTGCAGTAGATAACCAGGTTTTCTCCAGGTGTTTTACCTACATTTTTGCATACTTCATAAAGGGCCAATTTCAATCTTTTAACGGGATGTCCTCTGACTCGTCCCTCACAACTATAGAGGTCATCTATTATTAAGACTGTTGGTATTATGAGCAAGCAAAGAGCAAGTGTCAGGCCCCACACCCCATATGGACACCTTAAAGGTCCTGGTTTCAAGACCCAGGCCTTAAGTTCATATTTTTTAGTCTTTTTGATGTCTCTGTGACCGTCTGGGTTGGGGTTGATGTCCCCACCCCCTTCAGTGGGGCCTTTAGACCCACTACCATATTTGTCAGGATGTGTCAACCGTCTGGGATGTGTATCAGTCCAGTGTAAGCCTGATTTCTCAGAACAGGGCTTCAAGTGTGACCAATGGTACCAGTTATCACGCCCCGCTACCTTAACTGCAGTGGCAGTCCTTTGAGTCACTTCAAAAGGTCCTAAGTATCTTGGAGCGTCCCACCGGGTCCTATTGTGGTTCTTAATGTAGACTTGCCATGGTAAACCGGCTGTGTAGTCAGAAACATTGGTGTCAGTTGCCACAATAGGTGTTAGTTCTTTCAAAAGTGATTGGAGAGCCTCAAAATACGGTCTGAACTGGAAAATGTTAATGACCTCAGGCAGGGGCGCTGAGTTAGATTTAGGCAGGCAACCTGGCATGGCCCTACCAAACATCAGTTCAAAGGGAGTGAAGTTAGTGGTGTTATTTACAGTGGACCTAAGATGAAGCAATGCAGCTGGAAGTGAAGACAACCAAGTGGCTTTAGGGTTGTCTCGCAGCATTTTAGCAAGAACACTTTTTAGGGATCTGTTCATTCTTTCTACCTTAGCGTTACCTTTAGGGTAGTAGACACAGGAGAATGATTTGTTAACCCCCAAGAGAGAGCAAAGAGTCTTAACATCATGTGCCGTAAAGTGAGTACCTGAATCACTATGTAACTCCGAGGGCACCCCAAAAACAGGGATCCATTCTTTCAACAATACAGCCATCACTTCAGCTGAGCTTTCTCTTTTACAGGGGAAAAACGCCGGCCATCCGGAAAACGTGTCTACTATACCCAGCAGAAAGCGCTTACCTTGGTGTGGCACAAGCATGTCTGTAAAGTCAATTTGGATCACATCACCAGGGAAACGTCCAGTTTTCACAGCACCCGCACCTCGTTTATGGTGGGGTGTGGATTAAACATGCCACACACCTGGCACGCACGAACGAAGTCCTTACAGAGTAGCAGGGGTGCCTTATAGAAATAGTATTGTTCCAGAATACGGGACATGGCCTTCGGGCCAAGGTGATTAACGCCATGTAATTCTTCCAAAACACTTTGTTCCATGGATGGGGTCAAAAATGGCAGGCCATTAGGCCCACGATACACGCCATCAACATAGGCGTCAGCAAGACGATGTTGTAACCAAAAATCTTCACCGTATTTGTCATGATGAGAACGACAGTCAACAGTACTCAAGAGTCCCTGAAAGGTGGGAATTACCAAGAAGGGCTTCCAAAAGGTGTCTAAATGAAACCTAAGATGGTGTGCCCTTCCGGGCGGCAAAGTCTCCGCAAGGGTTCCCAAGCTATCCCACACTTCCCAGGGCATCCAGAGATGACCTGAGTCTGTCAGTGCAACCTCATGACCGTCAATAGTAGCAATTTTGACCCACTCATCTGAGACCAACTGTAAGATTCCAAAAGTGGAGATTGAACGGTTTCAACTAACATCAAGGCATCACAGTCTCCATCAATGGGAGAATCAAAATGGTAACCACCAGCCACTTTGGCCGCCACATCTGCCGCCCTGTTGCCAATGGCAGTCATAGTCCCTGCTTTTGAATGGCCCGGAACCTTCACCACCGCCACCGCAGCAGGGAGCAACAGACAGTCAGCCACTTCTTCACAAAGTTCTTTATGGGCTACAGGAGTGCCCTTAGCGGTCAAAAGCCGTTTCTTTTCCAAGACGACAAGTCACGCAACACTAGGCCACACACATAAGCTGAATCGGTGTAGATCGTGACACGCTGACCCGAAGCAACCTCCAAAGCCAACTTCAAAGCCATCAACTTCGCAAACTGAGCGGAGGAGCCACCATAGGGGCCCCAGCTGGAAACTATGCGAGTGTGGTCCGGTGGCGAGAGTTCAACAACTGCCGCCCCAGCTGACAGGGACCCGTCCGGGAGCCTATGACAATGGCCGTCAGTGAAAAGCAAGCGAGAGTCTGGTAAAGGTTGATCAGATAGGTCAGGCCTAATCCGAGCTTGAGATTGAGAGAAAGACTCACAACAATGTGGGGAGCCAGTAAGGGTCAGCCCTGCCGAAGCGTTTGGAGCATCATCGGCGGCAAAAGTCAAGTTCGGGGCCGTCAACTCCTTAGCAAGTTTCAGTTGTCGCTGAGGAGTTAGGGCAAAGTTTTAGATTGAACATAAGCTACCACCGAGTGAGACACCACCAATGGATGACCCATTACTACATGAGCCACCTTCTTCAATAAGGAAGCCAATGTATCAGCAAACAGTGCACAGTCAGTGGTTTTCTTAGCAATGGGGTCCAACAAGGTGGATGCATAAAGTATGATGTTGCGCTGACCACTTGCTCCTTTCTGCCACAAGACTGCATGTCCAGAGCAGTTGGTGATGGTGGTGTCAAGATGGAAAGGTTTACCATAGTCCGGGATAGCTAGGTCAGCACAGGAAGCCAATGCTGCCTTCAGATCTGTAAAGGCTTTATCAGCCTCCTCCGTCCAAGACAGAGAGGCTTGAAGATCCCGAACGCCAGCTGCGCGTATAATGTCCCGCAAGGGAGCAGTCTTACCTGTGTAGTCCATAACATGGTGTCTGGAGTAATTCGCCAACCCCAAGAAAGAGAGAAGGGACCGTACCGTATCAGGACGGTCGGCCGTAAGAATGGACTGCCTCTGGGTGGCGCTAGGTGTTATATGACCAGCCGAGATAACTTTACCCAAAAAGACAACTTGGGATCGGCAACATTGTAGCTTCGTCTTTGAAACTTTAAAGCCACATTCAAGGAGACGTGACAGGACAGCGGCCGTCACATCTAGACAATCTTTAGCACTTCTTGCTCCGATCAAAACGTCATCGACATATTGTAAGACAACTGCACCAGGAAGGACTTTGATCGGGGACAAACAGTCCTTCAAGACTTTATTGAAAATCCCAGGGGAGTTCCTATGACCTTGAGGTAAGACTTTGTACTGAAGTTTTACTCCCCATAGGTAAATGCAAATTGGTACCTACATTCCTCAGCCAATGGGATGGTGAAGAATGCATGTTTTAGGTCAATGACTGTAAAGTACTTCATTTCAGGTGTTAGGACTGAGAGACATTTGTGAGGGTCTGGGACAGGCAAAAGAGGTGTAGTGGTGACCTCGTTCACTTTTCGGAGGTCATGTGCAGGTCTAAAGGTGCCATCAGGTTTTGGGACTGGGTTCAAAGGAGTATTCCAATGGGAATCAGAAAGTTCTAATACCCCAGCTTCCCATAAATCTGTTAGGGCGGTTTCAATGCCCTCCCGCTGTTTGTCTGTTCGAAAGGGTCTTTGTGGGACATAAACTTGGGAACCCGGAACAACTTCCAGAGTTACCGGGTCCACCTTTGTGCATCGACCGATGTCCGATGGGCTCCTCGCCCACAAGTCCTCTGAGAAGCGCTGTAACATGTCCGCCGCCCCTTCATGATCGGTCAACTCCCGGCCATGAGACCGAGAAAGGATCTCTTCCTCGGCCACTGTTTCGTCTGTTGCTATACCTATGTCGACCTTGTATGCCTGTATACTAGAACTGTACATTACCCCATCCATTCCAGTCTGCTCCCAGTCCAGAACATTGTTAAGTTTATGTGTTAGGGGACCCAACTCCCTGGCCTCATGGCCAGGGCCCAAAATAGTGACACGTGTGGGTCTGTTAGGGTGTCTCTTTTGTAGAAACATTCTATGTTTTCTGCTAGAACAACTGGGGCAACGACACCTGATTCATGTACATAAAAATGTGTGGATGTGATAGTATAAGTATTACCTCTAACCTCACTATCAAAAGCCAACTGATATTGGGCGTCAGCATTTCTATCATAAAAGAGAGTGCAGTGCAGTGGATCTTTTGGAGGGGCATATGGGTGGAGCATAGTGAACCAAGGTTTCCATTCGAGCATTTTTGCGTAAAGTCCAGTCATTTCAGGAGTCCCTGGCTCCAGGAGTAGCCAATAAATGGACACTCCTTCGGCCATTTGTTCTTCTCGAAAAACATAAAGTCCATGTGATCGTGCCGGTGTACAGGCGATGGAATATCCGTTTGGCCATGTAAGATACATGGCATCAGGGGAGCAGTTGATAACGGCTCCTGTAGCTTGTAGAATGTCTCGACCAAGCAGATTCACCGGAGTCTGGGGTGAATAGATCAATGTTGATTTGAAAGTCTGTCCAGCCAGTTTAAGAGTCAGTTCTTTAGTCATCCGTAGAGGGGTTGCTTTTCCCGTGAGTCCTGAAAGGTTAATGCTTTTATCACTTAGCATATTTGGTGTTGCTTTTCTAGTCGTGGAATGAGTGGCTCCTGTATCCACGAGCATCAGCAACTTTTCCCCACCCACCTCTACTGGGACAAATGGTTCTGGGGTGGGTCCAGGACTCACTGGGCACCCCTAGCAAAAGTCATCTTGGCCATAGGGGAGGCAACCATGGGTGTCGTATACTGGATAGTTGCCACCTCCGCCCCCACGATTCCACGGGGCTGGTCCAGAACGGCCAGGTCCCCCTGCTGGATATCGGAGCTGCGGTGCCCCGCGTGCTCCTCCCATAGGCACACGAGCAGGTGGGTTCGGGCAATCCCTAGCCCAATGACTGATGTCTCCACAGTTGAAGCAGGCCGCCTGTTGGCCACCCTGGGTACAGTCTCTGGACCCATGATCCTGCGCTCCACAGTGACAGCAGGCCGCCTGTTGGCCACCTTGGGTGCAGTCTGTGAACCAATGATCCTGCGCCCCACAGTTAAGGCAGCCCTGGTTGTTGTCTTGGCCCCCTCCTGCTCCAGTAGCCCCATAGCCCGTTCCTCCGGATCCCCTGCCCCTTGCCCGTCCCTATTATTACCTCTACCCCTCCCTTGTCTGTACATTTGGAATAACGGCCCTAAGGGCTGGTTCTGGGAGGCGTATAGGACGCTTGCTTGTGTAGGGACAGGTGTCAGGAGTGTGGGTGTTGTTGCCACCATTTGTGTCTTTTTATTGTTATTTTCTTTTCTTGCAGCCGTAATTTGCTGCCGTGTCTGATTAAGCTGGCTCTTTAGCAGCTCTTCCTGCATGGTTTCAATGTTACTTTGTCTATCACGGTGTTTTTTATTAAAAATTTCTGCGTGGTGTTTTAAATGAGTCAGAAATGTGGTTGAGTCTGAGGTCAGTCCTGGGACATTGGTCAGACTTGTCTTAATTGGTTCTGGAAAAACGTCCAGCACGTTCTGGAGGAACAGACAGGATGTCTGGGGGTGTCTGTACGGGTGTACATGCATGGATGCAATGTATAATTGGATACACTTATCCAGAAATTGAGTAGGGCAGGTGCCCGGTACAAATGATGGGAATGTGGGAGATTGTGGGGATGGTGGTGGATACATAAGATCCAACACTGTCAAGAAATTCTCTGCCAGGGGATCAAAGGGTTCATGTACCTGCACGTCGTGCAGGTTTGCGGTTCTCAGTAGGTGGCTTACAGCGTGAGGGGCTGCACATGCGGACACCAGGCCCTTAATATCTCCAACCGCCAGCTGCGCATTAGCGCATTGTAGCTGTATTGTGCGGAACCATTTTTTGCCCCCTTGTTGTAGGGGGGGTAAGGTATCCCTAAGGTGTTGTAATTCGATACTACTCAGTGGTTTATAGGCCACTGGGACCGGGCCCCCTTGAACTGCTGGGGGTCCCGTTTGAATAAGAGGATAATTACCTCGGTATGTGGCTCCTTTGGAGAGGTTAGCCAATTCCTTAGTCTTTTTCTCGATTGCCACCTGTAGGTCTAATACTTCCTTATTTGCCTGTCGCAGCCTCTCCTTCCAGTCATCCTCCCCCTCATGGTCTCTTTTCTTAAGTTTAGTTAGGCGATCCAAAGCGCCTCTTTTTTCAGTGTATAGCGCGCTTAATTCATCATATGTTTGATATGCCTCCTCATTGGCCTTACAGCGGCCTTCTTCCTCGCTATCATCCGATAAAGGGAAAAAGGGAATCTTTTCAGATGACTTCTTCTTTTGTCTCACTACCGGGGCCGGGTGGGCCTCGTTTGCCTTAAGCGCGAGTTCCTGTATTCTTTCGGTTAGTTCATGAACCTCGGCCTTTCTTGCTTCTTTTTCTTCATTAAATTTGTCCATTAGTTCTTGTTGGGCCTTTTGGTATTCTTCTGTTGCCTGCTGCGTCTGCGCCTGTGAGTTTTTCTTCAGCGCATTAATGGCGTCCATCGTGTCCTGAGCGTATTTTCCCGTTTGTTCGATCACTTTAATCCCCCACAATTGTCCACTTGCATCCCTTGGTGCGGGTTTGCTATCAGTGTAAGCACGAGTTATCAAAGTTCTGACCTTATCATGTTCCTCTACTGATAACGAGTTTGAGGCTGCCACATCCACATCCACCACCCCATGGAGAGTTAGCTGTGGGTAGAGGGTGGAGCCTGACTCTCCCCCTTTTCGTATGGAGGAGGGGCCGTTGGGGCCAAGGCGGGAGCTCCTCCTCTTGGGAGGGGCTTTTGAGTCCCGCCCCCGAAGTGGGGGAAAAAATCTTCTTGTTTTTCATCCATTGCGCTGTTGCCAGCTCCAGGACAGGTTCTATTCGTTTTCTCAGCTTGTAATACTTACTGATTGTGAGTTCCAGCAATTTCTTCTCACTTTTCGAAAGTCCGCTGCTCTTCTTTAACTTTTCCTCCTCCCGCAGTTCCATCGTGCAGGCCTCCACAGTTGCAGTCAACACACCGCAAAAGAACTCCAGTGTTTGTGGAGCCTTAGGATCTCTTTTCTGTTCTCTGAATCCTTGTGCACAGGCCTCGATTGCTTTGTTCATGGCTTTTCCCGCCATCTTTTTCAAAAGAGGTGATGCCTTACTTACCATTTTCACCCATCCTTCGCAATCCATTAATTCCAACATTTCCTTACCTGCTTGTAACTGTTCCCTGCACACAAATTATACTTACCGCGACTACAACTTACCTCGTATACTTTTATAGTTACAAAAACCGAACATTAATTCACCAAATTATCTATATATTTCGCCAATTAATGGAATTTAAGGACTTTATTTAAATCCTTTGGCCTCCAACCAGAGTTTTTTCAGACAGCCCCAAATCTGTCTACGACCTTATTCCGACCGCTTATTTTCAGGTCACGCGTCCGTGCCCTTGGGAGATACTACCTACGGACCTTTCGGCTTTTAAAGGGGTAAACCCTACGCGTAGTTCTTTACTTGGGACTCAAACCCAACATTCTTTATTTTAAGGATTCCCAATCCTAAGGCCTCTAGCCTAGAACACTTATCTAACTTTTAGAATTTAACTTTATTTAACTTTATTTAGTTCGGTAATTTATATATTAATAATAACGTTTTTCCCTTCTCTCTTCCACCATCAATTCACAGATTTCACCACTCAACAGTCAACTTCATTAAAATGTATCTAAAATTTGGAAAAATATGCCAATAGACGCACTTTGAGACTCACACAATATGAGGGTTCAAAAGTCGTCTTACCTTAATCTAGCTGGACGTCCATCGAAGCCTCTGTTGAGTAGTTGCGGAAGAAAGTTCTGGTGCGTCTACCGCAAAGATTTCACCAAGCCAGACCTCCGCCGCGCTCGTTTGTTGACAAACCAAATTCCCCCTTCAGCTCTGTCGGGGCACCATGTGAAGATTTTAATCTTCTTTGTGCTGTCCACGGATACCTTAAAAGAGCAAAGCAAACTCAAGACCAGTCGCGTCTTTGTTCCTATGTAAATTACCTGACTCCGGACAGCACCGGGTGTTCAACGCTGGAAGGGAAGTCTTTTAAATGTTCGTCAACACTACGCTCACAAAACTAATAATACACACCAGAGTATAGATGACCAGGATTCGGAAGATTACGTCACGAAGATTTATTGTTCCTAACAAGATCATCTAATTACAGAGCTCTGTTCCCCCTGGTTCCCTATCAATTCTGCTCTCAGTTCCCCGTTAACAATGGGAAAACTGTTATCCTGGGGGAGGCAGAGTATACGTCACATTTTCCCAGCATGCAATATTTTTGAGCCTAAAACTACGTCGTCGTTGTTTCCATTGGTTCCCAAGCCATCATGTGACGTTTAGCTCCGCCTTGCCGCCATTTTACAAACAAGTCTCTTCCACATGTTTTCTTTTTTTCCTGGGCGGGGGTCTTTTCTTTGTTCTTTCTCACACATCCCCCCTCGGATCTGTAACTTTCCACTGTAACAATGAACTGCAAAACACTTCGGACAAACTTTTGATTAACATTCCTAAATAGCCATAAGGGCAACACATCACATAAAAATATTATATAACTCTTCACCCTGAACTGCACAAACTCAAACAAGAACACAGACAACTAGAACGCCTACATAAGAAAACTGGACTCACTGTGCACCTACAAGCCTACAAGGATCACAGCCATCATTATCGATCAGCGCTCACATCTGCCCGCACAGCTTTTTACTCTGGTATCATTCACTCTGGATCCTCCAACCCCCAGACTCTGTTTGCCACAGTCAATAAACTACTCAAACCCATTTACAATATCACTCACTTATTTACCATGGACAAATGCAATAACTTCAGTGACTTCTTTAAATCCAGAATTGACAGCATTCACCAAGAACTCTCTGTGACCATCTCTCCCAGTACAGACCCTCAACCCGACTCAACCCTTCCATCTCACACCATTCTCCCCTCCCTATTAGTAATCACAGAATCTGATCTCACAAACCACTTCAATAAAATTCACCTAACAACCTGCCCTCTGGACCCATCCCATCTGCACTGGTCAAGCTCTGCCTTCTCTGCCTCAGCCCACTCATCATGGACATGATCAACTCCTCTCTCACCTCTGGAACAGTTCCCTCCTCCTTCAAAATTGCCGCCATCACACCAATACTTAAAAAACCTGGCCTGGATCCTGACAAACCCAACAACTTACGCCCCATCTCCAACCTCCCTTTCCTGTCTAAAATCCTGGAACGCTCGGCGCTTCTCAACTAAAACATCACCTCCTCTCCAATCAGCTCTACGAAACCTTTCAGTCAGGATTCCGCACTCATCACTCTACTGAAACCGCACTACTCAAAGTAACAAACGACTTCCTGCTGGCCTCCGACTCTGGTTCCCTCTCCATTCTCCTCCTACTTGACCTCTCTGCCGCCTTTGACACCATTGACCACTCCATCCTTCTCCAACGCCTACAACATCATGGCATCTCTGGCTCATTCCTCTCCTGGTTAACCTCCTACCTCACCAATAGATCTCCATTCATATCCATCAACAACTGCACGTCTCACACCATACCTGTCAACCACGGAGTCCCTCAAGGCTCGGTGCTTGGTCCCCTTCTGTTTATCCTGTACATGCTTCCCCTTGGACTAATCATTCATAATCACGGACTAACATTCCACAGTTATTCAGACGACACACAACTCTACCTCAGCACCAGATCATCACTCCTGCCACAGTATCCACCATCACAAACTGCCTCTCTACAATACAATCCTGGATGAACGCCAACTTCCTTAAACTCAACTGCAATAAATCGTAAATTATAGTCATTGGTCCCAAACCACTCTTTCCCTCCTCTCAAGATTTCACTCTCTTCGTCGATGGCCATACAGTCACCACCTCTCCCCAGATTTGAAATCTTGGTTTCATTTTCGACCCCACACTCACATTTAAACCTTACATCCGTCAAATCACTAAAACTGCCTTTTTCCACATCCCTAACATTGCTCTGGCGGAGGCGAGCAATGTTACGGATGTGGAAAAAGGCAGTTTTTCCGAAACTCTCATCCATACATTTATTACATCAAGACTCGACTACTGCAATAGCCTCCTGTATGGTCTCCCCCTCCCGCCTCCTGTATGGTCTCGGCCCCTCCCGTCGCCTCCGCTCTGCCGACTTAAACCTTCTCAAACCCATCACCAAGTCAAAGCACCGAACCTTGGGGGACCGAGCCTTCGCCATCGCCGCCCCCACCCTCTGGAACTCACTCTCAATCCACATCAGAAACTCAGACTCAGTGACCACCTACAAAACACTGATCAAAACCCACTTGTTTCAGCTCGCTTACAATCTACAATAGCACCCTCATCTTTGTTTGTTTTGCACAAACAATAATGATGGATGAATCTCAGGGCCCTGACACCCCTTTAAAAATGTGCCAAATGGTTCAGCCCACGCACCGGCGTTCAACTATAGCCTGGAAAAATCCAGACTCACCGTTGTACCAGCAAGTGAGTCTGGTCACCGCTGCGTCAAATCCATTTCCCACAGCGGTAGATACACAAGCAAACAGGAAGCGGAGTAAACCAATCAGCGAAGGGCGGGCGTCTGCCGTTGATGTGGTGTTATTAGCGGTTTTGCGTTAATATTTGCGCAGGATTATGAATCACAAAACTCACTTACTGTCGATGTGTTTTTGGTCATTTACCGCCGATTGGAGACACGCTTTCTCTCTTTCGTGCGTCGTTCGTAGATTGTTATTGAGGGACTTCCGCGTCCCGTGAGTGACGTTGCTCTCTAACAACACGTCACGGCAAATCAATGAATCTGATTGCACGGGAACGGTTTGATTTTGCGGATACATCCAGCGGGGGCGGGGTGACCAGACTGATCCCCCGCTGTAAATACAGAGGGGAATCATTCTGGTCCAACCAGGCTACTTCAACTCAACAGTGACTTTGAAGAGGTGGCTCTGCAATGCAATAACACTAAGCTAGGAAAGAGAAATATTAGTCTTGCCACGCTCTTATGTGCTTTTATTTAACACTAGCCTATTCTAGCGGACCTTAGATGCAACTTTCTTGTCATAAATGACAGTTAAACATGAGGTGAGGCGAGTCCCTGCCTCTGCCTGCTGAGAAGTGGAAGGTGCAGAGTCAGAGAAAGAGCCAGAGCTCCCCTCCGTCTCTCCTCGTTTTAACCTCTAAAGTTTCTCTTTCCTTATATTTATTGTAAGTGACTGCCATCAGGCCAATACAGTGACAAAAGCCACAGGTCGCTCACGCTATTTTCGCCGAATTAAATATGTTAATTAGGCGCGCGCATTTGGAGACTTGCATTATAAATGCGCAGCTTTGGAGACAAGTGAACGTGGTTCTAGTGAAAAGGTGGGATGTCTCGTAACATTTAGCCTATTCCAGGGTAACTTTGTAGAAAATTAATTTACTGACAATACACTTGAAGGTAGGCTTCAAATATGTGAGAGACTAAATCAGGCTGAAGCCCTTGGCTTTATTGTTCATGCCTGTGGCCACAGAGACAACATACAGTATCATCATTTTTTTGTAAAATAGCATTTTAATGTCCATTTTAAAGTCACAAATGTGTTATTCCCAGCACACATATCCTATGTCCCTGGTGCAGCCCTCCTGTTTAACACTAGAAAACCCAGGGATTTCGACACCCCCCAGAAGTCCTGGAGCAGGGTCAAATGACAACCCAGTCTCACACGAAACTGTGACAATGTGACAGTGGTCCACACACCAAAATGTGAACTATTTCACACTTTAAGCTTTTTATTTGTGGAATAGTCGCAATTATTTCCTCCATCAATTTATATTGGAGTCACGTGACTAACAACTACTTCCGTCGTTTGGAAATAAAAAATGGCGGACTTTTTGAATTTTTGGGGGACATAATGCAATATTATAGCTAATTTAGCCAGTTAATTGCACATTTAATCAAACATCTAGCGAGAAATATCTAACTTTGAATCATTACTTTGTGTATTTGTATTGCACGTGCTTGAATTTATGAGTTACATCGATTATTTGTGTCTCGCCTGGAAAAATGTGTAATTGTCGCAATTACATTCTCTCACTGCTCCTCTTGTATTGAAACACGAATTGTTTCCCCGTTTTATTTCCTATCAAAGAAAAAAACCGCTGATGGTTCCTGAATTAACAAGCAAATTATAGTGTGTGACATTTCCAGAGATAGTTTTAAACATAATATTACAGTAGACAGCCACTTTAACAGTAAACCTGACAGAGTTTGCAGGTGCTTACACATGTCTCTCTGGTACTTCAGACCAGTCCAACGCCAATAAAAAGATTAATAAATTATAATAATAATAGCGGTCAAGCCAATGTGCTTGGCTCATGAGTTTTGCTCAGCTGTGCGTAACGTAGCACGCGCAAGTAACCTACGGACACTTCAACAGTTTCTGAACCACAGACCCCGTATTATGTCATTATTAAACCACCAAATGTACGTTTAAACTGACATGAGGGAACTCACCCTATAGATGTCAAGCCGAATGAGTGCACTCAAGCAGAGTCCTGCAGAAAAAGCCGATGTTTCCAGGGCCATCCTCACGTCCACTTGTAGTTGTTTCATATCCAAAACAGTGCTTTTCCAATGCTCCAATGCACAGCAGAGAGGCCTTACACCGCCAAAATCCAGCGTGGTCATCAATCCACAAATTATGAAACTGAATCCAACAACGTGATAGAGCCATTTAAGCAGAGTGGATATTAACAAAACAACACAGTTTCGCACATGCATAGCAGCTGTTCGAAACTCGTGCTTCATGTTGGGTCACGTGATCGATGTGCGTCACCATGGATACGCGCAACTTTAATTCCATATTTATGTTCAAACCTGTTTATTTATACAGTGTTTATCAAAATCCAAACTTGGACGAGCGTTTAGACATCAAAATATGTAAAAATAATAATAATTAAAGCCGCAAGCGGCGATGTAGGCCCTCGCCCCTGGCGCAGCCCCCCTTGCGACCACCCCCCCTTGCTACCGCCCCTACTCTCGCCCAAACCTGCTCTCCCTCAGCCTCACACACAACCTGTGTGCTCTCTGCTAACTCTTGCTCTGGCCCACTCTCGCCTTGCCTTCGTCATACCTTACTCTTGCCCCAGGTATCTATGATGCCAGCCCACGTGCATTAGGCCCCGGCCTCACGTTCACCACAGCGGTGCTTTTCACTCGTTCTATAGTTGAAATACCTTCTATGACCAGTGAACTGCAATACTCGGGAGAAGCCAGCAGGCAAAACAGCATCTGGAAAGAGGTGCACTCTTGTATTTGCAGAAAAAAGAGCAGTGATCTGCACGAGTAAAGAGGAAAATGGCAGTGAAAGGTAGAAAAGTGGCTAAATAAATAATTGTGTCTACATAACTTGGTGCTCATTCTGGAGTTGTATCTGGCTCAGAGCTTTAGTGGCCCATGTGAAAAGAGAAAGCATTATAAAAGTGTCAATACATGTTTGAACTGGCAACCTCCTACATCAAAGACAAGGACATTATTACTGAGCTATAACATGACCCCAAGGTTAACCTGATACGGGCTACTTTTTTCTAAATCCCCGGGTGTGAAAATATGTCCAAGCAAGGCATTTGGGAAGAGAGGTCATTTCAGGTAATTTCAGGTCATTTTTGCCCCTCCATTTTCTCCATTGTTTTCGACATTTTCCCCCAGTTCTTCCTCTATTGTTTTCCTACTGTCCCCCCATGTCTTTCTGTGTAGTTGTGCATATTTCTAAACTGTTCTTTCTTCGTTTTTAATATGGTTGGGACCATAGGCGCCGATTTATATTCTTCCCAGTAGATGCCCAGTCCAAACCACAAAAAGAAGAAAAAAAACCTGGTTGAGTTTGAACCAGCAACCTCCTGCACCAAAGACCAGTGCACTATCTCTGAGCTATAACTCTGTGTAATGGTGTGCCTAATGTGGGCTACTACTATTATCTAAATGACCAGGGCGAAATTAGATCCCACCATGCCACTGGAGGAGAGAGGTCATTTCAGGTCACTTTCCCCCACCCCCCTCCATTTCTTGATTGTTTGACACCCTCCCCAGTTTTGACTCAAGTGTTTCCCTAGTGTCCCCACATTTCTTTCTGTGTAGTTCCACATATTTTGAAACGGTTCTTTCCTCGTTATTAATGAGGATTTAATAAAATATTAATTAAAAAAAAGAAAAACAAAAAAGTCATGGTTGGGTTTGAACCGGCAATCTAATGGATGCAAACCCTGCACTTTATAAACAGAGCTAGACAAGCACAGATACTTTTACAACCGAACTGACAAATATCTTATGAAACGCCTTGCGCTCATGTAGTCCAGGCTCGGACAATGTGTGGGTCATTTCCCCGTTTTTAGTGAGGGTGGGGCCATAGGCGCCGATTCAGGTTCTTCCCAGTAGGTACTGAGTCACAAATAAAAAGAAAAAAAAAGAAGTCACTGTGGGGTTTGAACCGGCAATCTAATGAATGGGAACCCTGCACTGTACTAACGGAGCTATACAAGCTTAAGCAACAACACTGCGGATTTTATATTAATCTTATGAAACAGTTACACTCGTGTGTTCACAGAGAACGAAATTACAGTTCAGGCAATATTTATTGAAACATTTTGTAATTAGGGCTAATTCCCTGGGCGCCCAAAGATCTGAGAAGGTGCTCCAGCCCCACAAAAGTCTCGATAGATGACGGAATATTTTGGTGACACCAAAATAGTACGAGGAATACACGGGAGACGGACAGGAAACAGCCTATCTGAACTTCCTGTGATTGTACTTTCCAAAAAAACTGATTTTGGAGCCAAAAACGTTCAAATTAAAGCTTCTTCCTGTAACAGAGGGGTAGTAAAACTATGTAGGAGTCTAAAAGTGTGGCTTTTGTGAATAAAGGGGGAATTTGGGAAAAATGGACGATTTTCAGGAGAAACTCTGACAGAGGCCATCATGCTGCCAGAATAAGAACTCTGGCTATTTTCACGGAGGATGGGCGGGCCACTTACAAGCCACTTAAGCCAGCAGGTGGCGCTGTTGGGCCACTTTGCAAGGGCATAATTTTGCAAGGGCATAATAAGTGGAGTGGTTGCCTTGACCCCCACATATTATACATCTTCGGAAAGCTCTGAGTGAGGCGCATGTGACTGACAGATGTCTAGATGCACTGTGCCAAGTATGATTTGATTTAGCTGAAAAACCAGGGACTAGTTCGTTAAAACATAAGTTGAGTCCAGCCGGTTTTCCAATTGCAAGTCAAAATGGCCGACTCCCTGTGCGTCCGGGCGTGGCGCTCCAATGGAGTTTTTGGTTTGTCCTGATGTGCCCTTTCACTGTACCCAAGGATTTGGGCCTACGCCCAAAAACGCATGTTCTTTTTGAATGGGGGTCAACTTTGAGGGGGCGCTGTGGAGCCATTTTGTTTTGGGCGTGCGCATGTCGCCCACTGACATGCAATTTTCGCAGACTCTGATCACTGTGCCAATTTCTGCGTGTACTTTTGCACGGGAAGGCACTGAAAAACAGGATCTTAGAGGGCGAATAATAATAATAATAATAATAATAATAATAATAATAATAATAACAAGAAACCGGGGGAGAACAAAAGTCCCTTACCAGGACTTTGTCCTGGCTCGGGCCTAATAAAATAATATTTTTGGTCCCTCTGGCCACACAGTGCCACCATGTGGAATGCTAAGGCATTTTTTTTTATATAGTGGGGAAAATAGCTTGTGCATTTAACATTATATTATTTAATGCAGCTGCCCAGGTGCCCACTTTAGATGAGAGTATAGTGAGGGTAGTGAGCAGCTCACTAATTTGCTGTTTTTTGTTTTTTTTTAGCACACAAATACAGAGTGGACTCATTCACAGAAACACATTTGTTTCTGTGACATAGCTTGGTTATGATAGCGCCTATTTAACGGACAGCTACCTGGTGTACATTTCATCCAGCAAAAATAGTGCATTCCTTTTACTGAACGGAGGCAAATCTAAAGAACTGAAATATACACCCAATGTATGAATTTGTGCCATTATAAAGATTTTATTTGGTTATTAAAATGGCATAAAAGGCATTAGATTTGATTTTGTACAGTGTGTATAAAACCTGCAGTTGTTTTTGGGAGGTAAAATGTTACTTTTAATGTAAGTGCAATACAGCATTACTTTGTTACAATGTATCTTTTTGTCACAACACAACACTGTTCACATGCAAGTGTTTTTACATTGTGTTAATACTTCCACTTGTTGCAATTTGTTCATTTTATACATTTTTTGTGTGAAACAGGCACAGTACTCATTATCAAAGCAATAAAATTATGATCAACCAAGTTTGTATGTGC
The DNA here is from genome assembly GCA_007210695.1 of Neogobius melanostomus. Classification (NCBI taxonomy): domain Eukaryota; kingdom Metazoa; phylum Chordata; class Actinopteri; order Gobiiformes; family Gobiidae; genus Neogobius; species Neogobius melanostomus. Next base: position 2,034,712 of record VHKM01000566.1, on the reverse strand, counting down.
ATTTATTCTACAGGAACAATATGTTTCATAAACAAGTACACAGACATAAAGGTTCTAAAGCAGGGGTCACCAACCAAGTGCCCTTTGGGGCATGGCCAGTAGCCCTTGAGACTTTTTCTAAAGTGTAAAACACTTCACTTTCTTGAATCTGATTCTTAAAAATACAATTATTTCTGTTCTTGTGACTCAGTACGAGTTTAAAATGAAGCTATTGATGTAATATGGGGTCAATATCCTATAAGTAAAGAGTGTACGTTTAAATCTTTAGGATTTGTTTTTAACTGGTAGCTCTCGAACAACTCGATGCTCTTGAAGTCGCCCTCGGCTGAAAAAGGTTGGTGACCCCTGTTCTAGAGTAATCATCTGTACTCAGCTGCAGACTACTTTTGGATGAGAGGCGACAATATTTAATTTTTATCAATTAGCTAATAGGCCCTGGACACTTTTTTCAGTAAGATAATAACATTTTTGGCTAAAATACAGTACTAATTTGATGAAATACAATTAATTTTGCACAGCTGACATATCTTCAATCACTATTAAACAAAATCTGATGGTTTAATTATAAACTTTGATAACTTTCTGTTTTGTCCATGTTGAACAGCTAAAGGGTGTGTAAAAGTATCTCTGGCAGGAGGCATCTGGGCTGAAGTGAAAAAAAATACTTTTTATAGTAGAGGCAAATCAAAGGCATTTTCTGAAAGCTTATGGTAAATGGAGTAAGATGATGTAATTATAATGCCTGTACCCATACCTGTTTTTAAATATTTAGGCTTAAGTACTGCATTTGGGCAGGTTTTAAATGCACATTTGTCAGGAACCGTGATAGCTATCATCACAAACTAAACTTTGCTGGATCAGTTTTGACCTGATTGTTAATATAAGAGCACTTAAAACTAGGGGCGCTGTAAATTATTTACATGACAAAAAAATATTTAGTAAACATGTTAAATGGTATGATATTAGCATGCCAATTACATATGTATTATATCATGTATTGACAATCAACATGAGTACAAATATTTGTTTTTAATAAATGTTATTTTGAAAAAAAAAGCAAAATTAAAAATTACTACATTTCACATGAACCCCCTCCCTGCATCTTTACGTCCATCGCCGCCATATTTGAAGTTCTGTAGTCACACATTAGTCTTAGACTTTAGGGCTGTAAACATGAATAAAATCTAAATAAACCACCCATAAACTGTAGCGGAATTATTAAGAACATTTAGGAACTATGGAAACTATGCTTACTTCACATATACGTTTTGTAATTTTAATGTATCACATTAGTTACTGTTAGCCGAGTGGGTGCACTGTTGTGTTAATGCTAACTAGGGTTGACATCCTTAAACCCTGTGTGTTTAGACATCAAATAAACGAGCGGAACTACTTAATATCGATAAATTACTGAGGTAGACCTTAAAAATTAGGCAAATTATTTCGGATGGCTATTTATTTTAACTTTTTCCACCACTACGTGGTTTCCTTGGTAACCACAAACAAAGGTCATGAGCTTCAAATAAACGTAATTCGTTGTAATGCTTTTTATGTTTTGATTTTGAGAACGCTATACCGTATATTTAATAACTCATCCCAAGTGTTGTTTTTTTTCAGAATTATTTATTGCATTAAGTTATAGTTTTTTGTGTTTCTTTAACCCGGAAGCACGAGTTTCGAACAGCTGCTATGCATGCACAAAACTGTGTTGTTTTGTTAATATCCACTCTGCTTAAATGGCTCTATCACGTTGTTGGATTCAGTTTCATAATTTGTGGATTGATGACTTAGAGCACGCTGGATGTGTGGCGGTGTACGGCCTCTCTGCTGTGCAGTGGAGCATTGGAAAAGCACTGTTTTGGATATGAAACTTTTTATTATTGTGTCTTGCATACACACTGTATGCCCAGCCCTAATGGGCTTATAAGACTCCAATAACACCAACAAAAAGACCAGATGCCAGACAGTAGCCACAATATACGATACATAAACGTATTTGAACAAACAAGTCTGCCGCCTAATCTGAGCTTTACAAACAAAAGAAGCCAATTTAAACACATTAGAATTAAACAACCATTTCATCTTGTCGCCATCATTGATCCAGAACATTTCAGGCTTTTGAACAAACAATTCAGCAAACAATACATCTCTAAGATCATTGTACCGTGGACAATATAACACAAATGAATTTCACTTTCAATCTGTCCTAACTCACACAGTCTGCAGAGTCTGTCCTCTTCAGGAGTTTGAGTGAACCTGCCAGTTTCTAAGGCCAGGGGAAGGATGCCAGTTCACAGCTCAGCATCAACGATCTTTGGTTCCTTGTCAGGTTTGCCTTTACATACAACTCTGTTTCCCATATATATTTTTAATTTGTAAGTAAGTCCTTAGCTATAAATTCTATTCTCTGAGCGACAGGAAGCCAGTGCAGAGCCTGGAGCACTGGACTAATATGGACGTATATCCTGGTTCTGGATGTACTGCAGCTCTAACAGTGAGCAGGCCATTAATCTTTCTGTGTGGAGTTTGCATGTTCTCATGTCTCCGGTTTCCCCTACCTCTAAAAACATGTGCAATAGGGATGAATGATGTGTGTGCGTGATTGAATATGTGTGCTGTCTGTCAGTCTGCCCCAGGGGAAACTGAAGCTACACACTTGGTTCTAAAAGTCGAAGTCTAAAACATTTAGACTTTTAGAGAGTATGCAGCCTTATGTCGTATTGTATTTAATCTTACTGTAATTTTTGATCAAATTAAGAGTCAAATTTTCTACCTTTCATCGCCCCGTCTGGCCGAAGCTTCTCCTGATCCGCTTGTGTCCGCCTGTGCTTATATCATGTATTGACAATCAACATGAGTACAAATATTTGTTTTTAATAAATGTTATTTTGAAAAAAAAAGCAAAATTAAAAATTACTACATTTCCCATGAACCCCTCCCTGCATCTTTACGTCCATCGCCGCCATATTTGAAGTTCTGTAGTCACACATTAGTCTTAGACTTTAGGGCTGTAAACATGAATAAAATCTAAATAAACCACCCATAAACTGTAGCGGAATTATTAAGAACATTTAGGAACTATGGAAACTATGCTTACTTCACATATACGTTTTGTAATTTTAATGTATCACATTAGTTACTGTTAGCCGAGTGGGTGCACTATTGTGTTAATGCTAACTAGGGTTGACATCCTTAAACCCTGTGTGTTTAGACATCAAATAAACGAGCGGAACTACTTAATATCGATAAATTACTGAGGTAGACCTTAAAAATTAGGCAAATTATTTCGGATGGCTATTTATTTTAACTTTTTCCACCACTACGTGGTTTCCTTGGTAACCACAAACAAAGGTCATGAGCTTCAAATAAACGTAATTCGTTGTAATGTTTTTTATGTTTTGATTTTGAGAACGCTATACCGTATATTTAATAACTCATCCCAAGTGTTGTTTTTTTTCAGAATTATTTATTGCATTAAGTTATAGTTTTTTGTGTTTCTTTAACCCGGAAGCACGAGTTTCGAACAGCTGCTATGCATGCACAAAACTGTGTTGTTTTGTTAATATCCACTCTGCTTAAATGGCTCTATCACGTTGTTGGATTCAGTTTCATAATTTGTGGATTGATGACTTAGAGCACGCTGGATGTGTGGCGGTGTACGGCCTCTCTGCTGTGCAGTGGAGCATTGGAAAAGCACTGTTTTGGATATGAAACAACTACAAGTGGACGTGAGGATGGCCCTGGAAACATCGGCTTTTTCTGCAGGACTCTGCTTGAGTGCACTCATTCGGCTTGACATCTATAGGGTGAGTTCCCTCATGTCAGTTTAAACGTAAATTTGGTGGTTTAATAATGACATCATACGGGGTCTGTGGTTCAGAAACTGTTGAAGTGTCCGTAGGTTACTTGCGCGCGCTACGTTACGCACAGCTGAGCCAAACTCATGAGCCAAACTCATGAGCCAAACTCGTGGCACGCAGGCACATTGGCTTGACCGCTATTATTATTATTATAATTTATTAACCTTTTTATTGGCGTTGGACTGGTCTGAAGTACCAGAGAGACATGTGTAAGCATTTGCAAACTCTGTCAGGTTTACTGTTAAAGTGGCTGTCTACTGTAATATTATGTTTAAAACTATCTCTGGAAATGTCACACACTATCATTTACTTGTTAATTCAGGAACCATCAGCGTTTTTTTTTCTTTGATAGGAAATAAAACGGGGAAACAATTCGTGTTTCAATACAAGAGGAGCAGTGCATGGAGAGAATGTAATTGCGACAATTACACATTTTTCCAGGCGAGACACAAATAATCGATGTAACTCATAAATTCAAGCACGTGCAATACAAATACACAAAAATAATGATTCAAAGTGAGATATTTCTCGCTAGATGTTTGATTAAATGTGCAATTAACTGGCTAAATTAGCTATAATATTGCATTATGTCCCCAAAAATTCAAAAAGTCCGCCATTTTTTATTTCCAAACGACGGAAGTAGTTGTTAGTCACGTGACTCCAATATAAATTGATGGAGGAAATAATTGCGACTATTCAACAATATAAAGCTTAAAGTGTGAAATAGTTCACATTTTGGTGTGTGGACCACTGTCACATTGTCACAGTTTCGTGTGAGACTGGGTTGCAAATGACCCTTAGGTCCAAACTGACGACTCTGATGGCTTCACTTTGCATCTATTCATAGGTAAAATAGGGCCTGAGAAATCAGCGGCGGAGGGGGAGGGGGGACCCTGACTCACACAAATGTAGGTCTGCACTTTATATTCTAAATGCAAACATAAGGTAAACACATGCAGTGAAAACAGTGAAGGAGCCGGTCTACATGTCTGAATACTGTTTCTAATTACAGGACACATCTTCGCCGCAAATGCCACAAGCACTAACGTTTCAAAACACACGTTACCTGTTAACCCTTATGTTAGCCTATGTACATTTTTGCACATTTTACAAGATTTTTTTTTTTTCATTTGATGACCATTTTGTGTGTATTACAGCTTGAGACGTGGATTTCGGCAGGAAACGTTCTTTCGAGTCAAATTTTGAGAATCCAGTGTTTGTTTTTCTCTCATGTCTTTTTTATTGGAGATCTGCGTTTTCTATACGTTCGTTATCCTAGTGTACAAAAATGTACACGCTTTTCAAACTGCTATAAAACCACATACTTTCATCTTTTTGCAAAACATTTTCACAAATCTGAAGAATCACTTCTCACCTTCTCAAAACTACCAAACATGTTGTTTATTTTGGGTTTTGAACCCTTTATATGCCAGTTTCAAAACAAAAACTTTGAAGTTTGTGTTACAACATAAAACCTCATTATTTTTAGAATAATGGATAGTACAGAGCTGGGGCTTTGGTGGATTTTAGGGCCTTGGATGTGTCAAAGATGAGCCAAAAATTGATTTGAAGCATTTGTAGTTTTTCTGTAGTGAGAGATTTACAACTTTCCATACGTTCGTTACCCTAGTGTACACAAATGTACACGCCTAAAAACAGCCATAAAATCTGCATTTTTCAATATTTTTTTCCACTTCTTTTTGCATAAATCACATGAACTACTGGGAAAGGTTTCCAAAACTACCAAACATGTCATAATTTTCTGACAGTTTCAAAACTTAAAACTGAAAAAATGGTTACACAAAAACACAAAAGTGTGATTATATTTAGAATAATACAATGTAGAGAGCTGAAGCTTTGTCTGTTTCCAGAGCCTTGTTTGTGTCACAGATGAGAAGTGAGATACCAAGATAGTTTGTACCCAGGGCCCAGAATTTGGTGCTATGCCCCTGTATATAGCTGACATGGTACAGCAGTATGAACCATCTCGGGCCTTGAGATCCTCAGTGAGGGGTCTCCTGGTGGTTCCTAGAGTCACCACTAAACACGGTGAGGCTGCGTTTCAGTTTTAAGCAGCAAAAGTGTGGAACAGCCTCAGCAAGGACGTGAGACAGGCCACAACTCTTACTATGTTTAAGTCCAGGCTGAAAACATGCCTATTTACTGTTGTTACTGTTGCCTATGGCGACAGATGGTATTTTAACCACTTTTAAAATATATTTTTAATTATTATTTTGTATATTTTTATGAGTGTTTTGATTGATTTGTTTTATTGTGTTTTTAATGTGTATTTGGTGTTGCTGTGAGGCACATTGAGTTGCCTTGTGCATGAAATGTGCTGTATAAATACATTTGCCTTGCCTTGCCTTAAAAACTCCACCGCCCACCTCCTCACCCACACCCGCTCCAGAGACCACATCACCCCGTCCTCCATCAGCTTCACTGGCTCCCCATACAACAGCACATCCATTACAATGTTCTGCTCATCACCTACAAAGCCCTCAACAACCTGGCCCCTCCATACCTCATAGACCTCCTACAGGGCCACCGCCCTCCCGTCGCCTCCGCTCTGCCGACTTAAACCTTCTCAAACCCATCACCAAATCAAGGCACCGAACCTTGGGGGACCGAGCCTTCGCCATCGCCACCCCCACCCTCTGGAACTCACTCCCAATCCACATCAGAAACTCAGACTCAATGACCACCTACACCATTTCACACTCTGGTCACATGACGCCAAAGTTCATACACTCACAGTGTATGAACTGTGAGCTCCCGTGACAGCTCGGACATCAGCAAACAAACTCAATGATAACAAAAGTAAAATATTATTTTTGCACACCCTTCAGTATTTGCATTAGTGACAGCCTGCAGTTCAGTTCAACAGTACCTAAAGCAACACTACCATTATCCACACATCCATATCTTACTGAAATGTAAAGTCCCTGTGTCTCACCTCCTTCTCCTCCATATTGCAAACACAATTTCTATACCCAGCATCCCCGGAAACTCAACCACCGTCGACCTAGTTACTCACTATAATCGCACACTCACATCCAGCCTCAATACTCTCGCACCAGTTAAAACTGCAAAAGTTACATTCTCCCGCTCTGCTCCCTGGTTTACCCCTGAACTGCACAAACTCAAACAAGAACGCAGACAACTAGAACGCCTACATAAGAAAACTGGACTCACTGTGCACCTACAAGCCTACAAGGATCACAGCCATCATTATCGATCAGCGCTCACATCTGCCCGCACAGCTTTTTACTCTGGTATCATTCACTCTGGATCCTCCAACCCCCGGACTCTGTTTGCCACAGTCAATAAACTACTCAAACCCATTTCCAATATCACTCACTTATTTACCATGGACAAATGCAATAACTTCAGTGACTTCTTTAAATCCAGAATCGACTCAACCCTTCCATCTCACACCATTCTCCCCCCCCCCCCCCCCCATCAGTCATCACAGAATCTGATCTCACAAATCACTTCAATAAAAGTCACCTAACAACCTGCCCTCTGGACCCATCCCATCTGCACTGGTGAAGCTCTGCCTTCCCTGCCTCAGCCCACTCATCATGGACATGATCAACTCCTCTCTCACCTCTGGAACAGTTCCCTCCTCCTTCAAAATTGCCGCCATCACGCCAATACTTAAAAACCTGGCCTGGATCCTGACAACCCAACAACTTACGCCCCATCTCCAACCTCCCTTTCCTGTCTAAAATCCTGGAACGCTCGGCGCTTCTCAACTAAAACATCACCTCCTCTCCAATCAGCTCTACGAAACCTTTCAGTCAGGATTCCGCACTCATCACTCTACTGAAACCGCACTACTCAAAGTAACAAACGACTTCCTGCTGGCCTCCGACTCTGGTTCCCTCTCCATTCTCCTCCTACTTGACCTCTCTGCCGCCTTTGACACCATTGACCACTCCATCCTTCTCCAACGCCTACAACATCATGGCATCTCTGGCTCATTCCTCTCCTGGTTAACCTCCTACCTCACCAATAGATCTCAACTCATATCCATCAACAACTGCACGTCTCACACCATACCTGTCAACCACCAGTCCCTCAAGGCTCGGTGCTTGGTCCCCTTCTGTTTATCCTGTACATGCTTCCCCTTGGACTAATCATTCATAATCACGGACTAAAATTCCACAGTTATGCAGACGACACACAACTCTACCTCAGCACCAGATCATCACTCCTGCCACAGTATCCACCATCACAAACTGCCTCTCTACAATACAATCCTGGATGAACGCCAACTTCCTTAAACTCAACTGCAATAAATCGTAAATTATAGTCGCCTCCGCTCTGCCGACTTAAACCTTCTCAAACCCATCACCAAATCAAGGCACTGAACCTTGGGGGACCGAGCCTTCGCCATCGCCGCCCCCCCCTCTGGAACTCACTCCCAATCCACATCAGAAACTCAGACTCAATGACCACCTACAAATAACTGATCAAAACCCATTTGTTTCAGCTTGCCTACAACCCCTCGTTATTCAAATCTGCTGCTGCATTATTTTTATCACATGTGCACGTCACAGTATGTGATTGAACACATTGCTGCGTTCTCCACGAAGTCTACATTTGGAGCCGAAGATCTAAACTCTTTTCTCTAACCTCAGAAAACAAAACATGCTAATGATACGTTTCCCCATAAAACTGGACATTCAACAATACATCATCTACTCTGAGGGGCATTTATGCATAAGAATGTACTTAATGTTGTAAAACAACAATGTAAGGACAAAATAAACAAAATCAGTGTGCTTTCTAACCCGACCTGCCCGCTCCCCAAGTTTGTGCTGTATATTTGAGGAACCCAATAGGAGTATTAAAGTATTAAAATTATAATTCAAGGGACATTTAGAATAGATAAAAATGTGTGATTAATTTTCAATAAATCGCATGTTAACTATGACATTCATGCGAATAAACGCAAGTAAATATTTCAATCGTTGGACAGCACTAAAAAAAATATATATTACAGTTGAATTATATTTTATAAAAATGTGGGCGTGGCCATGCTAAATGTTTCCACAATTGCACATTATCCTTTTTAATTCTAATGTGCCTTGTGAGTTTGAGTTGGAAATTGTATCACTTATAAACTGGATGAGAAAGAATCCCTATCTATGACAACATAGGTCCATGCTATAGCGCCCCCTACAGAAAAAGAGGATTTTTAATTTGGTATGAAAAAAATGCTCATGGCTGCAACGCGGGGAAGAAAGCGAGACGGGGGGGTCGCATGGGAGGGAGTTGCCCAAATGGCGAGGGCCTCTATCGCCGCTTGCGGCTTTAATTATTATTATTATTATTATTATTATCATAATTGTCATTACTATCGCCTTCACGATATTTTTTTGTGTTTATTGTTTATTGAAACAGGTTATTACAAACAACTGTCTTACAATACTTCCCCATTTCAGTTGTTCTTATTTGCTGATGGAACATCAAAACATCAGAGTCTGGGAAGTTTACAGAACCACAGTTAGTGCTGAGCTCCACTGGTGCATGAATTGAATTAAAACTTGATTGTCCCACTAGGGGAAATAAGTGCAGATTTGTACAACGTGATAAATAAAACATTTGAAGAAACTCGATTCTCCAAACAACCATAGGCAGACAGGTAATACACGTAAGCGATTCCAGAGCAGCAGATGAATAATATTTAGAGAATAATTGATTGGAGAGGAGGGGAGGGAAGGACAGGGGATCCACAGCTATAGGCCTCCCCCTTCCAGTGAACTGAGAACAACCAAGAGGGGGGATCTACAGTATCCAGAACCCACCCCACGCCGGGGGAGTTAAGGAGGGAGGGTCTAGGGTAGTGGATCCACAGCTGAAGGCCTCCCCACTACCCTAGGGGGGTAGTGGCTCTGTATGGCCTCTCCGAGGGAAACAGGTCGTACTCTGAAAATAAAACATGAGATGGATCAGCCAGGATTTTAGAGGCTTGACAACAACCTCCTCATACAAAGACTGAAGAGGCCGAGAGTCTGGTTTTCCAGCTAACTTTAGTGCTGTTGTTACCATTCTGTGCAGCTTGGTCTTACTCTGAACTGTCAGGGAGCCGTACCACACGGCCATACCATAGCTCACAATGCTTGCAAAAACTGCATTGGAAAATATAGCCCTGATCTCTGTACGCACTCCAAACAAACGCAGCCTTCTGAGGAAATGCAGTCTTTGGGCCAATCTGCTGCATAGGTAGTCTACATGTATGTATTTGTATGAGGACACTTGCTCTATGACACTGTTGTCAATTATTTCAGGGTCATGTGCTGCAACTCCCAGAGGGTCAAAGATCATCTTTTTAGTGTTCCTTGTATTAAGCACCAAAAATGATCATCGCGCCACAATTTAAAATTGTGTGTCTCCCTGATCCCAGTTCAAAGAAACTGCTGTCCTTTTACAATTTCATAATTGTATGTGTTTTTGCAGGTGAAGTTGCTTCAAACCATTGGTCCTTAACTGGTGGGTCAGGACCCAAAAGTCTGTTGTGGAACCGTTTTCAGTGGGTCACGAGCCATTTCTTTCAATATTTATCTTCTGAAAAAATATAGTAACACCCTCCGAGTCCATTAAAATGACGTATCAGCTTGTTTTCATCATGATGTTTGGGGAAAAGACAATATTTCGCATCATATTAGACAAAATAAACTTGCGAAAGTACTAATACACCTTGAACTTTTGCACATTTTGTCATGTTTACAACCCTAAACGTAAAGATTTTATTTTGAATTTTTTGACTGAAAGTTCACACACAAGTAACAGACAACTGTGAACTGAAAGCAAAATGATACATGATTCTGTTATTTTTCTAAAAATAGAAAAGTGAAAAGTGGGGTGTGCTGGGGGGCCTCAACACCCACATGGGCAACGACAGTGAGACCTGGATGGGTGTGATTGGGAAGAACGGCCTCCCTGATCGGAACCCGAGTGGTGTTCTGTTATTGGACTTCTGTGCTAGTTACGGTTTGTCCATAACAAACACCATGTTCGAGCACAGGGGTGTCCATAAGTGCACGTGGCACCAGGACACCCTTGGCAGGAGGTCGATGATCGACTTTGTAGTTGTGTCATCTGATCTCCGGCCGCGTGTCTCGGACACTCGGGTGAAGAGAGGGGCTGAGCTGTCAACTGATCACCACCTGGTGGTGAGCTGGATCCGCTGGCAGGGGAGGAAGCCGGTCAGACCTGGCAGGCCCAAACGTGTTGTGAGGGTCTGTTGGGAACGTTTGGTGGATCCCTCTGTCAGTAGGGTCTTCAACTCCCACCTCCGGAAGAGCTTCACCCAGATTCCGAGGGAGGTTGGAGACATGGAGTCCGAGTGGACCATGTTCTCCTCCTCCATTGTCGATGCGGCTGCTCGCTGTTGTGGCCGTAAGGTCTCTGGTGCCTGTCGCGGCGGCAATCCCGAACCCGGTGGTGGCGCCCGGAAGTAAGGGATGCCGTCTATCTGAAGAAGGAGTCCTACCTGGCCTTGTTTATTTATTTATTATTATTTATTGGTTTATTTGGTCGGGACACTGCATGTTAATGAACATACATGGGTCTCATGCATGTAAACAAGCCACACCGGATTGTAGCCTTGGGCTAATTTCCATCCGTCGTCCCCCATGCGCACTCTCAAAAACACTCACATTCATCCTGGCCTATTGTACATGTTTTTAGTGGTAGGGAAAACCGGAGTACCTGGAGGTAACCTACGCAGACACGGGGAGAACATACAAACTCCACACAGAAAGGCCCCGTCCCTTGGGGGAATCGAACCCGGACCTTCTAGCTGTGAAGCACGAGCTCTAACCGCTGTACTACCGTGCCGGCCGGACCGTTGGCTTGTGGGACTCCGGAGGCAGCTGAGAGGTACCGGCAGGCCAAGCGCGCTGCAGCTCGTGCTGTCGCAGAGGCAAAAACTCGGGTCTGGGAGGAGTTCGGAGAAGCCATGGAGGAGGACTATCGGTTGGCCTTGAAGAGATTCTGGCAAACCATCCGGCGCCTCAGGAGGGGGAAGCAGTGCTTCACCAACACTGTTTACAGTGCGGGTGGGGAGCTGCTGACCTCGACTGGGGATGTGGTCGGGCGGTGGAAGGAGTACTTCGAGAATCTTAAGTCTCTGGATGTTGTAGGGCTGTCTTGGATGACACGTCTCAGCAACATCGTGTGGCGGTCGGGGACAGTGCCTCTGGATTGGCAGACCGGGGTGATGGTCCTGATGGGGAATTATAGCGTTAATTCGGCCCTCACACATATCATCTTAACATATCGTACTGCTAATCAGTACATTTGGCCTTCTACACGACTTCTGGCCTGTACTGCTAATCAGTACATTTGGCCTTCTACACGACTTCTGGCCTAATATACGTGGCACAAAGTTAGCGCTTAGATCCACGTGGCACATTGCCAGTGCATAGACCTTAGTGTCTACGTGTCACCAACACTATTTAACCCTCTTTATGTGGAAGTATCGCCAGGCTTCTGAATGATCAATGCCCTCAACACTGTATTGGCTGTTCAAATGTCTCCGGGCCTGTACTACGGTAATAAAACTTCTTCTACGTAAGACATCCAGACTGGTCTCCATCCTTCCACCCGTGTTTCCTCGGACATCTCCGGTTCTCCTCTAACAGCTGGCGTCACGTACCTTGGTATCTACAAAGTGCTGATCTGGTAAGTGCAGAAGTCCCTTTCTTTTTGGAAAAATGGGGAGTGATAATGCCTTACCAGATGCAGTGTTGATAGATTAAAAAACTTGTGTGTGGAGAATTTATTGGAGAGTCCGTTATAAAATCAAAATTAATAAATATGAATTGGCTTATATCATTGTAACAATCCTCTCATGCCACATTTACAATTATATAAAGCGTGTAATTGATTGAGTCTGAAGTTTTGTACCGGTCGAAAGTAGGGAGAACCGCTCGGGTTCAGGCTACTGGTCGATTGGGGTATTCATATGCACAAAACCCACACGGATATAGCTGTTGTAACTTGTGAAGCCCGGTGAGGCTGCATCCTTGTCTAGAGCAGGTCTAAACAACCTGCTGAGCTTGAAACTTGGTTTGTAGTTATTGGTCATGGGTCATTGCGAGTGCAATTTTGTTGTGTCTTGTGTGAGTTTTTGTTTAATGCTGATGTTAAACTTGAGTGTTGAATATTGAGCTGGTAATAAGTTACAAAGGCCTTGTAATTTATCGCTGAAACAGTTGGAGGAAAGTAAGCCACGGTCGAGATAGGACTGTGGTGGCTACACGCTGTGTGGAAACCTGATTAGAATTGTCTATTGCGGGTGGTCATAGTGGCTTGTGGCTAAAAAAAGCAGCTGCTGGGTTTGTCTGAACGTTGTTGAGAGAATCGAGTAGTTGTGGCGGTTAACGGATTGTTTGGTGAGAAAAGCCTAGGATATTTTTTCTCAGCCGTGACACCGTTGACGCCGTTTGAGTTGTGCACAAAAAGTGAGGCGCTCCCGGCGGACGTATACAGCCTACGTTCTGCTTGTTGCGCGGCTTGACTCTAATTGTAGACTTCAGAATCAATCAATGCACATTTCCAAAGGAGATTTCTTAATTAAAATAAAATAAAGTCTTTGGTGCTTCTGGATGCAGTAGCGGAGAGTTTTCTTGCCACAAAACTGTGATTTCTTACTGCAGCTATGGGTGCTTCTCAGTCCAAGGTTAACTGTAACAAACAACAAAAACATCCCAGTGGAGCCTCATGCAAAACAGACAGGCATGATAACGTGTCCACCCCAAACCATGAGAGCGACACCACTCCAAGTAAAAGTAATAATGTTAAATGTGAAGAGTTGTTTTCCCCCAGAATGCCGGCTGGCATTGTAGGCCGCACTAAAGGATGGGAATTTGTATTCCAATTCACTGCTATGTTGTGCGATGAGACACACCGCATTTGGCCTTATGAAGGCACATTTAATGTTAGCTTGTTGGACTTTGTGCAGAGCTATGTTAACGAGCCGATGCCGGACAGACGTTACGTTGCAGAATGCTTTGGTGTTTGGAAGGAAGCTGCGTTGCATAATTTAAGCGCGGATGAGTGTGTTCTGGAAGCAAGGGTTGACGAGAGGACTCAGACCTTGATCCAAGAGGCGGGTGCGAATGCTACAAAACAAGCGGTCCTCCCCCTCATGGTTGAATTAGGCCTGGACTCCTCAGTCTGGGAATCAAAAGTTAAAGTGCTCTCCCCACGTGTAGCCGTTACAGCAGCCATATATGTGTGGATCGCGAAAGCAAGCTGCAAACCATACATGTATGAGGAGCTTGTTTCGCATCTGCGGTGTGTGGGGCTGATTACTCAGAGTAGTGACGTCAGACTTCAGCTTGCTAAAACCAGCCGAGCAGCAAGGTCTGCGCTCGCTGCGGCCCAAACAACAGATGACTTGATAACATACACAGCAGCAATGCGTGATATGCAAATACAGGGACAAAGGAGACCAGTGAGTTACACAGAGGCCGGGGTGCAGACAAGCCGTCTGAGCTCGGCGACCCTTGACACTAGTGTTGTTGACCAGGCGGCAGACAGGAGCTTCGCGTTAGCCCCAACAAGCTCCTCGACCCCGACATCTCAACCACTGGAGACATTCACTCAAATTAGACCACCCACGTTTAACCCCTTGCCTCCGTCTATGCCTCCCGTTCTCCAGGGTCCCCAACACGCTACACCGGTTGAATTAGCAGCCGGTGCCCGGCCCAAAACTAACGTCCATAGCCCTGTCCCAGGTCCCAGTCAAACAGCTGTAGCAAACTACCCGCCCCCACCTCCGCTGGATTCCTCTAGCTCAGATAGTGTAGAGGAGCCGGTAGAAAGAGCGGGGAAGAGAAAGGCCAAAGTTAAGCATGCAAGCCAGAGGGAGACGCGAGCGAGACACAACACAGATAACGCGGAGGAAACAGATAACCAGGGGAGAGGGTCACGTTACACATTTAGAGAGCGCGCCTCGCCCCCTAGTAAAACTAAAGGCGAGAAAGTCCAGCAGTTTCCAATGTTTAGAATTGGAAATATGAAGGTAAACAAGCCCTGGACACCTGCGGAGATTACGGATCTGATTGATAGATCCCCTGACCCACTGCGCGACCCCGACACATTTGTGAACTGGTTTTCTCAGGTATGCAAGAATTATAACTGTTTAGTTACTGATGCAAAGCAGCTCCTGGAGGGTGCTTACAAGCTTGAGTGGCGCTACTGTAGTAAGCTGTTTGAACTTCCTGAACCGGACAATGAAGGCGATTGGCCGGAGAATAAGACAATGTTGCAATGGTTGGATGATTTTAAAAGGGCTGTGCAGAAGGCATCTCACGTGCGCTCTGACTTCAGCCAAGTAATCAATTGTTCTCAGGGCCCAAGTGAACCGGTAGTTAAGTTCATCTATCGTTTTGACCAAACTTGGAACAGGTACTCAGGCCTCAATAGTGAAGATAACCAAAACCCACTCCTGAAAGTGCACTATCTTATTAATGCGCTATGCCCACAGACCCAGTTGGCTTACAAAATAGCAGTAGTCGAATGGGAAACAGTCCCATGGCAATTAACTTTAGACAAACTCATGGCCATGGAGAGAGCGGGTGTTTTTACAGCTGCCAGACGCCCAACTGGTAACCAAACTCAAATGGCACAATTTACCAACCCAAACTTTGTTACAAAAAATCAGAGCAAGAAAGCAGCCAAAATGGCGAAGATTACATGCTTTCTTTGTGGGGAATTGGGACACTACATGAGTACATGTCCTCACCTCCCAGTATCTAATCGCTCCGCGCCTAATCAGCAAAAAAGAAAACTGCCGGCCTTGCCCAGCACTCAACCAGTGCAAGATTAGAGATGCCGTGAGGGAGCAGGATTAAATAATAGTCACCCACACAGTGAACAAGCAGGACTAAATTGTGAAATTGACCATAATGTTATAAATCAATCTGTAAAAATACAATTATCAAAAAACCCCACTGATAATCCTGTCCTGCCAGTCGAAATTAATGGTGAAAAAGTAAATGTTTTAGTGGACAGTGGGGCCACGCTTTCAGCAGTCAACAATGATAATGTTTGTAGCCCGACTAGCGAGTATGTAGCCACTATGGGGGTAGCGGGTGTGTCTCTCTATGAACCGGTGTCCACCTCTTCTGAGGTGTCTGTTGCCAACACAGATGTTCAACACTCTTTTCTGATTTCAGATACATCTCCAGTTTCACTTATGGGCCGAGACCTGTTATGTAAGTTGCATGCTAGCATTCAGTGCACTCCGGACGGGTTGTATCTGACCATTCCAGAGGAACAGGTAACCCAGGCAACACAAGTAATATCACAGAGCACACATCCACATTACTGCTGGACTTTACAAAACTTTGATTTAAAAAATCTCTTCTCTGTCCCCAGAATCCAGTCTTTGGCGAAAACATCTCCAGCATGTGCGGCCTTGATGTCTGCTGCCAGACCGGTCTTATCAACATTCTGCACTACTGCCGTAAATCCGTCAGATGAGTATATTCAGGCAGTTCAAAACATTACAGAGACACAACAGTGGCTGGAGGCTGAGCAATTCCTGTACGTGGGTCCACAAGGGTGCGCTCTTCCAATTAAATTGACAGAGGCACAGAGGGCGCTGATGCAGGACCCGGAGGAGACAGCTTTTGTTTTGATAGCCTTGACTCCTGGGTGTGATCTAGGTCAAATTAGGGAGATGGTGAAATACTGCCACCTATCTCCGAAACCTCAAACATTCTCTGAACTACAGCCAGCATATGATTTGAGCAAAAACTATTATCAATTGCAATTAAAAGAGCCTGTTGACAGAATACCTGCTACTTTTGGCAAACAAAGCACACCATTTAAGATTACATTTGGTCCTCCTTCAGAACTTGCAGAAGTTCCTCTTACATTATGGGCAATGCACAAAAATCATGTAGGGTTTGTTAAATCTGCAACACCACACAGAGTGACACTCAAAGCTAATGCTAAGCTGCCAAGAATCAGACAATACAAGCTTTCCCCTCGGGCCACCGAAGGCATTAAAGGAGTAATTGATTCACTTTTAGAGCAGGGAGTTCTCAAGAAGGTGACAAGCCCTTGCAATACTCCAATTCTACCAATAGAAAAGGCTGGCCGCCCAGGTGACTGGCGCTTCACGCAAGATCTGAAGGCGATTAACGAGATTGTTGTTCCAATCAAACAAATTGTTCCTGATGCCAATACGATTTTAGCTTCATTACCATCTGATTCTAAATTTTATACGGCAATAGATCTATGTTCGGCATATTTCTCAATTCCATTGCATCCAGCCAGCCAATATTTGTTTGCGTTCACAATAGGCGATACGCAGATGTCATACACACGGCTGCCCCAGGGCTACTGCGAGAGTTCCGCCCTGTACGCGGCCGCGGTCAAACGTGATCTGGATGATCTCCATCTCCCGGGGGGATCCTGCTTGTTGCTGTACGCGGACGATATCCTTATCGCCGGAGAATCAAAACAGGCCTGTCAAGCTGACTCAATCACACTCATGAAGCACCTCGCTGAGTGTGGTCACCGTGCGTCGTTAGCAAAGCTGCAGTTTTGCCAGACTCGGGTCACGTATTTGGGACACATCCTTTGCGAAGGACACAGAATGCTGTCGCCTGAAAGAATACGCCCTCTCCTCAACATGCCTCCACCAAAGACAAAGAAAGACTTGCTCTCCTTCCTGGGAATGGCAAATTACTGCAGACACTGGCTGTTTGATTACGCCGCGATGGATTCCGTCTTGCGTACTGCAACACTACAGACTGCACCAAAGACTGTTCTATGGACAGAAGGACTAATCAAAGCCTTTGGGGACATCAAGCGTGCTCTCTCGTCTGCTCCTGCTCTGGGCCTGCCGGACTACGCTCAGGAGTTCCACCTTCACGTCACCGAGAGGGAGGGGTTCGCCTGTGGGGTCCTCGTCCAGATGCACGGGTCGCATTTTCGGCCGGTGGCCTACTACAGCGCACGGCTTTCGCATGTAGTCATGGGCATGCCTGGATGCCTCAAAGCAGTAGCAGCTGTAGCTGAAATGATTGAAAAATCATCCTTAATTGTTTTAGATCATGAGTGTACTGTTCATGTTTCACACGCGGTATTACATATCCTGAATACAGCAGCCACACAGCACATATCGGCAGCACGTCGCTCTGGTTATGAGGCAATTATTCTGTCAAAGGCCAATATCACACTAAAACGCTCCCCTCCTATCAATCCTGCCACTCTTGTGCCAATCTCTGAAGGAGATGATGAACATGATTGTGTAGCTGTGATAGAAACCAGTACCTCTCCTAGACCGGATCTGCAGCAGACACCAATACCAAACTCTGACTTGATTCTGTATACTGATGGATCCGCTACTCGGCCATCTGACCATAAGATTATAGCAGGTTATGCGGTTGTTAATGATTGGGAGACAGTCGAAGCAGGGCCTCTCCCAGATGGTACATCCGCACAGGCGGCCGAGGTATATGCTCTGGCTAGGGCATGCACACTAGCGAAGGACAGGGTAGCGACCATATACACAGACTCCCGATATGCATTTGGCATTTGTTTTGATTTCGGTCTGATCTGGAAACAGAGGGGGTACTTGACCTCGTCAGGTAAGCCGTTGAAACATCATGCATTAGTTGAGTCACTATTGGATGCGATTTTATTGCCAAAACAACTAGCAATCGTCAAATGTGAAGCACACAAAACTGATGATGGGCCTGTTTCAAGGGGAAATGCTCGAGCTGACATGGCAGCCAAACAATCAGCAATTTCCCCCTCCCCCACGGCACTCCAATGTGTTAGCAAACAACAAACTGAACCAATTGCCTTGCCTTCCATTAATGATATTGTGGAATTGCAAAATCGTGCTGAGGACCGCGAAAAACGGAGATGGGTCAAGAAAGGTTGTGGGCCTAACGGAGAGGCAGGTCTGTGGCTCCATCCGGACGGACGGCCGGTCTGTCCGCGCTCGCTCCTACACGTATTGGCCCGTGTAGCTCACGGACCCGCGCATGTAGGAAAAGCTGTTATCTCAGCGTCATTGGTTCACAGTGGTATGCACCTGGAAAGGACCAAGTTGCGGAAGAACTTGTAACCAGGTGTATGATCTGTCGCCAGAATAAGAGAGGACAAGGTACAGCGAAGCATGACCACCTCCCCATGCCAGAAGGGCCGTTCACGAGCGTGCAGGTAGATTTTACACACATGCCCGCGTGCCAAGGGTTTAAATATTTGCTGGTCATTACAGATGCTTCTCCAAGTGGGTGGAAGCATTTCCTGTCCGCAGAGAAGACTCCGTCACAGTGGTGAAGTGCCTGATTAAAGAGGTAATTCCGAGGTTTGGGGTGCCACGGAACATTAACAGTGACAGAGGGCCGGCCTTTATAGCAAAGGTAACTCAAAACTTAAAACAAATCTTAGGTTTCGATTGGGCCTTGCACGTGCCGTATCATGCACCTTCATCCGCCTATGTGGAAAGAATGAATGGCACCATTAAGGAAAGACTGACAAAAACTGTCCAGTCCACTGGTTTGAAATGGCCCGATGCTCTTCCTATTGTGTTGTACTCTATTAGGAGTGCGCCGAATAGAACGACTGGTCTGAGTCCACACGAGGTCCTGATGGGCAGACCAATGTCGACCGGGGTGAGTCCTCCACTTACACCACATAAGGTTACCCTGTTATGGACTGAGGAGTACCTGGCTGACTATGTTAAGGCTCTTGCTAATGTAACCAGGAAATTTCACTTGCAGGTTCAAAACAGGATCCCGAAACCATCCGAAGAGAGCACACATAACTTTGTACCTGGTGATGATGTACTAATTAAATCAATAGAGAAGCATTCTCTTCTTCCTAGGTGGAAAGGGCCATATCAGGTGTTGCTGACGACAAGGACAGCCGTAAAGGTGCAGGGTAAACCGGAATGGATACACGCTACGAGGTGCCAGAAGGCCCCACAGCAGGAGGGGGGGAGACGAATCAGCGCTCCCTTCCCCCTCTGTCACAGGGTCCAGGCACAAGCTCCTCAAGGTAATGACCATTCTGGCTCTTGCTCTCCTCTGGTCGGCGGAGATGGCAAGCTGCGCGCCTGAAGTCCGGTCCAAAGAGCAGGGGAAACATCTCCCCTGTCCCAACGTCACCCGCCATATCATCATCTATTCTGGTCCACAAAGTTACCCCCTCCCCTGGACACCGAAGGCGAGAGGTATGTTGACCGCAAAATTGTGCAGACTAATAAGTTTGTGGTTCCAGGCGGTCCGAGAGGGAGGAGGGCTGTGGGCGCACTTAACTTCGTTTGCCCGAGCTCGAGATGTCGATACGGGGACTGTGTTGTGGCAAGAAGAGAGAAATATAATGGGTACTGGGAGTGGGTAACAGACGACACCAAAATGTACACGTAGAGGTCTCCCGGCATACACCAAGAATAACATTGGTTCAGTATATACCCCAAGATTTAGATACAGCCAACATTGAGTTATGGTGCTTTACTAGGCAACAACTAAAGGACCAACCAGATTGTTCACGCTGGGGAATTAATTATCCCCCAGGTAAACAGCGACTTAGGACTTGTGCAGACGCAAATAGTGATCAGGGCTTAAAAGTAGGACTTTTGAATATGACCAAACAAAGTGCACATCCAAACTCCGCCATTGCGTTAATGATAGATTATGCTAGAGAGCGTAATTTCAGTAACTGTTGGGTGTGCCAGCATTTGCCCAAATCCATGCATTCGTCTACTTTATCTCCAATTCCATTTAGCAAGGCAGATTACATTAAGTACAATTGGAACAACATGGCTTACGGTGTGCAAAATCATTCGGATGATTGTTACACTCCTTCATTTCCAATTGCGCGCTTGCATGATAAAAAATATGAAGACCTCGCAAAAATAATAATAGATGAAGTTAATGCCAAACACCTACCGCGTGGTATTAACATAACGGCCCTATTGAGAATAACTTACGCTCAAATGTACACTAGATTAGGGTTTGAGTATAGAATGCAATTGACGCTAACTCAAACTAATTGCAGTAGTCGAGATGAGAGGAAAGTATGCCTTCCGCAGCCCTACACACCTGCAATCTTGGTGGAAGCTTTGGTTAGCGTACTCCCTTGGTATGGCACCCGATCAGTAGATGAGGTAAAGGTGAACATTTTGGAATGTGCAAAACCAATTCGGACTAAAGTAAGTGGCCTCCGAGATTGTTCCCAATATATACCACCTGTATTGGTTAATGAGTTGATTAACGTTTCCATCTGCTTTCAGGGAGTGGGAACTGATGCCAAGCAGAACGTGGGTCACACCCTGTGCGCCCACAGCCTCAGAGTCGCAGTGAGGCAAATCCCGCTCCCTGAAAGAGTCTACATGGTGTGTGGGGGTAAGGCATACAGTTGCGTTCCATATGAAAATATGCGCGGCACCTGCTATTTGGCATATTTAATCCCTATGATTCGAAAAGTCGCAACATCTGAAGTCGCCGCGCTCTATGCACCGCTTCACCGAAACAAACGCACTTTAACGACAACAGACAAGGTACTTGGTACACTGTTGCCATGGTATGGGGTTTACGTCACACAACAGGAGGTTAGCTCCCTATCCAAAGTATTAGAGGCACACTTAAACGCTTCGGCAAGGGCCATGCTGGCGGAACACCAAGAGTTAAATGAGGTTAAGAATATAGCTTTACAAAATAGAATGGCCCTAGATCTTTTGCTAGCTGCACAAGGGGTACCTGTAAAGTAATAGCATCAACAGAGTGCTGTACCTATGTTCCGGATGCCACACAGGAGGTGATGGACATGGTACACAACACAGAACAGGGGGTTCAGGAACTACACCGTCTACATGGATTTAGTTGGGGAGACATATCTGGCTTCTTTGGAGCATGGGGCTCCGGGTTAACCAAATTTCTCGTTAGCGTAGCCGCACTCATTGTAATGGTGTGCCTTTTAGGCTCGTGTACAATGGCAGTGAGTAAGGTCCTAGCAAAGAAGACTGCGGCTGCAGTCGTTCAAGCTCCTAGAGTAGTAACATATAGCTTAGAGAATGGTGAAATGACGTGCAACATTACCAACGCTCAGTGGAGACCCCCAGTGCTCGAAGCGCCACAACACAGATCCTTTACAGATTGAAGTGAAATGAACCTGGGATTCAGTAGTAAGGAGGCTGCGTTTTTATTTTATGTCATTTTATTCATTACTTTATTTTTTCTCTTAACATTTTATTATTCCTTACACTTAATCAGTATTTAACCGTACCAAATTTTATACATTTTACATTTTTTAATATATTTACATTTTTACATTTATTCAATTTACATATGTTTCTTTTTTTAGTTTTTATTAACAGCGAATCAGTATTTACCACAAGCTTGATTTAAGTTTACAATTTATATTATATTATTCCTTTTTTCATTTATTCTTATTATTTTATTTTTCCTTTATTATCATTATTATTATTATTATTATTATTATTATTATTATTATTATTATTTTTCATTTATTTTTATTATTACTATTATTGCTTTTATTATTTTTATTCCAGGCCTGCTGACTTGATTTACCAATTATGTTGAAATCCGTGTAACATTTTACCTGACTTTAGTGGTTTTGAGTTCACTCAGTTTAGTGTGATTGATTTTACAGAAATGCAGAGTGCCTTGCTCCTAGGCGGAGTGAGGACAAAGAATAAAAATAAAAAAGGTGTTTAATCAGCCACATAGTTTACTTAGTGGTGATGTTTGATTCAATTCTGTTGTGATTTTATTTTTCATCATTTTTTTTGTGATGTTTTTTTTTGTTGATGTGTTATTTCTATTGTGATTTAAATGATAGGCGATAGGGTTTTATTTGTCAATGGTGCATGAAGAAGATTGTGAGAAGCAAAATGGACATTCCCCCTTGCCCCATGGACATTCCCCTTGCCCAATGGACATTCCCCCTTGCCCAATGGACATTCCCCCTTGCCCAATGGACATTCCCCTTGCCCAATGGACATTCCCCCTTGCCCCATGAACATTCCCCCAATCACATGCTAATCAGCAGAACAACGACGTAGGGAACTCTCGGTGTGTGGGCAGAATAATCCCATTGGCACGCCGAGAGTCGAGGGTGCGGTAGTCTACCCGCACCCTCAGAGATCTTGAAGCCGACGAGTTGTGCACTGAATTTATTCGGTGTGAAGATTCCGTGATTTCTTTAATGATGCTTTCATTTGTGTAATCAATAAGGTTTGATATTGACATTACTTTGTTTGTGTTTATTTTTAACTTTGATAAATCAATGTAATTGAGTGAACTGTCAGGTCGCCTTTGGGTCATGTTGCCATCAATTTTTAAGATGAAATGTATTGATTGCTATGTGATTCTAATGTACTAAACTCTGGTGAGATCCCAACGGTATTTGTAGTAGTCGTGGCTGGGTGGTGGTTGGGTGCAGCAGCGCGATGAGGTCGTCTTTCCCCATCGAACGAGTACTTATGCGAAGATTTACTGCACTGATGGGTTTTTCGGGCCTCATACTGTTGGGATCAGGTATCCTTCCACATAAGAGGTTAATCTTGTTGATAGTTATTGGGAATTTGGCTTGATTGATTTTAACTTAATTCTAATTGGGCCTTACTTTAAAAAAATTTAGTTTAACTTGGGTGAAACTGCTAGTACGCGTTTCAAAAGGATGGGGTGATGGGGAATTATAGGGTTAATTCGGCCCTCACACATATCATCTTAACATATCGTACTGCTAATCAGTACATTTGGCCTTCTACACGACTTCTGGCCTAATATACGTGGCACAAAGTTAGCGCTTAGATCCACGTGGCACATTGCCAGTGCATAGACCTTAGTGTCTACGTGTCACCAACACTATTTAACCCTCTTTATGTGGAAGTATCGCCAGGCTTCTGAATGATCAATGCCCTCAACACTGTATTGGCTGTTCAAATGTCTCCGGGCCTGTACTACGGTAATAAAACTTCTTCTACGTAAGACATCCAGACTGGTCTCCATCCTTCCACCCGTGTTTCCTCGGACATCTCCGGTTCTCCTCTAACAGTCCCTCTCTTCAAGAAGGGGGATCGGAGGGTGTGCTCCAATTACACACTTCTCAGCCTCCCCGGTCTATTCCAGGGTGCTGGAGAGGAGGATCCGGCCGATAGTCGAACCTTGGATCCAGGAGGAACAATGCGGTTTTCGTCCCGGTCGTGGCACACTGGACCAGCTCTATACCATTCGTCAAGTGCTCGAGGGTTCGTGGGAGTTCGCCCAGCCAGTCCACATGTGCTTTGTGGATCTGGAGAAAGCGTTTGACCGTGTCCCTCGTGGTGCCCTGTGGGGGGTGCTCCGGGAGTATGGGGTTCGGGGCCCTCTGCTAAGGGCTGTCCGTTCCCTGTATGACCGTAGCAGGAGCTTGGTTCGCATTGCCGGCAGTAAGTCAGACCTGTTCCCGGTGCGTGTTGGTCTCCGCCAGGGCTGCCCTTTGTCACCGGTTCTGTTCATTACCTTTATGGACAGAATTTCTAGGCGCAGCCAGGGGCCGTAGGGTGTCCTGTTTGGGAACCTCAGGATTTCATCTCTGCTGTTTACAGATGATGTTGTTCTGTTGGCTTCATCAAATCAGGACCTTCAGCGCGCACTGGGGTGGTTTGCAGCCGAGGCCATGGTTCTCCACCGGAAAAAGGTGGCTTCCCCTCTTCAGGTCGTGGAGGAGTGGAGGAGTTCAAGTATCTCGGGGTCATGTTCACGAGTGAGGGACGGATGGAGCGTGAGATGGATAGACGGATCGGTGCGGCGTCAGCAGTGATGCGGTCGCTGTATCGGACTGTTGTGGTGAAGAGGGAGCTGAGTCAGGGGGCAAAGCTCTTGATTTACCGATCGATCTACGTTCCCACCCTCACCTATGGTCATGAGATCTGGGTAATGACCGAAAGGACAAGATCGCGGATACAAGTGGCTGAAATGAGTTTCCTTCACAGGGTGGCTGGGCGCACCCTCCGAGATTGGGTGAGGAGTTCATTTACCCGGGAGGAGCTCGGAGTAGAGTCGCTGCTCCTTCACGTCGAAAGGAGCCAGCTGAGGTGGCTAGGGCATCTGTTTCGGATGCCTCCTGGTTGCCTCCCTCGGGAGGTGTTCCAGGCATGTCCTATTGGGAGGAGGCCTCGTGGAAGGCCCAGGACACGCTGGTGGGACTATGTCTCCGAGCTGGCCTCGTGTCGCCTCGGGTCCCCCCAGAACAGCTGGAGGAGGTGTGCGTGGATCGGGAAGTCTGGGCAACTCTGCTGAGACTGCTGCCTCCGTGGTCCAGCCCCGGATAAAGCAGAAGAAAATGGATGGATGGATAGTTTCCATCTGCAGTTACAATACAAAATGTATTTGACCACTCAAATACAAACATTCATTTAATCAACCATTCACTTGTTACAACCATCAGTCCACACAGAATCATGCTAAGATGAATAAAACATCACTAAAGATCATCTTCACAGTTATCTATGCTGACATGGCTGCTTTTCCAATATCACTTTCCTTCCAGAGTTTCAGACTCTGTGGCTTTGTTGTATTCTTTGATGCCTTTGAATGAGAAGGCTGTCTGTGCAAAGGCATCATGAGTCAATGTATTCCTAATATGTCTAAAAACAGACAAACTGTATTTAGTGTGTTACAACATGTTTTCTAAAGATCCAAAACAAGGCCTAGATATTTAGTACTTTTATTTGACTCTGGTTTACATAAATGCATGGGAGAACCAAGAAATCACAGTAATGCCCAGAGGTGGGAAGTAACGAAGTACTTGTACTTCGTTACTGTACTTAAGTAAATTTTTCAGGTATCTGTACTTTACTTGAGTATTTATTTTCCTGAAGACTTTTTACTTTTACTCCTTACTTTTGAAACGCAAGTATCTGTACTTTCTACTCCTTACATTTTCAAAACGGGCTCGTTACTTTTCTTTAGAATCACGCGCAGTTTTTTTCTTTTTCTTTCCCCCGAGGCGGCCACGCGCACCCGTCTCGTCAGCGCGCGTGCCAGAGCGCAGATTTGTTTTTGTCTTTTTGGTTTCGGTTTAGAAACAGACGGCATCTCCGCACACCGGGGGAAGCTGCTGAAGTAAACGCGCTGCTGTCAGAGCACGGACGCGTATAGAGCAAAGGAAACAGCGTTAGAGGTTAGCTCGGGCCCAAAAAAATCAAGCCCGACCCGACCCGAGCCCGCGGGCCTAAAGTCCAACCCAGCCCGAGCCCGCGCAATTAACTTGAATTTGTCGGCCCGAGCCCGAAACAAACCCGACGTAAATTATTTATTTAAGGCTCGGATAGGAGCATCTGCGCAGTGTTTTCAGCAGCAGCACCATGTGTGAGAGGTACGTGGCTACGCGCACGGCACACGTGCACGCAGCAGTAGCGCACATACCTGGGCAGGCCAGAGATGTGCGCGGCGTGGGGGCAGGTTACCTGCCCGAGCCGCAGCTCAATGTCTCCGTCCATGGTCTCCGTCTACTCGCTTCCGTCTCTCTCTCCTCCTCCCCCTCCTCGTTGTTCAAACACAACGCGCTGCATTTACAAAAGCTACTTTTTACGCAGTAACAGGAACCAAACTGCTGATTTATCCACTGTAAATGAAACACTGTCCTGAGAGATAGATTGAATAGCGATGTTCACTGCGTGGCGCCGGTATCAAAGCCTGACCATGCTGCTTAGACGTGACAACACAACAGCACGTGCGCCCGCCCCCCGCACCTGCACCACCTCCCTGAGTATAACCACATTTTGTATCCAATAGACTAAGACTATAACATAGATTTTTATTACATATTATAATGACATTAATAAAATAAAAATTAAAATAAAAAAAACTTGAAGCCCGACCCGACCCAAACCCGACTGTCATGCGTGAAATATTCGGCCGGGCCGGCCGGACTCGGGCCTAAAATCGAACCTCTAACCAGCCTCACCAGTGCGGAGGTGAGAGAGATGGACATGAGCGCGCACGTGATCCTGCTCCGCCTGCAGCGTGGTGCAGGGACAGACAGCATGAACATGCTGGTCCTGTTCATGCTCATGCATGAACAGGTCGGTCCTGTTCATGCTCATGCATGAACAGGACAGACAGCATGAACATGCTGGTCCTGTTCATGCATGAGCATGAACAGGACCGCGGTCCTGCTGTGATTTTAGTGTGAGATCAGCTGCACAGGTCCAAACTGTTCTAAACTCCAAACTTCAGAAATAGAGACTTAATCTGCCTTTGGTCTCTGCTGTGAATATGAATCAAAGGCAGTTTCAGAAATACTGGCCATTGGCTGATATAAGCGATTTTGGGGCGTTTTTGTTTGTTTTACTATATTAATTTAATCTTTATACAGGTTTGTGCTTTGAGACCATAGTTTGAGATGATATGATGTCTAATTAGTCAGAGAGACCTGTTTCAAACACATCAACCATATGGGCTCATAGGCTGCAGTGACATCGGCATCTTTTACTCTTTTTTGTAAAAAATAATCAAATAAATGTTTTGAAAGCATAAAGAAAAAAAGACAGGAAAAAAACAACAAATGTTCGTACAGTGCAGCATTTGTTGTTTGTTCTCACATATAGCTTCAACCAGCACAGAACAAGCTTAAATTGAGTAAAATAGAGCCTGAATAAGAGCCGTAAAGCCATCTGGATAATGTTTTTAATCGCGTTTCATCGTCGACTGTTTTTACTTTGTACTTTAGTACATTTTTGATGAAGTACTTTTGTACTTTTACTTAAGTAAACTAGTTGCAGCTGTACTTTTACTTTTACCGGAGTAATTTTTTACCCGAGTATCTGTACTTTTACTTAAGTACGGAAATTGAGTACTTTCGACACCTCTGGTAATGCCTTTAATGCCTTATAGCTATCTGAGCCTGTTCCTACAAATTCATTGCCTGGCTCTGCCATACTATTCCCTGTCCATTCCACACAGGGAAGTTAGTCTGGTCAATTGGAGCAGTTTGAACGGGCGGGCCTAACGCGTACAGATTGTCAGTGAAATAAACCAATCAGCAATTAGCGGACGTGACGACAGCTGTAGTCCAACTCACAAAATATGAACTGAATATAAACTCACGAGCACGCAGAAGCAAAATCCTCCACTACTTCATCCATGATTAGTTTGGGCTAATGTTAATGTTAACTGAACTAACATCACAGTGGTGCAGCGAGTGACGTAACCTTGTCAGTTCTCTGTGACGGTCGTGATTGGTTCGGCTAAGCCTTAGCTGCCAATCAGCAACTTGTTTACCGTGTATGTCCAGACCCGCCTTCTTTCACGCAGAAAATAAGTGGGCTTTGGTCATGGCGTTATGGAAATATGAGAAATGTTTTGATTTAAATCAAATATACTTTGCAGGATTTACATAAGATCAATGTTATATTGCTTGTTGAGTACATTATAGGCCTATGGAAAACTGTAGCAGCCACTTATAAGTACTCATAGAATAGTAGCTTTTATTTTCATTATCCCAGTTATTTTCATATGCTTTGTGTTTTACATGCTATAAAAAATAACATGTGGATGCTAAAGTACATTATAGACATATGAAAAATCATAGAAGTCATTTATAAGTACTTTGACAAAGTCAATTGTTGTGTGTGATAAATAATAATGTGTTTGCAAACTTATATTATGCTAAAGCCAATGCTATGATTTTTTAAAATACTAATTAAATTAAAATACTAATTAAATTACACATTTTGTAATATGAGTAAAAGTTCATGACCTTAAACTCCTATTGTTTGAATGAATGGGAGGGCTTACAGGCGGTTCCTCCTTTGAACGGTATATAAGCTTGTGTTTGCTCTTGCATCGGGGAAGAATTTCTACCAGAGCACGCTACTAAGCACCCTGTAAGTATTCTACCCTCCTCTTTCCTTTGTACATTTAGGGAATTCTTGTTATGGCTAGTTGCAGGAGTAAAACCGGTCTTATTGGCACACAACTGAGAGCACATGTTAGCGCTATTGAGATGACTGATTGTCACATGCTGACCCTTATGCCTCATCTAGCATAAGATTTGTGGCCTGTAAGATTGGTACTCGCTGTGGAAACAGTCAAACACGAATAAAGTCCCCTGAAAACAAATGTTCTGTTGCCCAGTGCTTATTGTGGAAAAATTACCTCTCAAATTCTAGAGGAATTTCAAAACATCTGCCTGAAGATCTTCTCTGTTGGTGAGTGATCCCTCTTTCTTACACTTTTCAAGTAAGGGAAGTCTTCCAGTCTTGTGAGGAATAGATTTAAGGGTCTTAACATTAGGGAGTCCACTGGGGTCAATTCCCTTAGATTCAAAAGTCTGTTGGTTTTTATCTGAGTAATTTCGTCACTGTGAAATCCAGGAGCCGATTTAAATTGAACATTCTATCCCCATACAAATTAAGAGGAAAGCCTGGCACCCATACTAATGTATGAGGAGGTATGTTTTGTCCATTTCATGGCATTTATATAATATTTGTGGTTTCTTTATAATTGACATATTATAAGATGAAGTTTATTGGCCACTGGATGTGTATTCGACCCCACAAAAAGAAACTTAACTGAAGCTGAGTTAGCATTTAGCTCAGTGAACACTTTTATAAGCTCATTTGTATCTACAGTCAACTCTCCAAAGGTCTGGTTAATGATTTCTAACCAGGCTTTAACCTAACAGCACTGATGGAACTGTCTCCCTGGTTACGTATACATCTTTTCCAGAAAACCTACCAGAAACCCTGAAAAACCTGAAATAAAATTGCTCCTAGAGGCCACTGTGATTTTATTTATATGTTTATGTGGCAATGCGAGGGTTAACTTAGCTGTTTTAAACATAAAATTGCCAGACAACGCCAGCTGGAGATGGCCAGCACCAGAAACTAAGTAAAGCACGTAGGTTCGTTGTTGAGTAGATGGATCACAGAGGCCAGGCACTGTATAGAAAAGTGTTACATTTATTTTCACATTCTTTAGTTAAAATCATGTTTGTCCAAAGTTCGTTTCACAGTTCGTTTAGTTACTTGTTTTCAGTCCATCTTTCAGTTACCACAGTCTACCCATGACGTTGCGCACCTACGGCGCTCCACGAATCCAGTGACAGGGGAATAATAACAGAACAGGCGAACCAAAAGGCAGAGAAAGGTGATAAAAGGGCGGAGAAAAAAGGCAGGCGGCAGTGACGACCCTCCTTGGTCCTAGACATCTGAGCGGGGCATTTGCATGGCTCGGGGCTTTGACAGCGGAGTCCGAGTCAACGCAGCCAATCCACTCTACTAGCATGACCAGTTACAGGGAGCCCGCGGGCCCATGACGGCGCCGCGACAAACTAAACGTTAAGGACTATAGTTAATACCAACTTAAGATTTACATTTAGCGACAATATGATACTACCTGGACTGGAGAGTGACGAGGAGCAACAACCACAACACCGGAGACTGGGCGTACAGGAAGTCAGAGGTCAAATAATAAACGGAAGTGCTATTTATCAGGTGACGGCCGGCGCGCACAGCCAATCACCATCAAAACTACAAGTGGCAGTGCCCGCCTGCAGGCATACTGCCACATATGCCCCCCCAAAATGCATCGTCGACCCGGCGATGCCAAAACACACACTTTTAACGCACACATGCATACCATGCTTGCAGCCAACTACCAGGTACTGCTTAAGTCTCGACCCAACACCCAAGTCGCGGGCTGGAAGAGGTGCCTTGACGGCTACAGAAGGGCGTGTTGAGTGCTAAGCCATACGTACTAAAAGGGGTGTACAATGACCCCCATGACTACAGCGACGGCGCTATGAGGCTAAGGGCGTACCCTAAACCGACCACTGTCCCAGAAAACGCCGTGAACCAACGGCCAACCAACGAACACTTAAAACACGAACAGCTATCACACCATCCACCTATCAGTAGGTGGGATGTGGGGCCTTGACGGCTAGTACTAGCTGAACCACATAAAACTTGGCCCAAAAATAGAACTGCACTGGCTTTTCCCCATTTCAAAACAATAGCTGCGTTGACCGCCATTGATAAGCGAGACCACCCCGGATACTGCCCCACACATAGCAGCTCCTACCTCTCAACTTATACACTACTGCCAGGGTGGGTTTGAGCCACCCTGAGGAAGCCATCAGGTACAGGTCCCACTATTGGAGCCAATTGCTGTGACCTCCTGCACATCCAGTCCAGTTGCGCTCCCCGTCACCACCATGACAAAACCACCGCCTGCCTTTTTAAAAACAAAAAAAATTACTACTTTTTCTTTCCAATAGTTAATTTACCCAGCTATATAAAGCATTTCACAGTAGCATTAACTTTAGCATTTCAGATGTGAAGTCCAAAAATCAAAATGTGACCACAAAACAATGTTAAACACAAAATAATTTACATAGATGCAAAATCATAACAGTAACAAAAAAAAACATTCCATGCAATATACAGTGAGGAAAATAAGTATTTGAACACCCTGCTATTTTGCAAGTTCTCCCACTTAGAAATCATGGAGGGGTCTGAAATTGTCATCGTAGGTGCATGTCCACTGTGAGAGACATAATCTAAAAAAAAAATCCAGAAATCACAATGTATGATTTTTAACTATTTATTTGTATGATACAGCTGCAAATAAGTATTTGAACACCTGTCTATCAGCTAGAATTCTGACCCTCAAAGACCTGTTAGTCTGCCTTTAAAATGTCCACCTCCACTCCATTTATTATCCTACATTTAGATGCACCTGTTTGAGGTCTTTAGCTGCATAAAGACACCTGTCCACCCCATACAATCAGTAAGAATCCAACTACTAACATGGCCAAGACCAAAGAGCTGTCCAAAGACACTAGAGACAAAATTGTACACCTCCACAAGGTTGGAAAGGGCTACGGGGAAATTGCCAAGCAGCTTGGTGAAAAAAGGTCCACTGTTGGAGCAATCATTAGAAAATGGAAGAAGCTAAACATGACTGTCAATCTCCCTCGGACTGGGGCTCCATGCAAGATCTCACCTCGTGGGGTCTCAATGATCCTAAGAAAGGTGAGAAATCAGCCCAGAACTACACGGGGGGAGCTGGTCAATGACCTGAAAAGAGCTGGGACCACCGTTTCCAAGGTTACTGTTGGTAATACACTAAGACGTCATGGTTTGAAATCATGCATGGCATGGAAGGTTCCCCTGCTTAAACCAGCACATGTCAAGGCCCGTCTTAAGTTTGCCAATGACCATTTGGATGATCCAGAGGAGTCATGGGAGAAAGTCATGTGGTCAGATGAGACCAAAATGGAACGTTTTGGTCATAATTCCACTAAACGTGTTTGGAGGAAGAAGAATGATGAGTACCATCCCAAGAACACCATCCCTAATGTGAAGCATGGGGTGGTAGCATCATGCTTTGGGGGTGTTTTTCAGCACATGGGACAGGGCGACTGCACTGTATTAAGGAGAGGATGACCGGGGCCATGTATTGCGAGATTTTGGGGAACAACCTCCTTCCCTCAGTTAGAGCATTGAAGATGGGTCGAGGCTGGGTCTTCCAACATGACAATGACCCGAAGCACACAGCCAGGATAACCGAGAAGTGGCTCTGTAAGAAGCATATCAAGGTTCTGGCGTCGCCTAGCCAGTCTCCAGACCTAAACCCAATAGAGAATCTTTGGAGGGAGCTCAAACTCCGTGTTTCTCAGCGACAGCCCAGAAACCTGACTGATCTAGAGAAGATCTGTGTGGAGGAGTGGGCCAAAATCCCTCCTGCAGTGTGTGCAAACCTGGTGAAAAACTACAGGAAACGTTTGACCTCTGTAATTGCAAACAAAGGCTACTGTACCAAATATTAACATTGATTTTCTCAGGTGTTCAAATACTTATTTGCAGCTGTATCATACAAATAAATAGTTACAAAATCATACATTGTGATTTCTGGATTTTTTTTTTTAGATTATGTCTCTCACAGTGGACATGCACCTACGATGACAATTTCAGACCCCTCCATGATTTCTAAGTGGGAGAACTTGCAAAATAGCAGGGTGTTCAAATACTTATTTTCCTCACTGTATACACAGCAAAACACAATATATTGGTCAATCTTGGTTTATACTAACACATGAGAAACAATTTAGCGTAGGCTACTTTTAGCTTTAGCTGTACATTCATCCAATTTGAAACACAGGCCTCTGTTTACCATATCAACATCCTGCCTGCAGCGCCAAATGTGGCAATGCGAGGGTTAACTTAGCTGTTTTAAACATAAAATTGCCAGACAACGCCAGCTGGAGATGGCCAGCACCAGAAACTAAGTAAAGCACGTAGGTTCGTTGTTGAGTAGATGGATCACAGAGGCCAGGCACTGTATAGAAAAGTGTTACATTTATTTTCACATTCTTTAGTTAAAATCATGTTTGTCCAAAGTTCGTTTCACAGTTCGTTTAGTTACTTGTTTTCAGTCCATCTTTCAGTTACCACAGTCTACCCATGACGTTGCGCACCTACGGCGCTCCACGAATCCAGTGACAGGGGAATAATAACAGAACAGGCGAACCAAAAGGCAGAGAAAGGTGATAAAAGGGCGGAGAAAAAAGGCAGGCGGCAGTGACGACCCTCCTTGGTCCTAGACATCTGAGCGGGGCATTTGCATGGCTCGGGGCTTTGACAGCGGAGTCCGAGTCAACGCAGCCAATCCACTCTACTAGCATGACCAGTTACAGGGAGCCCGCGGGCCCATGACGGCGCCGCGACAAACTAAACGTTAAGGACTATAGTTAATACCAACTTAAGATTTACATTTAGCGACAATATGATACTACCTGGACTGGAGAGTGACGAGGAGCAACAACCACAACACCGGAGACTGGGCGTACAGGAAGTCAGAGGTCAAATAATAAACGGAAGTGCTATTTATCAGGTGACGGCCGGCGCGCACAGCCAATCACCATCAAAACTACAAGTGGCAGTGCCCGCCTGCAGGCATACTGCCACATTTATTTGATAGGGACAGAAGAAGAAGCATTGCTACAAAATAACCGATGCCATGTTCATAGGCCTTATAGCTAACAGCTAATTCGCAGACCTGGTCCCTAAGACACAAAAACACATAATACACCTACACAAATCATTACAATCAATACAAAACACAAAAGGCAATAAAATATTATACACTTCTGTTGTGTCCACAAGTTTGATTCAGTTTGAGCCATTGTTTAACTTTACTTTTAAACTCGTTCAGGTCTGTTAAAGTTTTCAGATCAGCAGGTAAAGTATTCCAGATCTGTGGCCCTTGTACTGTGATGGAAAGCAAAGGCGCCTTGCTAATAACCCATACAGCCATTGGGTCTCTGAAAGGCCATACACACTAATATCCAGAGGTGTCGAAAGTACTCAATTTCCGTACTTAAGTAAAAGTACAGATACTCGGGTAAAAAATTACTCCGGTAAAAGTAAAAGTACAGCTGCAACTAGTTTACTTAAGTAAAAGTACAAAAGTACTTCATCAAAAATGTACTAAAGTACAAAGTAAAAACAGTCAACGATGAAACGCGATTAAAAACATTATCCAGATGGCTTTACGGCTCTTATTCAGGCTCTATTTTACTCAATTTAAGCTTGTTCTGTGCTGGTTGAAGCTATATGTGAGAACAAACAACAAATGCTGCACTGTACAAACATTTGTTGTTTTTTTCCTGTCTTTTTTTCTTTATGCTTTCAAAACATTTATTTGATTATTTTTACAAAAAAGAGTAAAAGATGCCGATGTCACTGCAGCCTATGAGCCCATATGGTTGATGTGTTTGAAACAGGTCTCTCTGACTAATTAGACATCATATCATCTCAAACTATGGTCTCAAAGCACAAACCTGTATAAAGATTAAATTAATATAGTAAAACAAACAAAAACGCCCCAAAATCGCTTATATCAGCCAATGGCCTGTATTTCTGAAACTGCCTTTGATTCATATTCACAGCAGAGACCAAAGGCAGATTAAGTCTCTATTTCTGAAGTTTGGAGTTTAGAACAGTTTGGACCTGTGCAGCTGATCTCACACTAAAATCACAGCAGGACCGCGGTCCTGTTCATGCTCATGCATGAACAGGACCAGCATGTTCATGCTGTCTGTCCTGTTCATGCATGAGCATGAACAGGACCGACCTGTTCATGCATGAGCATGAACAGGACCAGCATGTTCATGCTGTCTGTCCCTGCACCACGCTGCAGGCGGAGCAGGATCACGTGCGCGCTCATGTCCATCTCTCTCACCTCCGCACTGGTGAGGCTGGTTAGAGGTTCGATTTTAGGCCCGAGTCCGGCCGGCCCGGCCGAATATTTCACGCATGACAGTCGGGTTTGGGTCGGTCGGGCTTCAAGTTTTTTTTTATTTTAATTTTAATTTTATTAATGTCATTATAATATGTAATAAAAATCTATGTTATAGTCTTAGTCTATTGGATACAAAATGTGGTTATACTCAGGGAGGTGGTGCAGGTGCGGGGGGCGGGCGCACGTGCTGTTGTGTTGTCACGTCTAAGCAGCATGGTCAGGCTTTGATACCGGCGCCACGCAGTGAACATCGCTATTCAATCTATCTCTCAGGACAGCGTTTCATTTACAGTGGATAAATCAGCAGTTTGGTTCCTGTTACTGCGTAAAAAGTAGCTTTTGTAAATGCAGCGCGTTGTGTTTGAACAACGAGGAGGGGAGGAGGAGAGAGAGACGGAAGCGAGTAGACGGAGACCATGGACGGAGACATTGAGCTGCGGCTCGGGCAGGTAACCTGCCCCCACGCCGCGCACATCTCTGGCCTGCCCAGGTATGTGCGCTACTGCTGCGTGCACGTGTGCCGTGCGCGTAGCCACGTACCTCTCACACATGGTGCTGCTGCTGAAAACACTGCGCAGATGCTCCTATCAGTGGTGTAGCAAGGGTACCAAGGGGCCCCAAGCAAGAATGTCGGTTGGGGGCCCTCTAGTGGCCGATCGGTGTACTGCGCACTGGAAGAGAGGATGTCATTTGGGCAGGAGCGGGTCACCTGAAAACTCCCATAATGCAGTTCTCTGCAGAAGTTTTCCTCAGAACAGAAGGCTGAGGTTCTTTAGGTCATGAAGAGAGTTACAATAAACTGGTTTCACTATTAGAAATATAATCTGGTGGAGCCATGAGTAAAAAAGTCTGTCCACTGCTCATTCAAAGTTAACATTAGGGATCCATGACTCACTAAAGCATGCAGCAGGATAGGGATAAACAGCGCCACAGAGCTTTGGTGGAGAGATGATGTAACTGCATTACCAAAATCACTAGGAAGGCTGTATATATCAAGCGTTTACTGCAGGTATCTGAAAAACGGGTTGGTGCATGGGGGCCCTTCACAGTTGGGGCCCCAGGCAGCTGCCTGCCTTGCCTTATGGCAAGCTACGCCTCTGGCTCCTATCCGAGCCTTAAATAAATAATTTACGTCGGGTTTGTTTCGGGCTCGGGCCGACAAATTCAAGTTAATTGCGCGGGCTCGGGCTGGGTTGGACTTTAGGCCCGCGGGCTCGGGTCGGGTCGGGCTTGATTTTTTTGGGCCCGAGCTAACCTCTAACGCTGGTTCCTTTGCTCTATACGCGTCCGTGCTCTGACAGCAGCGCGTTTACTTCAGCAGCTTCCCCCGGTGTGCGGAGATGCCGTCTGTTTCTAAACCGAAACCAAAAAGACAAAAAACAAATCTGCGCTCTGGCACGCGCGCTGACGAGACGGGTGCGCGTGGCCGCCTCGGGGGAAAGAAAAAGAAAAAAACTGCGCGTGATTCTAAAGAAAAGTAACGAGCCCGTTTTGAAAATGTAAGGAGTAGAAAGTACAGATACTTGCGTTTCAAAAGTAAGGAGTAAAAGTAAAAAGTCTTCAGGAAAATAAATACTCAAGTAAAGTACAGATAGGGGAGACCGGGTATGGTTGTAACCAGGGGTTAAAGTGGGATTTGGGAGGTGGGGGAACTCTAACCTTTAACAAGCAGTAGGAATCGCGCTACATTTTATATTTTTTATGTACTTAGGTACTGACATGTAGTCATGGGTTCTGAACAGATACTGCACAATACAAGGTATTTGATACTGTAATTATTTTATTTTCCAATATTGTTTAATACCTTGAATTATTTTTAGATATCCTTTAGTAGGTTTTAACAATCATAAATGATTGGAGGTCTATGTGATTTACTAAATGAACAAATTCTGCTTTTGCCAGATCCACTCTTTTGGGTTCTTCTTAGATAGGACTGCAGAGCACCATGCCTGCCCAGAGAGGAGCTTAATAGATTATAGAAACAAATAAAATGTCAGGATCCACTTATTCAAAGAAGGCCCAACCAAAGAAATGAACATGTGTGCTGAAACATTACTTATTAACAATTTTGGCTTGTTATTATGTTCTTTATTTAAGAAAATCCTCTTTCACAGTCAGTGGTGCTTACAGCAGGGCTCTTGCAGGCTGGTCAGGGGTCAGCCTCCCACCACCAAACGTATTCATATTTTTGGGATAAATAAATGAAAATTTAATTATCATCACTGCTTGAACAGAATAGAATTGGGCCTAAACATAAAAGTTATATTATATTTCAGCATTTTAAGGCTTTGGAGGGGAAAAAAGAAAAAAACACAGTAATAGAATAATACAGAATAATAAAGAGCCTAATAATAAACTAGGACTACTCAGAACTAAACCAGGATTAAGCCAGGGCAAAAACATGCAATATCAGGACTAAGGCAGGACTAAATCACATCTAAACCAGGCCAAAGGCCTAATACAGAATGAGACCAGTACATCTGAAACAACATGACTAACTCCTGCTCAGCCACTGCTCCTCAGCGCTGAGCAAACAGGCCATGGAAAATAATAAATAAGGGCGGACCAAACGCTGTTCTGTCCAGACCTCGCGCTTCATGAAAAAACTCAGTAAATGAAGCGCTCTTTGGAGATGGCGCGCTCATCCACATATTCAGCTTCAGCCTCGTTTACCATGTTAACTTTGCAAAGAGCATCTCTGCGCTTGTACATTTCCCACAAACACGTATTGAATGAAGTCAGAGCAGAAAGGAAGAAAAATGCACCTGTCAAATGAATGATTCAGATGTTATTTAGTAAAGTTAGAGCCCAGGGAGCGAGGTTTAGCGTGTTGACCGGTTAAACACGAGTGCTGGTGGTGCAGAGCAGTTTTCCAAAACTCACGTTCCATCAGCTTTATCGTCCGCTTTACAAACATCCACAGCTGAACTGTTGTCCTTACCTTAAAGTCGCTGGTTAAGCCCTTTGCACCGGTGAAAACAGAAACACAAGCTGCACCTGACGCGGACCGCGAGGAGTCCTGCTTCTGCATGGGATAATCCGAGCAAACACGATTCATACTGTCCTTGTGCTGCGGTTTGATCAAATCTGTCAGTCCGTCCAACGATAAGCCTCCTTTTTCTCAGTTTAGCGTTAGACCGTTTAACAGAGCCATGTTTTCATTTGAGCCCGCGCTAGGAGATGATGGTCCGGAGCTGGAGGCACACTGCTACACAAAGTGCCGCGAACTTGCTGTGGAGCTACGCGAATGCGGCGCGGATAATGCCGGAAAAAATATATTTTTTATGGAAAATGAGGTCAGATTTTATTTTTTGGCCCCCGGGACGCATATTGAGTAGGCCCATCCTAGTACTTTTATTGCATTGATTTATCTCACAGGCAGAATTTCGTATGTGCGTGAAAATGACAAAGTTGCAATCATGAACTTTTTTTCCTTTTTTTTTTTTGCCATGCGAAGGTGGGGGAACACCGTTCCCGACCCTTCCCGCCCACTTTAACCCCTGGTTGTAACATGGGGAGAGTTGTAACACCACCAATTCCACCACTCAGGGATAAGATAGGAGTCATATGATCATATCAGTGTTTACCCACTTCCTCCCTGATCCCACATGGTGATTGTCAAGGTTGTAAACAGGTTCATGCAGATTCTATTGAGAAAAATTGATTTTGAGGTAAGAAAGTAAACTTTTTGACCAAGACTATATTTTGTTTAGTGCTTATACTATTGCACATAAAACCATATGACTTACATCAGATTAAATTGTAGTTTCTCAGGCAAAATGTGATGCACATTTCCCCTGCTAATTTCAAACCATTCTGCTAATAGAGCTAACTAAACAATGGCTGACAGGGGTGGGGATGGTTGTAACACAATCATCCCCTATATACAGTTAATAACACTTACTTGATTTTCATACTTTTACAGAATGCATAGACAGTGGAAAAGAAAGACTGACAGATTTGTGCCAGCTAATGTTTAAACAAAAAAGCATCTGATGTGGTCAGAAAGAAGGGCAAGTCAGATCACTTGCAAAGGCACATGTGATCTGCCATGTAAAACTGAGCAGATACTGCAAAACACAGCAGAAGCTGAGAGACCAGGGTCCAGTGATCATCCCAGTGTAGGTCACACTGAAGCATCAACAGAGTTTCCTCTGAGGTGCAGGAGGAAGTGTTAGCTGATTATTTGACTCAGACAGCAGACCTGTATTATGGACTGACTCCACCTGAGGTTAACCATATGACAGGTTAGAGAGAGAGAGACATTGTTCTTCATTGTTCTTTTATTTAAATAAACCTCTATTTGAAGCATATCATATGACGTGGCCTCTGTTTTTGCTTCTTTTGTTTAACTGTTACAACTCACCCCAGCATGTGTTACAACCTACCCCGGTAGTGGGGTTGGTTGTAACAAAGGACGACCATGTATTTGACATCAACTCACGAGGTCTGTGATATTCTTGCAGAGGTTTGAATTGGTGCCATTTGTAGTTAACAAATGTGGGGACTTTGTATAAAAGTTTGAGAACTCTAGCTCAAAAATTCAGTGAGTTACAGGCGCTGAAGCAAAAAGTGTTACAACCATACCCGGTCTCCCCTACCTGAAAAATTTACTTAAGTACAGTAACAAAGTACAAGTACTTCGTTACTTCCCACCTCTGCTAATATCAACGTGTTTTCTGCTTATAAAGTTGCATAGTTACTGATTTTGTTATGTTTAAAGGTGCATATCTTTAAACATAACAAAATCAGTTCAGGTATTAGGTAACTCAGTGCTGTCAATAAATGGCATTCAGTACCTCATAAATCAAGAGTAATTGTCAGCCTGGCTTGTTCAGAGTTGCGTGGGATTGTGGTGTGGTTTTCACCAAACTATGTTCAACTTGCGATAATAGTTTAGTTTAGTTTAGTCTTTATTGAAGGGACAGTAAGAGACATTAAGCTCAAAGACAGATATGTTCTGCACCAGATTATAGCTAAATAGCTAGTTTCCATCTGCAGTCCCTGGTTACATAGATAATATACAGTAACATTGTAGTCAAAGTACAGATAAAAGAAAATATATATATACAATAGCATGCAATGAATAAGCAATCATAACAAGCCCTCTCGCTAACACTGACCCTCACACCACACACACATACACAGCATCACACCTGTATAATTCAGCCACACCTCTCACTTACTGCGTCACATTCATAAGAACTAAACACAAATTTAATAATACATTTCAAATTTCATAGTAAAATGTTCTCGTACATGAATATATACACAATATATAAATTAAGAGTAATTGTCAGCCTGGCTTGTTCAGAGTTGCGTGGGATTATGGTGTGGTTTTCACCAAACTATGTTCAACTTGCGATAATAAGGGAAACGTACAGTAGTTTATCAGGACTGCTTGCTAAAACATGTTCCCTGCTGAGCCAACAAGTTTAGTGTGGAAACATTCAGATTTGTGAAGCTTTGCAGATGTGGACCGGACACCAAAACGCGATTGTTTAATTTCTGAAACTATGGGGAGTATGTTTTGAGTTTTTGGCCTGAGAAGAACCAGGACAAAAACTCGCAGCAAGTTTTGGTACAAATACGTGGGAGTCTCTAACACCTCTTCACTTACAGCAGGAGTATGATCTGTCGGCCTCTCAGTTCAAGGTAGGTAGATTAAAATGTAATGATCTGTGTTTCCAGATGATTATATACTATATTGTCTGCAGAAAATGAAGAAGTACGTCCCAGTTTTGTTTTTGCTCCTTGTGAAAACAGCTTCTGCTTCGAGCCCACGTAAGAGTCAGAAATATGTCAGTTGGAGTTACATTCTTCATGCTCATGTGTATCTGCTGTCTGATTTTTTATAGAGAATGTGGCCCTGAGCGGAAAAGCGACTCAGATTGACACATACGATGGGCTCGGAGCAGCCTCTAATGCCATTGATGGGAATCGTGAATCT
This sequence comes from Neogobius melanostomus, assembly GCA_007210695.1. Lineage (NCBI taxonomy): Eukaryota > Metazoa > Chordata > Actinopteri > Gobiiformes > Gobiidae > Neogobius > Neogobius melanostomus. The sequence continues at coordinate 1,993,595 of VHKM01000566.1, read as the reverse complement.
ATTTACTCTAGAAACTCCTGTTCTCACACCTCTACAACCACCAACCCCTGGTGGAGAGTGGACCTGGGAGACATCTACACTATCACCTCCATCACCATCGTCAACAGAGGAGACTGCTGTAAAGAGAGGCTGAACGGCGGGGAGATCCGAGTGGGAAATTCGCTTCATAATAATGGAAATGACAATCCAATGTAGGGTTTTAACATTGTCCATTTGTAGCTTTTCGGTCGTCTTCCTTTGAGTTGGTCCTCATTTTAAAACCATGTTATTTGTCGTTTTCTTTTTTTAAGAGTGGCAAGAATTTCACACATCACCACATTGGAGACCTTTCCCATGTCTGGACGTGTGGAGGGGCGTTACGTCAATGTGTTTCTACCTGGAAAGGATAAATATTTAACCCTCTGTGAAGTGGAGATCTACGGATTCAAACGTAAGTAGGTAGTTCAGCAGGCTGCGTTTGAGGGCAGAGGCGTAGCCTGCAGCATAATCCTGAGAGAATCACTGTTTCTGAAGGTGTAACAGAAAGTGTGCATATGTCAAATCTTATCACTTATTAGGAGAAAACTAAATAAAAAAAAGTGCTTAAAAGCTGACCTAAAGAGCATTTATTTCTGATTTTTGACAACATAGCTACTTTTACTGATTCAAGGGTGCCGATTTAAAATAATAATTAGAATATCATGAAAAAGTGCATTCACTTCTGTTATTCAACTTAAACTGTGAAACTAATATATATATGATAATAAATGACTCATTACATGCAAAGTGAGATATTGTATAGCCTTTATTTGTTATAATTTTGATGATTATGGCTCAGCTTGTAAAAACCCCAAATTAAAAATCTCATGAAATAAAAATATTTTGAAAATGGACTGTAAGCCATAATCATCAAAATTATAACAAATAAACGCTTGACATATGTCACTTTGCATGTCATGAGTCTATATCATATATTTTAAGTTGAATTACAGAAATAAATTAACTGGTTCTGTTAATACGAACATTTCAAACAGTGCTTTGTAGTGTGGTCTGTGTTAAAATAGCTGCTTTAAAGTGTAACAGGTTCTCTTTGCCAATGAGGCAAATGAAAATATGATGTGCTAAATGTATGATTGATAATGTAATTACAATAGATAAAGTTAAATCACAAATGGGTAAGATGTGTGTGTGTGCATGCTGTGTTCCTAGGCTCTTGTACTTTGTAATATGTTCCTTTGTACTATTGTGATATGTAAAAAAAACATTTATTGTAATGATTTTGGGGGTGAGTGCTCATAAGCTTTTGCTTCAGCCCACTCTTTTTGAGCAGAATTTCAACTGCTCAAATTAATAAACTAAACTAAACTTTGTTACTGACAGAGAAGACATTCAACTTTATGCCAGATGTTTCATGTTGATAGGACCAAAACATAAACATATTATCCATAAATCAGGCCAACACCTCTACATCTTAAAGATCATGTTTTCTGTCTCCAGGTGTATTTTAGTGGTTAGCGACTTCATATCATCTGAACATAAAAGCAGATAACTTTTAGTATCATTTTTGTGCTGCCCTTACGTATTTCTATTGTCTGATTTTTTATAGAGAATGTGGCCCTGAGCGGAAAAGCGACTCAGATTGACACATACGATGGGCTCGGAGCAGCCTCTAATGCCATTGATGGGAATCGTGAATCTATTTACTCTAGAAACTCCTGTTCTCACACCTCTACAACCACCAACCCCTGGTGGAGAGTGGACCTGGGAGACATCTACACTATCACCTCCATCACCATCGTCAACAGAGGAGACTGCTGTAAAGAGAGGCTGAACGGCGGGGAGATCCGAGTGGGAAATTCGCTTCATAATAATGGAAATGACAATCCAATGTAGGGTTTTAACATTGTCCATTTGTAGCTTTTCGGTCGTCTTCCTTTGAGTTGGTCCTCATTTTAAAACCATGTTATTTGTCGTTTTCTTTTTTTAAGAGTGGCAAGAATTTCACACATCACCACATTGGAGACCTTTCCCATGTCTGGACGTGTGGAGGGGCGTTACGTCAATGTGTTTCTACCTGGAAAGGATAAATATTTAACCCTCTGTGAAGTGGAGATCTACGGATTCAAACGTAAGTAGGTAGCTCAGCAGGCTGCGTTTGAGGGCAGAGGCGTAGCCTGCAGCATAATCCTGAGAGAATCACTGTTTCTGAAGGTGTAACAGAAAGTGTGCATATGTCAAATCTTATCACTTATTAGGAGAAAAAAAAAGTGCTTAAAGGGGGGTATTATGTAAAATTGACTTTTTCAAGCTTTATATCATGTTATTATGTCATTCCCTCATTAAACACATGCCTGGAGTGTTGCCTTGGCTCATTCACATATTTTTGAGTAATCAGTAAAAACTTAGACGGCAGCCATTTTAGGTGTAGCTATGCCTCAGTCCTCCTAGGAACGCCCCACCTCCTGGAGACGCCTCTGGACCTTTTGTCACCAGCCAAGCCACCAACCACTGCTCCTCAGCTCAGCAGAGCCCCCTCCCCGCACAGTAGTGTTGTTTAGATGCCACAGCAGTGTGCTGAAGGGGGCGTGTCGGAAAGCTTCTTAAAGAGACAGAGGCCTATTTCAAGATGTTCAGTACAGACATTTTGAGAGAGCAATTTTATTCAAGGCAGTTATTTTAATTTACTGCATATACAGACCAACAGAAGGTTACGTCATCATTGTAGTATGCTATAGACTGGTGCTATGTGATTGAAAAAACCATAATACCCCCTCTTTAAAAGCTGACCTAAAGAGCATTTATTTCTGATTTTTGACAACATAGCTACTTTTACTGATTCAAGGGTGCCGATTTAAAATAATAATTAGAATATCATGAAAAAGTGCATTCACTTCTGTTATTCAACTTAAACTGTGAAACTAATATATATATGATAATATATGACTCATTACATGCAAAGTGAGATAGTGTATAGCCTTTATTTGTTATAATTTTGATGATTATGGCTCAGCTTGTAAAAACCCCAAATTAAAAATCTCATAAAATTAGAATATTTTGAAAATGGACTGTAAGCCATAATCATCAAAATTATAACAAATAAAGGCTTGACATATGTCACTTTGCATGTCATGAGTCTATATCATATATTTTAAGTTGAATTACAGAAATAAATTAACTTTTTCATGATATTCTCATTATATGATGAGCACCGTATGGTAAACTAGTTAGTTTTGTTTTAGAAATTGAAAATAATCTATTTGTACTAATTCAAGGGCGCTGATTTCAAAAGTCAATGTTGCCAAGCCCAATTCTTGTGCAAAATTGTGCTTCGTTTCTGGTTGTGTTAATACGAACATTTCAAACAGTGCTTTGTAGTGTGGTCTGTGTTAAAATAGCTGCTTTAAAGTGTAACAGGTTCTCTTTGCCAATGAGGCAAATGAAAATATGATGTGCTAAATGTATGATTGATAATGTAATTACAATAGATAAAGTTAAATCACAAATGGGTAAGATGTGTGTGTGTGCATGCTGTGTTCCTAGGCTCTTGTACTTTGTAATATGTTCCTTTGTACTATTGTGATATGTAAAAAAACATTTATTGTAATGATTTTGGGGGTGAGTGCTCATAAGCTTTTGCTTCAGCCCACTCTTTTTGAGCAGAATTTCAACTGCTCAAACTAATAAACTAAACTAAACTTTGTTACTGACAGAGAAGACATTCAACTTTATGCCAGATGTTTCATGTTGATAGGACCAAAACATAAACATATTATCCATAAATCAGGCCAACATCTCTACATCTTAAAGATCATGTTTTCTGTCTCCAGGTGTATTTTAGTGGTTAGCGACTTCATATCATCTGAATATAAAAGCAGATAACTTTTAGTATCATTTTTGTGCTGCCCTTACGTATTTCTATTGTCTGATTTTTTATAGAGAATGTGGCCCTGAGCGGAAAAGCGACTCAGATTGACACATACGATGGGCTCGGAGCAGCCTCTAATGCCATTGATGGGAATCGTGAATCTATTTACTCTAGAAACTCCTGTTCTCACACCTCTACAACCACCAACCCCTGGTGGAGAGTGGACCTGGGAGACATCTACACTATCACCTCCATCACCATCGTCAACAGAGGAGACTGCTGTAAAGAGAGGCTGAACGGCGGGGAGATCCGAGTGGGAAATTCGCTTCATAATAATGGAAATGACAATCCAATGTAGGGTTTTAACATTGTCCATTTGTAGCTTTTCGGTCGTCTTCCTTTGAGTTGGTCCTCATTTTAAAACCATGTTATTTGTCGTTTTCTTTTTTTAAGAGTGGCAAGAATTGCACACATCACCACATTGGAGACCTTTCCCATGTCTGGACGTGTGGAGGGGCGTTACGTCAATGTGTTTCTACCTGGAAAGGATAAATATTTAACCCTCTGTGAAGTGGAGATCTACGGATTCAAACGTAAGTAGGTAGCTCAGCAGGCTGCGTTTGAGGGCAGAGGCGTAGCCTGCAGCATAATCCTGAGAGAATCACTGTTTCTGAAGGTGTAACAGAAAGTGTGCATATGTCAAATCTTATCACTTATTAGCAGAAAAAAAAAAGTGCTTAAAGGGGGGTATTATGTAAAATTGACTTTTTCAAGCTTTATATCATGTTATTATGTCATTCCCTCATTAAACACATGCCTGGAGTGTTGCCTTGGCTCATTCACATATTTTTGAGTAATCAGTAAAAACTTAGACGGCAGCCATTTTAGGTGTAGCTATGCCTCAGTCCTCCTAGGAACGCCCCCACCTCCTGGAGACGCCTCTGGACCTTTTGTCACCAGCCAAGCCACCAACCACTGCTCCTCAGCTCAGCAGAGCCCCCTCCCCGCACAGTAGTGTTGTTTAGATGCCACAGCAGTGTGCTGAAGGGGGCGTGTCGGAAAGCTTCTTAAAGAGACAGAGGCCTATTTCAAAACGTTCAGTACAGCCATTTTGAGAGAGCAATTTTATTCAAGGCAGTTATTTTAATTTACTGCATATACAGACCAACAGAAGGTTACGTCATCATTGTAGTATGCTATAGACTGGTGCTATGTGATTGAAAAACCATAATACCCCCTCTTTAAGAGCTGACCTACGAGCATTTATTTCTGATTTTTGACAACATAGCTACTTTTACTGATTCAAGGGTGCCGATTTAAAATAATAATTAGAATATCATGAAAAAGTGCATTCACTTCTGTTATTCAACTTAAACTGTGAAACTAATATATATATGATAATAAATGACTCATTACATGCAAAGTGAGATATTGTATAGCCTTTATTTGTTATAATTTTGATGATTATGGCTCAGCTTGTAAAAACCCCAAATTAAAAATCTCATGAAATAAAATATTTTCAAAATGGACTGTAAGCCATAATCATCAATATTATAACAAATAAAGGCTTGACATATGTCACTTTGCATGTCATGAGTCTATATCATATATTTTAAGTTGAATTACAGAAATAAATTAACTTTTTCATGATATTCTCATTATATGATGAGCACCGTATGGTAAACTAGTTAGTTTTGTTTTAGAAATTGAAAATAATCTATTTGAATAAAAATTAGCTTCTTCTGCTAACTCGGGCATATTTACATTGTAAAATGTTGATTAATGTGCACTGTCCCTTTTCAAATAAATAAATCTAAATCTAAATTTGTACTAATTCAAGGGCGCTGATTTCAAAAGTCAATGTTGCCAAGCCCAATTCTTGTGCTAAATTGTGCTTCGTTTCTGGTTCTGTTAATACGAACATTTCAAACAGTGCTTTGTAGTGTGGTCTGTGTTAAAATAGCTGCTTTAAAGTGTAACAGGTTCTCTTTGCCAATGAGGCAAATGAAAATATGATGTGCTAAATGTATGATTGATAATGTAATTACAATAGATAAAGTTAAATCACAAATGGGTAAGATGTGTGTGTGTGCATGCTGTGTTCCTAGGCTCTTGTACTTTGTAATATGTTCCTTTGTACTATTGTGATATGTAAAAAAACATTTATTGTAATGATTTTGGGGGTGAGTGCTCATAAGCTTTTGCTTCAGCCCACTCTTTTTGAGCAGAATTTCAACTGCTCAAATTAATAAACTAAACTAAACTTTGTTACTGACAGAGAAGACATTCAACTTTATGCCAGATGTTTCATGTTGATAGGACCAAAACATAAACATATTATCCATAAATCAGGCCAACACCTCTACATCTTAAAGATCATGTTTTCTGTCTCCAGGTGTATTTTAGTGGTTAGCGACTTCATATCATCTGAACATAAAAGCAGATAACTTTTAGTATCATTTTTGTGCTGCCCTTACGTATTTCTATTGTCTGATTTTTTATAGAGAATGTGGCCCTGAGCGGAAAAGCGACTCAGATTGACACATACGATGGGCTCGGAGCAGCCTCTAATGCCATTGATGGGAATCGTGAATCTATTTACTCTAGAAACTCCTGTTCTCACACCTCTACAACCACCAACCCCTGGTGGAGAGTGGACCTGGGAGACATCTACACTATCACCTCCATCACCATCGTCAACAGAGGAGACTGCTGTAAAGAGAGGCTGAACGGCGGGGAGATCCGAGTGGGAAATTCGCTTCATAATAATGGAAATGACAATCCAATGTAGGGTTTTAACATTGTCCATTTGTAGCTTTTCAGTCGTCTTCCTTTGAGTTGGTCCTCATTTTAAAACCATGTTATTTGTCGTTTTCTTTTTTTAAGAGTGGCAAGAATTTCACACATCACCACATTGGAGACCTTTCCCATGTCTGGACGTGTGGAGGGGCGTTACGTCAATGTGTTTCTACCTGGAAAGGATAAATATTTAACCCTCTGTGAAGTGGAGATCTACGGATTCAAACGTAAGTAGGTAGTTCAGCAGGCTGCGTTTGAGGGCAGAGGCGTAGCCTGCAGCATAATCCTGAGAGAATCACTGTTTCTGAAGGTGTAACAGAAAGTGTGCATATGTCAAATCTTATCACTTATTAGGAGAAAAAAAAAAAGTGCTTAAAGGGGGGGTATTATGTAAAATGGACTTTTTCAAGCTTTATATCATGTTATTATGTCATTCCCTCATTAAACACATGCCTGGAGTGTTGCCTTGGCTCATTCACATATTTTTGAGTAATCAGTAAAAACTTAGACGGCAGCCATTTTAGGTGTAGCTATGCCTCAGTCCTCCTAGGAACGCCCCCACCTCCTGGAGACGCCTCTGGACCTTTCGTCACCAGCCAAGCCACCAACCACTGCTCCTCAGCTCAGCAGAGCCCCCTCCCCGCACAGTAGTGTTGTTTAGATGCCACAGCAGTGTGCTGAAGGGGGCGTGTCGGAAAGCTTCTTAAAGAGACAGAGGCCTATTTCAAGATGTTCAGTACAGACATTTTGAGAGAGCAATTTTATTCAAGGCAGTTATTTTAATTTACTGCATATACAGACCAACAGAAGGTTACGTCATCATTGTAGTATGCTATAGACTGGTGCTATGTGATTGAAAAAACCATAATACCCCCTCTTTAAAAGCTGACCTAAAGAGCATTTATTTCTGATTTTTGACAACATAGCTACTTTTACTGATTCAAGGGTGCCGATTTAAAATAATAATTAGAATATCATGAAAAAGTGCATTCACTTCTGTTATTCAACTTAAACTGTGAAACTAATATATATATGATAATATATGACTCATTACATGCAAAGTGAGATATTGTATAGCCTTTATTTGTTATAATTTTGATGATTATGGCTCAGCTTGTAAAAACCCCAAATTAAAAATCTCATAAAATTAGAATATTTTGAAAATGGACTGTAAGCCATAATCATCAAAATTATAACAAATAAAGGCTTGACATAAGTCACTTTGCATGTCATGAGTCTATATCATATATTTTAAGTTGAATTACAGAAATAAATTAACTTTTTCATGATATTCTCATTATATGATGAGCACCGTATGGTAAACTAGTTAGTTTTGTTTTAGAAATTGAAAATAATCTATTTGTACTAATTCAAGGGCGCTGATTTCAAAAGTCAATGTTGCCAAGCCCAATTCTTGTGCTAAATTGTGCTTCGTTTCTGGTTGTGTTAATACGAACATTTCAAACAGTGCTTTGTAGTGTGGTCTGTGTTAAAATAGCTGCTTTAAAGTGTAACAGGTTCTCTTTGCCAATGAGGCAAATGAAAATATGATGTGCTAAATGTATGATTGATAATGTAATTACAATAGATAAAGTTAAATCACAAATGGGTAAGATGTGTGTGTGTGCATGCTGTGTTCCTAGGCTCTTGTACTTTGTAATATGTTCCTTTGTACTATTGTGATATGTAAAAAAAACATTTATTGTAATGATTTTGGGGGTGAGTGCTCATAAGCTTTTGCTTCAGCCCACTCTTTTTGAGCAGAATTTCAACTGCTCAAACTAATAAACTAAACTAAACTTTGTTACTGACAGAGAAGACATTCAACTTTATGCCAGATGTTTCATGTTGATAGGACCAAAACATAAACATATTATCCATAAATCAGGCCAACATCTCTACATCTTAAAGATCATGTTTTCTGTCTCCAGGTGTATTTTAGTGGTTAGTGACTTCATATCATCTGAACATAAAAGCAGATAACTTTTAGTATCATTTTTGTGCTGCCCTTACGTATTTCTATTGTCTGATTTTTTATAGAGAATGTGGCCCTGAGCGGAAAAGCGACTCAGATTGACACATACGATGGGCTCGGAGCAGCCTCTAATGCCATTGATGGGAATCGTGAATCTGTTTACTCTAGAAACTCCTGTTCTCACACCTCTACAACCACCAACCCCTGGTGGAGAGTGGACCTGGGAGACATCTACACTATCACCTCCATCACCATCGTCAACAGAGGAGACTGCTGTCAAGAGAGGCTGAACGGCGGGGAGATCCGAGTGGGAAATTCGCTTCATAATAATGGAAATGACAATCCAATGTAGGGTTTTAACATTGTCCATTTGTAGCTTTTCGGTCGTCTTCCTTTGAGTTGGTCCTCATTTTAAAACCATGTTATTTGTCGTTTTCTTTTTTTAAGAGTGGCAAGAATTTCACACATCACCACATTGGAGACCTTTCCCATGTCTGGACGTGTGGAGGGGCGTTACGTCAATGTGTTTCTACCTGGAAAGGATAAATATTTAACCCTCTGTGAAGTGGAGATCTACGGATTCAAACGTAAGTAGGTAGCTCAGCAGGCTGCGTTTGAGGGCAGAGGCGTAGCCTGCAGCATAATCCTGAGAGAATCACTGTTTCTGAAGGTGTAACAGAAAGTGTGCATATGTCAAATCTTATCGCTTATTAGCAGAAAAAAAAAGTGCTTAAAGGGGGGTATTATGTAAAATTGACTTTTTCAAGCTTTATATCATGTTATTATGTCATTCCCTCATTAAACACATGTCTGGAGTGTTGCCTTGGCTCATTCACATATTTTTGAGTAATCAGTAAAAACTTAGACGGCAGCCATTTTAGGTGTAGCTATGCCTCAGTCCTCCTAGGAACGCCCCCACCTCCTGGAGACGCCTCTGGACCTTTTGTCACCAGCCAAGCCACCAACCACTGCTCCTCAGCTCAGCAGAGCCCCCTCCCCGCACAGTAGTGTTGTTTAGATGCCACAGCAGTGTGCTGAAGGGGGCGTGTCGGAAAGCTTCTTAAAGAGACAGAGGCCTATTTCAAAACGTTCAGTACAGCCATTTTGAGAGAGCAATTTTATTCAAGGCAGTTATTTTAATTTACTGCATATACAGACCAACAGAAGGTTACGTCATCATTGTAGTATGCTATAGACTGGTGCTATGTGACTGAAAAAAGCATAATACCCCCTCTTTAAAAGCTGACCTAAAGAGCATTTATTTCTGATTTTTGACAACATAGCTACTTTTACTGATTCAAGGGTGCCGATTTAAAATAATAATTAGAATATCATGAAAAAGTGCATTCACTTCTGTTATTCAACTTAAACTGTGAAACTAATATATATATGATAATATATGAGTCATTACATGCAAAGTGAGATATTGTATAGCCTTTATTTGTTATAATTTTGATGATTATGGCTCAGCTTGTAAAAACCCCAAATTAAAAATCTCATAAAATTAGAATATTTTGAAAATAGACTGTAACCCATAATCATCAAAATTATAACAAATAAAGGCTTGACATAAGTCACTTTGCATGTCATGAGTCTATATCATATATTTTAAGTTGAATTACAGAAATAAATTAACTTTTTCATGATATTCTCATTATATGATGAGCACCATATGGTAAACTAGTTAGTTTTGTTTTAGAAATTGAAAATAATCTATTTGTACTAATTCAAGGGCGCTGATTTCAAAAGTCAATGTTGCCAAGCCCAATTCTTGTGCTAAATTGTGCTTCACTCCTCCTGAGTGAGGTTGGAGTAAGAACATCTGTTGGAATGAAAGAGTTTGTCTATGTCAAAATTGACCTCTCTCATAAACGCATTCAGACATGCATTATTGTTAATCGAAAAGAACTTAGATTTAGGTTTGAAGGAGGTTTGAAAAAGCCCAACTTGGACCCAGCTGAGCCTGGCAATTACAGGCCCATATCAAAATTACCCTTTCTCTCCAAAGTTGTGGAAAAGGTGGTAGTATAACAGCTGTCTGCTTTTCTCCAAAAAGATGAAATGTTTGATAAATTTCAATCGGGCTTCCGTAAGATGCACTCTACTGAGACTGCCTTACTAAAAGTGTCCAGTGACATTCGAATGGCTGCTGACTCTGGTCAGTATTCTGTATTGATCCTGCTTGATCTGTCTGCAGCTTTTGATACTGTAGATCATAAATTACTGCTACAGAAACTTAATACTGATTTTGGCATTTCTGGAACTGTCCTTAAATGGTTATCGTCCTACTTGACCAACAGAACATTCTCTGTGTGTATAAATAACATTATGTCTGAAGCTACTCCTTTGTTACACGGGGTTCCTCAGGGATCCGTCTTGGGGCCTATTTTGTTTTTGTTGTACATCAGCCCCCTTGGAAAAACCATTAGCCGCTTTAAAAATGTTTCTTACCATCTCTATGCTGATGATATTCAACTGTATTTTTCGTTTAAGGAGTCAGAGATGCACAGACTGTCAGAGTTAATGGATTGTCTTTCAAGTGTAAAGTCGTGGCTTCGTGAAAACTGCCTTCAGTTGAATTCTAAAAAGACTGAGACTTTGATAAATGCTCCGGAGCAAAAAATCCCTTCAATTGTAAACCACCTTGGTTCTCTGGGCTCCTTGGTTCAGTCGAGCATCAGAAATCTTGGTGTTTGGTTTGACCAGTCTCTGTCTCTTGACAGCCACTCGAGACACTTGGCCAAAAACTGTTTTTTCCATTTGAGAAACATCGCCATGTTGAGGCCAATTTTATCCAAATCTGATCTAGAATTGGTGATTCATGCTTTTATCTCGTCTCGTTTAGATCATTGTAACTCCCTTTTTACTTGTTTTAACAAATCTGCTTTGAATCGTCTTCAAATGGTTCAAAATGCTTCAGCGCGGCTTTTAACAGGCTCTAGCAGAGGGTCATATATTACTCCCATTTTATCCTCTCTGCACTGGCTTCCCATCAAATTTTGAATTGAATTCAACATTTTAGTTTTGACTTTTAGAGCGCTGCATGGTCAGGCTCCCAAATACGTGTCTGACCTGCTGTGCCCTTACTCCTCCGGTCGCACCCTTAGGTCCTCGGGCCAGAATCTCCTCACTGTCCCTAGGACCCACTTTAAAACCAGAGGTGACCTGTCCTTTGAAGTTGTTGCTCCTAAACTGTGGAATGACCTTCCTCTGTCGCTACGTGTGACCGACACTGTCGATTCCTTTAAAAAACAGCTGAAGACATGGCTGTATGGACGAGCTTTTAGTTGAAAAGGCTGTGATTGTTTTAATTAATTTGTTTTAATACATTTCTCTGTAATGTTTGTTATTGTTGTGCCCCTGTGAAGCACTTTGTGATTTTATCTGTGCTATATAAATAAAGTTTCTTCTTCTTCTTCTTCTTCTTCTATGGGTTACCTGTGTAGGAGACGTCGGGAACATGGGTGAGGCTGTAGCTGCAGTGGGATGAGTGTGGTGCCACGCCTTGAGGTGCCGATTACGATAGAAACGGTACAAGTCCACTTTGGTTTCAAAGGAATTGGCATGACACGTTCGAGCAAATGAAAGTCCTCTCGAGAGTACTTTGATACCCTCAGAGGAAAGTGGAATGTCCAATATATTTATCACCGAGTCTGTGTTTGTGGACGATGTTGTGTTCTCGGGCGTAGCTGATAATCCATAGGACACCTTCCTCCTCGAGCACCCCCTCCTCGTCTTCCTCTTTGTCTGGTGGAGTTTGCTCTGAGCTCTAAAAAAGATGAACCGGAGCTCTGTGTGGAGGGTTCTTCGTCGTCACTGGTATTAGCACTGCTAGGCCGGTTAAAGGACACTGAGCGCACCTGCTTGACAGACGATCGGGATGTCCGTCTCTGCCAGGAGTACACACGGTGCCGTCTTCATAATTGGTTTGAGCCCTTGCCTAATGATATGTTAAACACAACAACAACAAAATTCAGAACATTAAAAGCCCAAGAGGAACATTGGCCAATCCGGTATTTTGTGTCACACCACGTCATGTTTCCGTTCTTCTTTGCTTCCTAAGTGTAAAAATGTGCATACGACAGTTTAGTAATAAGTACTAATATATTAAAAATGACAACTGGAGTTCACAAATAACCAATATAATAATACAATGTAAAGTCATCATTATCAGCTTTATTTATCAGACTCCAAGTCCACATAGAGACATACAACATAAACAATTAATACATCGCAGATAAATTTTTTTCTAATTTATTATATAAAACACACCAGAGCTTCCACGAGGTGAATGGTAACGTATGGCACTGACAGTAACATTCACCAGCGTCCAAATTCATCTTCAGCCTTTGCAGACGATATTGTTTGATATTTTCAGGTCACAGAATCTTGTCAATTTCACATTTTTTTTTTTCAGGTGCCGAAACATCATATCCCTAATGTCAACATGTTCACTGGACAAGATGCTTTTGGTGGCGGTGGATGGTTCTCTGGAGTTAAGGGATTATAATCAGCTTTACTGTATCTGCATTGTCCACATGTAATCAGCCTTCTGTCATAACTCGCAATATTGCCCTCAGTTTATATGTATGCATGTCTGTAACCAAATAAACTTTGTCTGCACTGGGATTAGTGTTTACTAATGTTAAATGTCTAAGCCTTTTAGAAGAGGAATATCCCAAGGCAAGATGATCAAGCCAGGATTCATTGGGCTCAAATTATTGTGGAAAAAGTGGTTCAGAACATTGTGGTGACAAATCCATGTGTGCCTTTACAACCAAATGGACAAGTTATTATTTAGAAACAAAACAAAGAAGTCACATAATGTTTAAAGGAGCTGCATCATGCTATTTTACAGCTTTCAACATCTGGGATAGGAACATATATGATAAAATATTACCTTTGGCGTTATGTAGTGTTCATTTGTCCTGAAATATAACTTATATTCTGGAGTTATTCTTCGACCTGGAAGTAAGACGCTTGGTTTCACTGAAAACCCCCTCCCCCCTGTGAGGGCCGCCCATTTCATGACGTAGCCTCGAGGCACGCCCCCAAAACTTTGCCAACAATTCAGTAATGATGGAGGAGCGTAGTGTGGAGCCTTACCATCTCGACCCAGAGTCCGATCGTGAATTTGAAGTGCACGAAGTACCACAAAGACCCCGAAGACTTTTGCAAGACGTTTCTAATTGGTAAATGAAAAGCTAATTGCTCATGTGTTTGGTGTTACGTTTAGTAAAGCCGGTGTAAGTCTGTTGCTTACATTCGTAGGTGCACTTGTGGAAACTGCCGAACAATGCCCACTGAGGAGGAGAACGTACTGTATGCTGCCAGGAAATCCCAAAGGTAGCTTTTGTTAGCCTAGTCAGCCATACACACTTATTTCTCTTTATATTCGAAAGAAAGTAATGTCCAGTTTACAATTAACAGAAGAGAATTGGCAGGCAAGTCAGGCTAAGCTTTTGTGTATTTACCTTATAGCAAACATCTAACTACTAAATAAAAGGGTTTCCATATATAAAAACCTTGTGTATGTTATAGTAATTGTCATGACCACTGGCAATTATAACTGTGGCACAAATTACACAATTCAACCCTTTGGTCAGTTCATAAATATCATACTGTATGTAATGCATTGTTTTCCAATGAATACTTGTGTTATAGAACTTACGCGTGTGACACAACAAAAGAAACTTGAGTGGCTTTCTCAACAACTATATTCTTTTATGTCCCTCAATTTTACGTTCTAAATTGTTTTCTAACTAGAATCTGCATAACCTCTTTTTAGTCTCTCTATGTTGCATTACTAAGAAAGTGAAGCAGCTGTGTAGTGCAAATTGTGCCCTGAAGAAATACTGTACATTTATAATGGCTGTTTGTGATACTGTGATTTTATGATCAGTTTGCCTATTAAGATGTAGTAAATGGACTGTGGAGCTTATTACAATTACTGTACTGTCTTTCTGTAGGTTATGAGGAGGATTAATCAACTCCTTCATCCACCTTCATGCATGCAGCTAGGGATGGGTACCGAACCCCGGTATCATAACTACCCCCCATTCACCTTACCCCCCGGTATTTTAAAATTGATTTCAGATTACCGGGGGTAACTTGAAATCGATTTCAAATTACCCCCGCGGGTAACCTGAAACTGATTTCAAGCTACCCCCCCCCCCGATGTTAATAGCTAATAATAGCTACAACTCTCGTAACTTTTCATCTGCGGTTTTCTGCTCCAAACTTGCAAATAATATATATATATATATATATATATATATATATATATATATATATATATATATGTAATCCGGTCAGAGGAGGAGGGCGTTTGGTGATATTTTGGTTAGTTTGCTGTGTTTGTTTTCCGTATACATGTTTTTGAGTTACGCCCCCTTGTTTGCTACCATAGAAACCCCCGCCCATCTGCCTGTAAACCACCAATCCACTACTCCGCAATCACCACACCTGTCGTCCAGCGGGAAAGGAAACCAGACAAAAGAGTCTTTTTTTTTTTTTGACAGCAATTTAAACTTACTGTGTGTGTTTTTTTTTTGTTTTTTGTTTTTTTACAAAATATAATTTACACCATCTCTCGTAGGGAGACATAAGTGAAGAACATATAACAGTAAAATAAAACAAAACAAAAAATTTGCAAATAAATAAATAAAATAAAATAAGCAAAGGCATTTCAGTCCATCAGGCAAGTCAAAGCAATTCACATACATATTTCCTCAGTCTTCATACTCTTGTAACAAAGTTACATGGAAGCTTCACAAATTAGAATGACAAATATTCAGAGACATCTTCACATAGAGAGTAAATGAAACTACTCGAGTCTTTCAGAAGTTTCAAAAAAGCAAAATATTCCCTCAGTTCAATTGTAAACACTATTAGGGACGGATTTTTATTTTGCAGACAAAAGAGTCGACGCAGTCAACGAGGGAAGGCAGAAAGAGGAAAGGCACCGTGCGAGACAGAGGTGTGTGAGAACGAAGGCGCACACCCACCCAGCCAGCTGAGATCCACGCAGAGGACACTCACACCACAGCGCGGAATACACGCAGGGGCAGGGCAATTATACCCTGCCTTGCCCGTGAGTATTGCTCTATCATATGCGTGGTGCTTGGTGTGTTAGAAGCCTTGGGCCGGAGTGTTCAGCATTATCGTGCGTGGCTGGCCTGTTGTGTGTTGTGCGCCAGGTCCGGGGATCGCCGTCAAGCGACTGGAGAGCAGTGTTGTTTTTGGCAGCCCTTTTAGCTTTAGTTTTAGTCTTAGTCTTTTGGACGAAAATGCTTATAGATTTAGTCACATTTTAGTCATTTCTAAATGTGATAGTTTTAGTCACGTTTTAGTCAGACGAAAATTTAAAAGGTTTTAGTCAAGTTTTCGTCAGTTTCATTATAAAAAGTTATAATTAATTTAGATAACTATTGGAAATTGGGATAAATAATAGTTATCTATTGGCTTTATAGCTTTTGACAAACCGATTACACCACAATAGGCAGTAGTAGAAGTGTCTTTGTGAACAGGACTTTCCCCAAAAGCGCCCGCTCTCCTCGTCCTCTGATCAACAGCGCTGTCTGCACATATGTACCTCAACATGCTTTCTGCGTTCAGACGCTACGGTATTTAAAACTGTCCTGAAGTCGATGTCCCTGTGACATCGATGTCAGATGCGCTCCGTGGAGGATGTACGCTAGCAGTGTACTGTACGCCACAAGGAGAGAGAGAGAGAGAGAGAGAGAGAGAGAGAGAGAGAGAGAGAGAGAGAGAGAGAGAGAGAGAGAGAGAGAGAGAGAGAGAGAGAGAGAGAGAGAGAAAGAGGCACCGCTGCCCGGCCGTATCATGAGAGCTGCGGCGCCGCTCTGTGTCACGTTTACCGGTGTGTCTCCCGCTCCGCGTATAAACTGTTTGTGAACGATCTGACGAACCACCGTCTCCCATTTTAGTCTCGTCTCGTCTCGTTGACGTAAACTCATAAACGTCTTGTCAGGTTTTAGTCCCCAAAGAACTATTTTTAGCTAGTCATCGTTACGTTATCGTCATTAAAAAAAGGGGCGTCAACGAAATGATATCGTTATCGTCTTCGTTGACGAAAACAACACTGCTGGAGAGCAGGCGGGGGACGGAGTGCAGTTCGGGGAAAGCTGGGAGGACATTATCAAGCAATGGGAGAGCGAGGAGCTCTCCCCGCCAGTGAGTACCGCTAAGACGCAGAACTGCACTACACTGAGTGGCCTTGGGCCTTTGCTATCTGGTGTAGTAGACGTGTGTGCTGGCTCCCCTTACCCTTTGCCCAGGTGCGGCACCGGCGGGTCGAGAGAGCTCCAGGACCCGGGAACCTAAGGGGAGAAGGAGTGTCCGCTTCCCCAAGCCCCCAGCGACTCCTGCCGCGAGATTCGGGCCTCCTCTTCGTTGTGCCCCGTTTTAATTAATTTTAGCATTTCTTAACCTTTTAATAGCATTTTAAAGCCTTGTTTTTAGTTTTGTAATAAAACGTTCTATTTTTTACATCAGTTTGTCTTTATTGGTCACACCAGCCTGCTCTCGTTTTAGTTTTCAGTTTCTTTATTCGGCACAATCTTAATTTACCACTTTTAGTTTCTGTTCACAAAAACCTCATCATATATATATATATATTTATTTATTTTTTTACTCTTCCTCACCCTCCGCGGGCGGTCTCTTTTTCCTCCAAGCTCGGGTCCTCTACCAGAGGCCTGGGAGCTTGAGGGTTCTGCACAGTATCTTTGCTGTTCCTAGAACTGCACTTTTCTGGACCGAGATGTCTGATGTATTTCCTGGGATCTGCTGGAGCCACTCCTCCAGTTTGTGGGTCACTGCCCCGAGTGCCCCAACGACCACGGGCACCACTGATGCCTTCACTCTCCAAGCCTTCTCTAGCTCTTCTCTGAGCCCCTGGTATTTCTCTAGTTTCTCGTGTTCCTTTTTCCTGATGTTGAAGTCGCTTGGTATTGCTATGTCAACCACCACGGCTTTCCTCTGCTCTTTGTCCACCACTACAATATCCGGTTGGTTCATTACCATTCTGTCCGTCTGTATCTGGAAGTCCCACAGGATCTTGGCTCGGTCATTCTCTACCACCTTTGGAGGTGTTTCCCACTTTGACCTTGGGGTTTCCAGCCCATACTCTGCACAGATGTTCCTGTACACTATGCCAGCCACTTGGTTATGGCGCTCCATGTAAGCTTTCCCTGCCAGCATCTTACACCCTGCAGTTATGTGCTGGATTGTCTCATTGGCCTCTTTGCACAGTACATATACATATATATATATATATATATATATATATATATATATATATATATATATATATATATCATCATGGCTGCACAGGAGCAGGCCTTGAGCACCAGAGCAATAGAGGCCCAGATCTATCACACCAGACAAGACCCCAGGTGTAGACTGTGCAAAGAGGCCAACCGGACATTGTAGTGGTGGACAAAGAGCAGAGGAAAGCCGTGGTGGTTGACATAGCAATACCAAGCGACTTCAACATCAAGAAAAAGGAACACGAGAAACTAGAGAAATACCAGGGGCTCAGAGAAGAGCTAGAGAAGGCTTGGAGAGTGAAGGCATCAGTGGTGCCCGTGGTCGTTGGGGCACTCGGGGCAATGACCCCCAAACTGGAGGAGTGGCTCCAGCAGATCCCAGGAAATACATCAGACATCTCGGTCCAGAAAAGTGCAGTTCTGGGAACTGCAAAGATACTGCGCAGAACCCTCAAGCTCCCAGGCCTCTGGTAGAGGACCCGAGCTTGGAGGAAAAAAGACCACCCACGGAGGGTGAGGAAGAATTTTTTATATATATATATATATATAATATAAATAAATCCACTATCCTTAAGGTTAGGGCTAAGGTAAGGTTAGGGTTAGCTTGTAAACTCCACTAGGGCTAAAGTAAGAAAGCAGTTGAGAGGGGGTAATCTGAAATCAGGGGGGTAGCTTGAAATCGCGTTCATCCTACCCCCGGGGTAACTTGAAATCGATTTCAAATTACCGGGGGTAGTTTAAAATCTTTACACTGGGGCTCACGTGTGCCGGTCCACCCGGACCGATAAGCTCCAGCCTTAACGGTCTTCTTAACGGGGCTGCTGCGCTCAAATAATCACTCCGCCCTCATGGATGCGTTCGCTGCATCGGATCTGTTCATACCCGCTACCCCACACGAGAGTGCAGGGTGCCCACCCATCCCTGCGCTCTGCCACTGCCCTGTCTCCCCTCTGCAGCGAGAAAGACACGAGCTGCTGCCGCTAACCCGCGGTAAAAAGCGAAACGTAACGACTTCGTATTGAACAGACAGACGAGCCACTCGCACTTTCTTCTTTCACAAATACCCAAACTAAAGAGTTTCGGGTGAAGTCTATTTTTCCACAAACGGCGTACACAGTGGCGTGTATGTGTACATGCGTGCGCGCTCCCACATGCACGTCAGCGCGAGCCGGTGTCGACCCCACTGGACACAAGCTGAAAACAGTTCATTATTTTACTGCACTAAGTTTCATTTGGACTCAGTCCCCAGAGCTACAGCCAAATCTAACCAACAGCCTTGATTTACTAGATAATAATAATGATTTTTTTTTTAAATAGCAACGTAAGTGAAGTATTTTAACTCCCATATATTAAGTGTATGCGCAAAGTGGAAATGAAATGTAGAGTAATAAATAAATAATATAGACCAAGGATTAATGCATACGTATACGGTAGTCTCAATCTACCTATATATATTGTTCTATTAAAGTACCGATAAGAGTACCGTTAAAGTACCGGATCGATAAGGAGTATCGATAAGAGTAGTAGTAGTAGTAGTAATCCTTAACGATACCCATCCATACATGCAGCCCATCTTGGCTTTGAAGTCAACTGCTTGAATTTATATTTCTTGCAAAATATGAACAATATATATCGTGCTGACTATGGGCCAGTTCGTAGAAGAACAGAAGAAGAGTAATTAAAAATGTATATTTTTGAAATACAATGTATTAATTACACATGGTGGCGCAGATGGTAGAGCGGGGCGATGGTGGCGCAGATGGTAGAGCGGGTCGTCTCATGATCGAAAGGTCGGGGGTTCGAATCCCGCCTCCTGAAGGTGCACATTGTCGTTGTGTCCTTGGGCAAGACACTTCACCCTCCTTGCCTCCAGCGTCTGCGTACATTGGTGTATGAATGAGAGTGTGAATGGGTGAGTGGATCCTTGCTGTAAAGTGCTTTGAGTGCCTAATGAAGGTGGAAAAGCGCTATATAAGTTGAGACCATTTACCATTTACATTCTAAACAATGAATGTAAACAATTATGTACAATATTATTATAAACTACTGCTACAGCTTCTGTGTGGTATAACAACACACATCTCTGTCCTCATTTGCAGGCGTCTCCTTTTCATTGCTGAAGTATTGTAAGTTGGTGCTGGGGACTACTTGGAGCAAGGATTAGGGTGGTCATTCCAGCATGTGCTGTCCTCCGGATCCGCCAGGAGTTTCCAGATCCTGAAGGTCACTATGTGGGTTTTGGCATGCTGATGCGCCTGTTGAGGTCCGGCTACCGCTCGACTGAACCGAGAAACATGTGCAGCGATGATGTCCTCTTTTGATGCCCTCTCAAACTCTGCACAAAGGTGTTTTGGCACAGGGACCGTCTTCAACTGTGCCACAAACTTTGATGGATCGGGGAAGACCTCATCGAACACGAGACGCATCAGTGCTGCAGCGTAGCCTAAAATGTGTGTAGAGTTACAGTTATTTTAGAATTTAAATATATCTTGTTTTATATTATTTATTATTTTGGTCTACAAGTTTAGTTTTGGTTTTGATTGGTTTTGCTGTGCCCTGACCTTTTTTGTACTTGGGATAGGACGTTCTGAATAAAGCTTTCCCTTTAGAAACAGCTTGTTTCCTTTTAGCATTCTCATTTTGGTGCATTGCTGCCAAGAAGTGCCTGCAAAGAAAAACACAATATATAATCTGGTTAAAATAGGAAACAGCAACTATGCTATGAAAGAAGATAAAATAATATTGGCATAGATTTACAAATTAAAGTATACGATCGGATTTACCGGCACATCATCCCCACATATTTGAAATCGGATATTTTCGGTTTGGTGATATGAGCTTAGTTTAGCAACATCTGAAAGCACTCTCTTGTTCACTATTAGTTTCTCCACCTTATACAATGCCAATGTGCCTGATAAATGAAACAATACATTTGAAAACCAAAGGCAATGGAGTTTTAATCTTGAGTAATGGTGAAAAGTATTACTAACCAGGGTTAAGAAAAAAAAAAAAACACTAGACCTATAGAAACATGAGCACATAAGTATACCTAACAGAAATGAATAACAAATAAAAACAAAAGCTTTTACAACATGCCAAACATCGTAGTAGTGTGTAATGTCTCTTTCACGAAGATATTTCTGAATTTGAGGGTGGCGGTCCATTACAATATAGTCTATCTCTAGACCATTCTCCTCCAGGAAATTCAAACTTCTGCGTAGTCATTCCTTTTCCATGTGGTAGCTCCCACCCACCTTGTTGCTCTACAAAAACATATTATGCATGTATATACATTTCACCACATATTACTGTGTATTGTTACTGAGTACTGAAGGCATACCTGCACAAGTTTCATGTTAACAACCTTTTCGCTTTTAGCATCCATTAATGTGTAGGTCCAAATTTTGCGCTGTGTCCTAAAACAAAAGGGGAGGAACTGTAATATGTAGGCTATAAAGTGCAATGTCATATCAGATAAAAGTTTTGGTTTATAACAGTATATGATTCTAAAAATACCAATGCTAGCAATGATCTACTTACCTGGGGAATCTGCTCTCATATCGCCTGTAAGAGCCACTTTGCCTTTCTTCTTCAAATCCTCAAAAAGAAGTGTCTGGTCTAGAGTCCATTTGAAGATTGCTGGTTCAAGGTACCATCGACAATGTCTTCTGAAGGTATTATACTGGTGGATTTGAATATTTATTGCGTTATATATCCGAGGAATGACAAACGGTTTCCACATTTAGAAAACAAGGAGATGTTAGACAGTATTACAATGTTTTGCATTTTGTATAAGTATTTTTTTGAAAGAAAAAAATCAGATATGCAGGGCCTTTAACTATTACCTTATTAACTGTATAAGTCATTTCCCAATCCTTTTGTTTCCTTCAAATATTGGAACACAAATTGCCTGTTTTTATGGGATGTTTTCTGTATGTCTGCATTACCTGAAGATGTCACTGACTACGTTTAATTGGTCAGAAAAATCAGATAACTGTAGGATTCACATAACCCGATAATCAGATCTGATGCTTTGACATTCTCTTCAGAAATCAGAGAATCCAAAACTGTGGGCGCTACATGACATGTGGTTGTAGACATGTGGTTGTAGACATGTAGTTGTAGACATGTGCTTGTTAGACATGTGCTTGTAGAATGTGCTTGTAGACATGTGGATGTGCTTGTAGACATGTGGTTGTAGACATGTGCTTGTAGACATGTGGATGTGCTTGTAGACATGTGGTTGTAGACATGTGGTTGTAGACATGTGGTTGTAGACATGTAGTTGTAGACATGTGGTTGTAGACATGTGGTTGTAGACATGTGGTTGTAGACATGTAGTTGTAGACATGTGGTTGTAGACATGTAGTTGGTAGACAATGTGTTGTAGACATGTGTTGTAGACATGTGGTTGTAGACATGGTTGTAGACTGTGTTGTAGACATGTGCTTGTAGACATGTGGTAGCTTGTAGACATGTGGTGTAGACATGTGTTGTAGACATGTAGTTGTAGAC
Organism: Neogobius melanostomus; assembly: GCA_007210695.1. Lineage (NCBI taxonomy): Eukaryota > Metazoa > Chordata > Actinopteri > Gobiiformes > Gobiidae > Neogobius > Neogobius melanostomus. Next base: position 1,971,172 of record VHKM01000566.1, on the reverse strand, counting down.
ATGTGGTTGTAGACATGTGCTTGTAGACATGTGTTGTAGACATGTTTGTAGACATGTGCTTGTAGACATGTGGTTGTAGACATGTAGTCTTGTAGAAACATGTGCTTGTAGACATGTGGTTGTAGACATGTGGTTGTAGACATGTGAGATGTGTTGTAGACATGTGGTTGTAGACATGTGGTTGTAGACATGTAGTTGTAGACATGTGTGTAGACTGTTGTAGACATGTGCGTTGTAGACATGTGCTTGTAGACATGTGGTTGTAGACATGTGGTTGTAGACATGTAGTTGTAGACATGTGGTTGTAGACATGTGCTTGTAGACATGTGGTTGTAGACATGTGTTGTAGACATGTGTTGTAGACATGTGGTTGTAGACATGTGGTTGTAGACATGTGGTTGTAGACATGTGCTTGTAGACATGTGCTTGTAGACATGTTTTGTAGACATGTGGATGTGCTTGTAGACATGTGGTTGTAGACATGTGGCTTGTAGACATGTGTTGTAGACATGTGCTTGTAGACATGTGCTTGTAGACAGTGTGTCTGTAGACATGTTGGATGTGCTTGTAGACATGTGGTTGTAGACATGTGCTTGTAGACATGTGGATGTGCTTGTAGACATGTGTGTGTTGTAGACATTGTTGTAGACATGTGTTGTAGACATGTGGTTTTGTAGACATGTGGTTGTAGACATGTGGTTGTAGACATGTGGTTGTAGACATGTAGTTGTAGACATGTGGTTGTAGACATGTGGTTGTAGACATGTGGTTGTAGACATGTGGTTGTAGACATGTGGTTGTAGACATGTGTTGTAGACATGTGTGTAGACATGTAGTTGTAGACATGTGGTTGTAGACATGTGGATGTGTTGTAGACATGTAGGTTGTAGACATGTGGTTGTAGACATGTGGTTGTAGACATGTGGTTGTAGACATGTGGTTGTAGACATGGGTTGAGACATGTGTTGTAGACATGTGGTTGTAGACATGTGTTAGACATGTGGTTGTAGACATGTGGTTGTAGACATTAGTGTAGACATGTTGTAGACATGTGTTGTAGACAGTGGTTGTAGACATGTGGTTGTAGACATGTAGTGTAGACATGTGGTTGTAGACATGTGGTTGTAGACATGTATTGAGACATGTGTTGTAGACATGTGGCTTGGTAGACATGTGGTTGTAGACATGTGGTTGTAGACATGTAGTTGTTTAGACATGTGGTTGTAGACATGTGCTTGTAGACATGTGTTGTAGACATGTGCTTGTAGACATGTAGTTGTAGACATGTGTTGTAGACATGTGCTTGTAGACATGTGGATGTGCTTGTAGACATGTGTTAGTAGACATGTAGTTGTAGACATGTGGTTGTAGACATGTGCTTGTAGACATGTGAGTTTGTAGACATGTGTTGTAGACATGTAGTTGTAGACATTGTTGTATGTAGTTGTAGACATGTAGTTGTAGACATGTGTTGTAGACATGTTGTAGACATGTGGATGTTGTAGACATGTTTGTAGACATGTAGTTGTAGACATTGTTGTAGAATGTGGTTGTAGACATGTAGTTTGTAGACATGTGGTTGTAGACATGTGGTTGTAGACATGTAGGTTGTAGACATGTGGTTGTAGGACATGTGGTTGTAGACATGTGGTTGTAGACATGTGTTGTAGACATGTGTGTAGCATGTGTTGAGACATGTGGTTGTAGACATGTGGTTGTAGACAGGTTGTAGACATGTGGTTGTAGACATGTAGTTGTAGACATGTGGTTGTAGACATGTAGTTGTAGACATGTGGTTGTAGACATGTGGTTGTAGACATGTGGATGTGCTTGTAGACATGTGGTTGTAGACATGTAGTTGTAGACATGTGGCTTGTAGACATGTGTTGGACATGTGTTGTAGACATGTGGTTTGTAGACATGTGTTGTAGACAGTGGTTGTAGACATGTAGTTGTAGACATGTGGTTGTAGACATGTGGTTGTAGACATGTGTTGTAGACATGTGTTGTAGACATGTGTTTGTAGACATGAGGTTGTAGACATGGTTGTAGACATGTGGTTGTAGACATTGTGTCTGTTAGACATGTAGTTGTAGACATGTGGTTGTAGACATGGTTTAAGTTTGTAGACATGTGCTGTAGACATGTGGTTGTAGACATGTGGGCTATGGGGTAGACATGTGGTTGTAGACATGTTTAGTTTGTAGACATGTGGTTTGTAGACATGTGGTTGTAGACAAGTGGTTGTAGACATGTGTTGGTTAGACATGTGGGCGTTGTAGACATGTAGTTGTTAGACTGTGGTTGTAGACATGTGGTTTGATAGACAAGTGGGTTTAGACATGTGGTGTAGACAAGTGGGTTGTAGACATTGGTGTAGACAAGTGTTGTAGACATGGTTTGTAGACATGTGGTTGTAAGACATGTAGTGTAGACATGTGGTTGTAGACATTAAGTGTAGACATGTAGTTGTAGACATGTTGGTTGTAGACCAATGTGGTTGTAGACAGGGTTTGTAGACATGTAGTTGTAGACATGTGGGTTGTAGACATGTAGTTGTAGACAAGTAAGTTGTAGACCCATGTGGTGTTAGACATCGTGGTTGTAGACATGTGGTGTAGACAGTAGTTGTAAGACATGTGGTTTGTAGACATGTAGTTGTAGACATGAGTGAGAACATGTGGTTGTAGACATGTAGTTGTAGACATGGGTTGTAAGACATTGGTTGTAGACAGTGGTTGTAGACATGTGGTTGTAGACAGTGGTGTAGAACATGTGCCTTGTAGACAGTGGTTTTTGTAGACATGTGTTGTTAGAACATTGTAGTTAGATGTGGTTGTAACATGTGGTTGTAGACAATGGTTGTAGACATGTGGTTGTACATGTGGTGTAGACAGTAGTTGTTGACATTGTGGTTGTAGACTGTGGTTGTAAGACAAGTGGTTGTAGACATGTTGGTTGTAGGACAAGTGGTTGTAGAATGTGGTTGTAGACAAGTGGTTGTAGACTGTGGTTGTAGACATTGTTTGTAGACATGTAGTTGTAGACTGTGGTTGTAGACATGTGGTGTAGACAAGTGGTTGTGACATGTGCTTGTTAGAACATGTGGTTGTAGACATGTGGTGTAGTTATTAGTTAGTTATTTATTTATTTATTTAAAGGACAACGGAAGGTACATTAAAAAGATGGCTGCCCCAGAATTTAGCACAATGCTAATTCCATCTGTATCCTTATGACATGTAGTTGTAGACTGTGGTTGTAGACAGTTGGTTGTAGACAAGTGGTATGTAGACATGCGGTTTGTAGACATGTGTTGTTAAGACATGCGTTGTAGACAGTGGTTGTTAAGACATGGCCTTTTGTAACATGTGGTTGTAGACATGGTGGTTGTAGACATTGCTTGTAGACATGTTGTGTAGACAGTGGGTGTAGACATGTAGTTGTAGACATGTGGTTGTAAGACATGTGGTTGTAGACAATGGTTTGTAGACCATGTAGTTGTAGACAGTAGTGTAGACATGTGGTTGTAGACATGTGGTTGTAGCAAGTGGTTGTAGACATGTAATTTGTTAACATGTAGTGTAGACATGTGGTTGTAGAATTGTTGGACATGTGCTTGTAGATCATGTGGTTGTAGACATGTGGTTGTAGACATGTGTGTAGACATGTGGTGTAGAACATGTGGTTGTAGACATGTGCTTGTAGACATGTGGTTGTAGACATGTTGGTTGAGACAATTGGTTGTAGACATGTAGTTGTAGACATGTGGTTTGAGACATGGGTGTAATGTGGTGTAGACATGTAGTTAGACATGTAGTTGTAGACATGTGGTTGTAGACATGTATTGTAGACATGTAGTTGTAGACTGTGGTTTGTAGACATGTGGTTGTAGACATGTAGTTTAGACATGTAGTTGTAGACATGTGGTTGTAGACATGTAGTTGTAAGATGTGTTGTTAGACATAGTGTAGACAGTAGTTGGTAGAACATGTGGTTGTAGACATATGTGTTGTAGACATGTGTGTAGACATGTAGTTGTAGACATGTGGTTGTGACATGGAGTTGTAGAACATGTAGTTGTAGACAGTAGTTGTAGACATGTGGTTGTAGACATGTGGTGTAGACATAGTGGTAGACAATGGGTGTAGACAGTGGTGTAGACATGTGGTTGTAGACAGTGGTTTGTAGACATGTGGTTGAGACATGTAGTTTGTAGACATGTGGTTGTAGACATGTAGTTGTAGACATGTGGTGAGACATAAGTGTAGACATGTGGTTGTAACAGAGTTGTTAGACAGTAGTGGTAGACATGTGGTTTTGAGACATGTGGTTGTAGATGTGGTTGTAGACTGTGTTGTAGACATGTAGTTTTAGACATGTCTTGTAGACATGTGCTTGTAGACATGTAAGTGTAGACAGTGGTTTGTAGAACATGTGGTGTAGACATGTGCTGTAAGACATGGTAGTTGTAGACAGTGCTTGTAGACATGTAGTTGTAGACAATGTGGTTGTAGACATGTAGTTGGTGACATGTAGTTGTAGACATGTGTTGTAGACATGTAGTGTAGACATGTGGTTGTAGGAAATTTTAGTTTGTAGACATGTAGTTGTAGACATGTGGTTTGTAACATGTGGTTGTAGACATGTGGTTGTAGACAGTAGTTGTAACATGTGGTTGTAGACATGTAGTTGTAGACATTGGTTGTAGACATGTGGTTGTAGACATGTGGTTGTAAGACATGTAGTTGTAGACATGTGGTTGTAGACATGTATTGTAGACATGTGGTTTGTAGACATGTAAGTTTGTAGACAGTGTTGTAGACATGTGTTGTAGACATGTGGTTGTAAGACATGTAGTTGTAGACATTGGTTGTAGACATGTAGTTGTAGACAGTAGTTTGTAAAGACATGTAGTTGTAGACATTGGGTTGTGACATGTGGTTGTAGACATGTAGTTGTAGACAATGTGGTTGTAAGACATGTGGTTGTAGACATGTGTTGTAGACATGTGGTTTAGACTGTGGTTGTAGACATGTAGTTTAGACATGTGGTTGTAGACATGTAGTTGTAACATGTGGGTTGTAGACATGTAGTTGTAGAAGTGGTTGTAGACATGTAGTTGGTAGCCATGTGTTGTAGACATGTGGTTTAGACATGTGTTGTAAACATTGGTTGTGACATGTGGTTGTAGACATGTGGGTTGTAGACATGTGTTGTAGACTGTTCATTTTGACAGTGCTTGTAGACATGTGCTTTAGACATGTGGCTTGAGACATTGCTTGTAGAATGTGATTGTAGACATGTTAGTTTTGTAGACATGTAGTTGTAGACATGTAGTGTAGACAATGTAGTTGTAGACAGTGTTTGTAGACAAGTGGTTGGTAGACATGTAGTTGTAACATTGCTTGTAGACATGTAGTTGTAAGCCATGTGGTTGTAGACATTGGTTGTAGACATGTGGTTGTAGACATAGTTGTAACAATGGTTGCTTGTAGACAGTAGTTGGTAACATGTGGTTGTAGACATGTGTTGTAGACCATGTTGTTGACATGTGGTGTAACATGTAGTTGTAGACATTGGTGAGACATGTAGTTGTAGACATGTGGCTTGTAGACATGTGGTTGTAGACATGGTGGTGTGACATGTATTTGTAGACATGTGCTTGTAGACATGTAGTGTACAGATGTGCTTGTAGACATGTGGTTAGACATGTGGTTGAGACATGTAGTTGTAGACATGTGCTTGTAGACCATGTAGTTGTAGACATGTGTTGTAACATGTGGTTCGTAGACATGTGGTTGTAGACATGTAGTTTGTAGAATGTGGTTGTAGACATGTGCTTGTAGGACATGTAGTTGTAGACATTGGTTGTAGAACATGTGCTTAGACATGTGGATGTGCTTGTAGACATGTGGTTGTAGACATGTAGTTGTAGACATGTAGTTGTAAGACATGTGGTTGTAGACATGTGGTGTAGACATGTAGTTGTTAGACATGTAAGTTGTAGACATGTGGTTGTAGACAGTGATTGTAGACATGTAGTTGTAGACATGTGGTTTAGAACAATGTGGTTGTAGACATGTGGTTTTGTAGACAGTAGTTGTAGACATGTGTTGTAACATGTGGTTGTAGCATGTGAATTGTAGACATGTAAGTTGTAGACATGTGGTTGTAGACATGTGGTTGTGACATGTAGTTTGTAGAATGTAAGTTGTAGACATGTGGTTGTAACATGTAGTTGTAGACATGTGGTGGGCATGTATTGAGACAATTAGTTGTAGAAAGTGGTTGTAGACATGTGGTTGTAGACATGTGGTTGTAGAGCATGTAGTTTGTAGACATGTGTTTGTAGACATGTAGTTTAGACATGTAGTTGTAGACATGTAGTTGTAGACAGTGGTTGTAGACATGTGGTTGTAGACATGTGTTGTAGACATGTGGTTGTAGACATGTGGTTGTAGACATGTGGTTGTAGACATGGTGGTTGTAGACATGTGGTTTGTAGACAGTAGTTGTAAAGACATTGTTGTAGACATGTAGTGTAAGACATGTGGTGTAGACATATAGTTTAGACATGTGGTGTAGCATGTAGTTGTAGACATGTAGTTGTTAGACAGTGTTGTAGACATGTGGGTGTAGACATGTGGTTTAGACATGGTAGTTGTAGACCATTGTTTTTAGACATGGTGCTTGTAGAACATGTGCTGTAGACAGTAGTTGTAGACAGTGGGTTGTAGACATGGTTGTAGACCAAATGTAGTTGGTAGACATGTGTTGAGACTGTAGTTTAGACATGTAGTTGTAGACAGTGGTGAGGACATGTAGTTTAGACATGGTTGTAGACATGTGGTTGGTAGACATGTGAGTTGTAGACATGTAGTTGTAGACATGTGTTGTAGACATGTAGTTGTAGACATGTGTTGTAGACATGTAGTTGTAGACATGTAGTTGTAGACATGTGGTTGTAGACATGTGTTGTAGACATGTAGTTTGGAGACATGTAGTTGTAGACATGTGTTGTAGACATGTAGTTGTAGACATGTGGTTGTAGACATGTAGTTGTAGGACATGTGGTTGTAGACATGTAGTTGTAGACATGTGGTTGTAGACATGGTTGTAGACATGTAGTTGTAGCATTGTTGAGACATGTAAGTTGTAGACATGTGGTTGTAGACATGTGGTTGTAGACATGTAGTTGTAGACATGTGGTTGTAGACATGAAGTTGTAGACATGTAGTTGTAGACATGTGGTTGTAGACATGTAGTTGTAGACATGTGTGTAGACATGTGTTGTAGACATGTAGTTGTAGACATGTAGTTGTAGACATGTGTGTAGACATGTGGTTGTAGACATGTGGTTGTAGACATGTGGTTGTAGAACATGTAGTTGTAGACATGTGCTTGTAGACATGTAGTTGTAGACATGTGGTGTGTAGACATGTAGTTGTAGACATGTGGTTGTAGACATGTGGTTGTAGACATGTAGTTGTAGACATTTTAATGTGGTTGTAGACATGTAGTTGTAGACATGTGAGTTGTAGACATGTGGTTGTAGACATGTGGTGTAGACATGTGGTTGTAGACATGTAGTTGTAGACATGTGTTGTAGACATGTAGTTGTAGACATGTGTTGTAGACATGTGGTTGTAGACATGTGTTGTAGACATGTGGTTGTAGACATGTAGTTGTAGACATGTGGTTGTAGACATGTAGTTGTAACATGTGGTTGTAGACATGTGTTGTAGACATGTAGTTGTAGACATGTGGTTGTAGACATGTGTTGTAGACATGTGGTTGTAGACATGTGTTGTAACATGTGGTTGTAGACATGTAGTTGTAGACATGTAGTTGTAGACATGTAGTGTAGACATGTGGTTGTAGACATGTGTTGTAGACATGTAGTTGTAGACATGTGGTTGTAGACATGTAGGTGGTTGTAGACATGTGGTTGTAGACATGTGTTGTAGACATGTGGTTGTAGACATTGTAGTTGTAGACATGTGGTTGTAGACATGTGTTGTAGACATGTGGTTGTAGACATGTAGTTGTAGACATGTGGTTGTAGACATGTAGTTGTAGACATGTAGTTGTAGACATGTGGTTGTAGACATGTGGTTGTAGACATGTGGTTGTAGACATGTGGTTGTAGACATGTGGTTGTAGACATGTGGTTGTAGACATGTGTAGACATGTAGTTTTAGACATGTGCTTGTAGACATGTGCTTGTAGACATGTGCTTGTAGACATGTGCTTGTAGACATGTGCTTGTAGACATGTAGTTGTAGACATGTAGTTGTAGACATGTAGTTGTAGACATGTAGTTGTAGACATGTGTTTGTAGACAAGTGGTTGTAGACATGTGGTTGTAGACATGTGTTTGTAGACAAGTGCTTGTAGACATGTGGTTGTAGACATGTGCTTGTAGACATGTAGTTGTAGACATGTAGTTGTAGACATGTAGTTGTAGACATGTAGTTGTAGACATGTGTTTGTAGACAAGTGGTTGTAGACATGTGGTTGTAGACATGTGCTTGTAGACATGTAGTTGTAGACATGTAGTTGTAGACATGTAGTTGTAGACATGTAGTTGTAGACATGTAGTTGTAGACATGTGTTTGTAGACAAGTGGTTGTAGACATGTGTTGTAGACATGTAGTTGTAGACATGTAGTTGTAGACATGTAGTTGTAGACATGTAGTTGTAGACATGTGCTTGTAGACATGTGCTTGTAGACATGTGCTTGTAGACATGTGCTTGTAGACTACACGGACACAAAGCCGATTTCAAACGGTGCAGTGTTGACATGTTGGTGCAAGTGAACATTGGACATTTTACATGAATCAATCGACTAAACATCAGATTTTAGCGGGGAACATTTCCTCTCGTTCTCCGCTTAATGAACGGACTTTGTGCTCTTCCGGAAGTCATTCAAATCTAGGAGCCAATCTGTGGCAAAAAGAGGCCAAAGTGGGCGGGGCTGAATAATGCCGCGTTCACCTGCTCTAAACACGCAGTGCACTGTCCACACCTGCCACCATCTTTAAGACTTGTAAAATATTGCCTTTTCCTCAAATATTGTTGTTGAAAAGGCATTACATAAGCCAATAAACTGATATTATGATTAAAAACAACCATATAATCATTTTAACAGACTCGAGTTTCCTGTTACTATAACAGCCAAAAAGAACATCAATGAATATACAAAATAATACATGCTGAAATAATGATTAAATTAAATTAAAATGGACGATGATAGTTTCTGTTCTTTTGATTTACTTCATATAATATTGTACATATTTTTGTATGGACTTTAATTTCAATTTTCCAGTATTGTACCATGAAGTATTTTATGTTTTTATTTCATGTAAATGTTGAAACTGAGCTTGAGCTTTACAAAGGAGAAGGGGAAGGGCGGAGCCTGAGCTTAGGGTACTACTGATTGTGACCCGCGAAGAAACATGACACAAATAAAACTAAAACAACTGAAACAGCGCCAGGCAACAATAAACATAAAAGCACTTAAGTATTACAAAAACACAACTAGGTCCTAATGTGTGATATCCTGGATGTCCCTGTGTTTGTAAAGGCACGTAGGCTTGTGTTAATGTTATGTACACTCAGGTTATTGTGGCAGGTTTATTTGAAGATTTTGTTTTTTGTTCACTCCCCTTGACCTGCTTTGAATTTGACACGACACAACACTTGCTTCCGTGAATTAGCTGTACAAGTGTGTCTGGACCCTTTTGGTCTTTTCTCACATGAACATTGTTACAACCCGGCTCTGCTAGATTAAAAGTTGCAACAAAAACCAAGATGTAAAAAGTTGTAATTTAATAAAAGGAGTGTAAAAGGTAAATTTAACAAAGGAGTAACAAAAATAACCAAACAAAGGCTATTTACAATATGTACAAAGGTTAACCAAAACAAGTTACTCAAACTAAAACAAACTCGAACTAACAAAACTAGGCCTAATAAATACCAAACAAAGTCATGACTAGACAACGAGTGTCACTTGATTCCACGTCACTACAAAAGTGCACATCCAAAGAAGTGACACAAACGTAACTCGTATGGTCCCTAGACACACAACATTAACACGGAAGGGACACAGACACAACACAGAATGGCGTACTGGTCACCAAGACCAGCAGCCTAACTAACACCCACACGAACACAAACAATATGGCACACTGATGATAATGATGATCTTTATTTATATAGCGCCTTTCACAGACATGGTCACAAAGCCCTTTACATGAGAGCATTTTACATTCACTCCATACACTGTGGTAAGCTACTGGCCACAAAGACCAGCAGCCCCGAATGTTCTCTGGTGTGGGCTTATATAGGTGTGGCTGCAGCAGGAGGTTGATTGGGGCCAGGTGTTCCGATACCGCACCAATCAGGATCAGGGACGAGCAGCCAACCAGAACGAGTCCTCCAATCCCAGACCAGGGCTCACACAGCCAGGTTTCCATGGAGGACAAAGGGACATTAGCCACACAACCGAAACTAATACAAACTGGAGGCCTGGGGCCGTAACAAACATCATGGAAGAACATGACCATGACATCATAACGGTCTTTGGCAAAAAGATAGAGTGAAAACTGTTTTGTGTGTGTGTTTGGTACATATAAATGTTAATAATAATAATAATAATAATGCATCAGTTTTATATAGCGCTTTTCTGGACACTCAAAGACGCTTTACATTGCATTATTCATTCACTCCATACCTGGTGGTAGTAAGCTACTATTGTAGCCACAGCTGCCCTGGGGTAGACTGACCGAGGTAACCAGTCAGTGCCATCGGCCCCTCCAACCACCACCAACCACTCAATCACACGCTACATTCACCAGGCTTCCTGGTGTTCCCAAACGGTCTCCCATCCAAGTACCGACCAGGCCCTTCCTGCTTAGCTTCCGAGGTCTGACTGGATCGAGCAGAGCAAAGGCGGGATGGCCACAAATGTTAAACTGGTTTAAGGCAAGGCTCACACATTTAAAACAGCAACGACTTTTCAACGCTGTTATATGTGAGGCTTTCTCACTCAAGTGTAAGGCACATCTAAAGGACCTGAAATAATCGAGTATAAACAGTGACTCAGGCTATAGACACTATAACATTCCCATAAGAGTCATACACGGGGCCTATGTTAGCTGTCCTTTAGCGACCTCTTGTGGTAAATATATTTTACTGCAAAGCCGGTTTCACTGATTCTATTACTTTGTATGTTTTCCCCTCCTTGATATATACTGTACACAATATATTGGTCAGTGTGACGGAACGTTGCAGCAATAAAAGGCAACAAAAGAGTCAGACAGCGCAGGAGCTTTTCTTTATTTTACAAACATAAGCAGTACAGACATCATTTTCCAACAAAACTAAATAAATAATACCAGTTGTAATATGTCTCATAACGCATGAATTATACATAAACACGTCATGCTTGTAAAAAAATGATTCTAATAAAATCCAGGCAAGTACCCCACGCGAGCTCCACCGTGGGTCATGTGACCGCTGCATGGTGCATTGGGCTTATTGATCCTAATTAGTGGTGAATATAACTTTATAACTTCTTCAGTTTAACACACATTCTCATAATCTGTTTAATGACTTAGTTCATTATAAAATTGGCAGTTGGCAAGTCTGTCATTTCAAGGTGTGAATGAGAGGAACTGTTCAGCGGACTGTTTATTAGTGTTTCAAAGAAAGCTTTAAAGGATCTGTATCATGCTATTTTAGCCATTCCAAAGTAAAGTATAGGCATATATATGATATATTGTACCTCTATCACTATGGAGTACTCATTTTTGAGAGAAATATAAGTATTTTTGGGGGGTATTTTCCCTACCCGGAAGATAAGACGCTTCGATTCAGTTAACTCCGCCCCTCTCTCTGCTCATTCCACATTTGCAGTATTATAAATATAAATATCGCTGCAAAAAGTGAAGTTACTTCACATAATGCAGTTATAAGGAGTTGACATGTGCAAAGCAGTTTCATAAATGGCTAACACACATGCTAACATGCGTTTTGATTGACTCACCGCTCAGTTTGGACTCCCATGAGATCGCGTTGGTTATAAAAGTTATAAAAGTTAATCCACTTTGATTCTGGCCAAGGTTCACCAAGCATCCATCAGGTTGGTTGATATAGTAGCTAGCTTAATCCCGGAAAGAAATTCCAACTTCTGGCGAGTGCACTCTTCTTTAGGAAGGTTGAATAGCCCTGTTCCTCTCGTAGCCAAACGCGCATCCGTGGCATTATCGGTAAGAAAAAAGAGCAGGCGGTGTCCAGAGTAGGTTAGAAAGAGCTCAGTCTTCAAAAACAACACTTATGCTCGGATCCATGGCTCCTCCAGCCGTGGGTGCGCTTGATTAGCGTCGTGGGACAGCACAGACGCTTCGGAGGGTTGCTGTTTTTTTCGGAGGGTTGCTGTTTTTTTTTTTTTTTTTTTTTTTTTTTTTAAAAAGACGTTTTATAAATAAAAATCAGGCCGTAAGGCATTACATTACAGACGTAGAGCACTTCCGTTCCGCTGTGACGACACAACTGAACAGCTCAGTCGTTTACCAGGAGAGGGCGGAGCAGCTGCTCAGAGAGCAGGATTCAGGAGGATTACTTAGAACTGCGTGAATGAAGCCAAAAACCGCTCTGGGGGTGTTTTTGATAAGGAAATAGCATAACAACATGGCTAAAAACTCCAAAAAGTCGATTTTGCATGATATAGGACCTTTAACTCAAAAAAGGGGATAAATCAACACAACTGGACTTACTTTTAAAAGAGCTGACAGTTTCGCTGTCCATCCAGAAAGAAAGCTTTATGCTAAAATAATATGGAGAAGAGAGATTGTAAAAAATCCTTTTTTGTTTGTTTTTTTGTAGTAGTTTATTCGGTCATTTCATTCCTTTAAACATTAAAGGAATGTTTAAAGGACATTAAAGTACCCGATACCGGTACTTTAATGATACTTGGTTTACAATACAGATGCTTCAGCGATACTAGTACCAGACTACAGAATAATAACGCGTGGACGATCTGCAAATTTACAATATCGGGTTCATCTCCAACGTCAAGAAATGTGTGAAAAATGGAGAATCATTTTGGGGAATAATAGAGGAGAATTGGGAGAAATTGTGGCAAAAAATAAGGGAAAAAATGTTTTTGAAAAGGTTGGGCAAAGATAAAAAAAGTGAGGGGAAATAGTGAAAATATTAGTAATAAATGAGAATTTTATTGGAAAAATGGGGCAAACATTGGGAATGATTTATTTTAAGTGAAACAACCAAGTCACTTCCTTTAAAGCTGTCCCTGGACCAACAGCATCAAAAGTAGGATCTCAAGATCTTTTTTTTTTTTTTTTTTGGTACCTGCTTTCATTCTTTACCACAAATCGATTTAGTGTCGATGTGTTAAAAGAATCACACAGCGGACGATGAGAAGAAACGGCAACTTTTAAGAACTGTTTATTTGAAGTCATCGACCAATAATGGTACATTTCAGCGACACACAAAGAAAATCAAAGTGGATGATCAGTTCTTTTCTCTTTGCTGAAATCAGAACTAGATCGGGAAAAAGAAACACACAAGTAAAAAAATGCTTCTAAAGAGTGGTGAAAATTCATTGCAAACTTTCATTATATTGAACTCGAAGTCTTTTCGCAAACTCATTTAAAAAGTCAAAAACAAACACAATATTGAAATGGCAGCCACAAATCAAGTACAAAAAGCAGGAAACATAAAATGACATCTTATCACTCGTATCACAGTTTGAAAATACTCCCTTTTTACATTTTATAAAATTTAAATTAAAAAGTCAAATTCTGGAAAGAGTTGGGATTTTCAATGAACTGAACGATGAGCTGAATAAATTGCACGTCGTTGCTCATACTTGCCAAATCTTTGAAACACCTTGAATAGTTTACCTGCACGTTTGTCTTCAAGCCCAGACACAATACTGTACGATGCTTCGATTCATTTTTAGTCCAAGTATCACCTCATGGGAATGATACGACCTCGCAGTGGTTCAGAGAAGCGCAGTAGTCAACGTTTTAATCTTTTTTAGTCATTGCTATTTGCTGTGTCATTTTAGAGTGAAGTCTCATTATTGAGGGAGCCCCCGTCGTCTGGATAAAAGGGGATCAGCCGATGTAGAGAGTTATACAGGTCAGAGAATCTCACAAAAATAGGATATTCTCTCGGGCACTTTCATCGGTTGACTAGATATTGAAGCCTTTCCCAAAGTCTAGATCATCGCAGCCCCCTTATCGTTCTGCAAATCACTCCCCAATAATAATAATAATAATAATACTTTACTCTATTCAAAGGAATTTGTTATTGTTTTACAGATAAAATTAGATAAAGACAAACATCTAGCAAATATTGAGTGGAACATTTTAAATTTACATTTCTTTTCAACATTATTATTATTTCAATGTACTTGTTTTATAAACATGGAAGTGCCTCTGAGACCCCACTTTGAGAACCACTGGGATGTTGTTTTGAAATAGTGCTGTTACTCAGGTGACACAATGCTCCATAGGGTCATGTTTTTATGTGTAAAACTTGCGCTTTAAATGGTGTAGTACCTGTGTTCGTAGGTCAGTCCTCTCTCAGATGTTTCTGCTTTATAAACATGTGCACTGTGAACTCAACCTTGATTTTAAAAACACATGTTGCAAATGTACTTGTGAATGTGAAAAAACTATTGCTTTGAGATTGAATTCCAAATCGGCTCACCCCGAGTTTAAAGTGCTTGTTTTTTGGTGACACCAGTTCATTTAAGGAGGCAGTGCCAAGAAAGTCCAGCCACAAACAAAGGGACTGAACAGCTCTGCAGCAGCCAGACGCACACATCTCCTCAAAGCCAGCCCTGAGCCCCGATGGGTTCAGCAGAAGGAGTCGAGTCCGTCCCGTGAGCGCGCTCACTCCTTGTAGATGCGGGGGCGGGTGTGCAGAGTGGTGGTGTTGCTGCCGCAGTCCACGTACTGGTAAGTCTCCTGGGAAACCTGCTCCGCATGGCCAAAGTACGACGTTGTCACGGTAACCCTACGGAAACAGGGCAGACGGGACTGGTAAGGATCACGTGCAAACAAATGAACACTGTGCATAATGAGCCAAACTGCTGCGTACACACACCCTTTAACCAAATCCCTGTGACCAACCTCCTCCTCAAGCAGTTTAACAAACACAGTCCTGACCAGACGTTTAAGAGCAAACATCTCAGCTGTTTATTGTTACGTTTGCATGGATGACCAGATGTAGCTGAAGATTCTTGTAAAGTTAAAGACAAGTGCTGATTGTGAAAATATAACGCCGTCCCGCTCAAAAGTTTGACCAAAAAAAAATCACATTTTGCATGGTTTGATCTTAACAAGGTTCCAGGTAGAAACTTCAATTTGCAACAAGAAATTGCAGTGAGACAAAAAAACAAAAAAATCAAGTAAAGCATTTATTGAAAACAACGATGAAACTAGAATAGTCTGTTTTGCACGTATTGGATCACATGCCTGTGCAAAAATGTGGATTCAGTGTCATTTTAAGGTTAAAGTAGATGGACTAGATGGAAGTTGTTAATGGTACAAGAACAAAATCACATTTTGCATGGTTGGATCTTAATAAGGTTCTGAGTAGACTTTGCAAATGCCACAAGAAGAACAGAGAGTGACGCAAAAACAGAAAAGCTTTTATTGAAAACTACAAATAAACTAAAATAGTCAGTTTTTGCAGATGATCAAAAGTTTAACACCACATGTATAAGCATGTATCAGTTAAGACCATTTACCATTTACATGCCTTTAAAAGGCCAAATCTGTGCAAAATTTGGATTCAGTGACATTTTCTGTCAGGTATTCACACTGTCATGACTTTGTCCTGGTGCAAAGGTTTAGAGCGTGTTTGGGTTGTTGAGTTGCATTAGCAGGGCCTCTCGCAGTGCGCCATCACTGCTGAGGTGGAACGCAGTAACACAGTCATTAAATGTCTTAAAGATCCTGAGGGTTATGGAACAAAAGAGTAAAGTGGAAGACCCAACACTGAGCCGGAGGATCCGATTGGCTGTCTGTCAAGACACAATTCTCGACCCAAATGAAGCCGTTACTAGAGCGACTGCAGCCCAATAACCAGAGGTTCCCACAGACGAGGGCCTCAGTCTGAGGGATGCTCTCTGTAACATCTGCACTGAGCACAAGGTCATTATGGCACCCCCTATCTGTGGGGCATAGAAAACATCTCAGGTGGATCTGTGTGTGATGTCAGTAACGTTGGAAACCATCAGGACCATCAAGTTTATGTGTTTTCTCATCAGAGAATAAAACTTTCTTCACCTCTCAGTGTCCCATGTATGGTCTCTGTCCAAAGTCCAAACGGACAGTTCTGAGGTTCAAGGAGACGAGGCCTTTGGAGACGTGTTTTGTTTTTAAGGCCCTTCAGTCGCAGATGCCTCTGATGGTTATTGGGCTGCAGTCGCTCTAGTAACGGCTTCATTTGGGTCGAGGATCCTCCAGCCAATCAGATCCTCCAGCTCAGTGCTGGGGACATTTTCTTGGGTCTTCCACATTACTCTTTTGCTCCATAACCCTCAAGATCTTTTAAGAAATTCAAAATGACTGTGTCACTGTGTCCCACCTCAGTAGTGATGAATGCTGCGAGAGGCTCTGTTTATGCAGCGCAACAACCCAAACACGGTCTAAACTAGAAGGCTTTGCCTAGAAGGCTTTGGAGTACTGTTGCCAATAGTACCATCTCAAATCGCAACCATTTTCTTCCGCTTTATCCGGGGCCGGGTCGCGGAGGCAGCAGTCTGAGCAGAGATGCCCAGACTTCCCAATCCACGCACACCTCCTCCAGCTGTTCTGGGGGGACCCCGAGGCGACAAATTGCAACCAACAATTGTAAACTACTCAAGGAATACGGAGTGCCTCGATCCTGTTTTCATTCAAGTATATCCTGGCCCTCGGATCTTGAAGAGCACCTGTTTTTCCACTTATAAAGGTGATCTAGCGAGCGCTCACAACTTCTCTCTCTACAATTGTAAATATCAATCAACCAAACTCAATGGCGTGCCATCCATACAAGCAGAGCAAGCAGTGCTATCAAATCTAAAAAGAAAAAAAAAGGTTGAAACCGTAAAAATAGGCATTAACTTTACTATCCAATGGTTTCAAATGCCTCCTTAAGACACTGTGCCCTTTACTACAGTCTAGTGTCCATTTGTGGAACTGCCTGCTTGACTGTCACCCAAACACATCAATATTGTACCACGCAGCTTCATTTTGTACTGTGTGAGCAGCTTGGGTAAGCTGAGACCAGGGCAGCTTGCTTTGCGTGTGCGCTCTGAGGACTAATCTATGTTCAAGAGCAGCTTTTTTTAGTTAGAGAGTAAGCGGAGCGTTGCCCCGATTATGGCTTCTCTGCGCATGCGTGAGTGAGTGAAGGCAGGCAGGCACCGGAGGAAGCCGCAGCAAACTCCAGCAGAGAAAAAAAAAAAAAACACTCATTGGAAATAGTGTGGTGTTTTAACGCCACACGACACTGACCAAACTTCAACATCTCAAATTGTTACAAGCTGTAACACAATCACACTGAAACCACATGACTTAACCCACAACTTAAGTCATGGAAAACAGTGATTCCCAACCAGGGACACTCGAGGACTTCGGGGGTATTTGGAATGATATCAGATTTTTTTTAAAGGTGAATTTGAATGCTGTATGAACATAATTTTGAAAGGATTAAGTGGAAGGTTTAAATTATATTTAGTAACTAAGTAAGTAAACTTTATTTGTATAGTGCTTTTCACAGACACAATGTCACAAAGTGCTTCACAGTAAAAACAGATAGAAAAACATCTTTAAAAACACAACAAATGACAACAGTCAGTGGCCGCGTGAGTCGATTTGACATTTGCAAACAAATGTGTTTTAGGCACTTTTTAAAGATGTCCACGGAGTCTAGAGAGCGCAGGTCAGGTTAGCAATAAAATGTATGAATTTGAGCCTATTTTAGCTTTATTTTGAACAAAACATGATGTTTTTACTGATAACTACTAGGTTTAATTTACCATTTTATAGATAATCGTCAACACCCTTGAGGTAAGGGGTACATGTTACAAATAGAAGGTCGAAAGGGTACGCAGGACAAGAAGGTGGGGAACCACAGATGTAAAAGATCATAAGATCAGCGTCTGCACAAAACTTTCTCACGTGATTTTACTTGTTTACAGTGGATTCTTGAGTTACTGAATGTTTCACTTTGCTATAACCACACTTCGACACTATGCACTCTTGATTTGTAACATACAGAGAAGTAGAAGCAGTAGACTAATGTTTTGAGTCAGTCGCCTCAACAAAGGACTTGAGGACCTGAGGACTTGACTTTTTTTTATTGTGTGCAGCGCTTTGGTCAACTTTGGTTGTTGTAAGGCGCTTTAGAAATAAAACTTGATTGATTGATTGATTGACTTGGAGTGAGTTCATTGTTCAGACATTTGGACTAAGATAAGATAAGATAATCCTTTATTGATCTCACAACGGAGACATTCACTTGTTACATTTGGCATTCAGTCAGATCACTCAGGGTGTGCAAAATAGACAGGAAATGTGCAGACAGTTAAATAGTAAAAAGAGGCATCTTATGTACAATAAGTAAAAGCAAAAATCTTAAGGAGTTATAACAATTAGGAAATAAGCATAAATAAAAATAGAATAAAAGTTAGAACACAGACTATAAAAAACTAGAATATCTAGGTGCAAAGTTTACAGTCCTAGTGCAGGTTGTCAATACAATACTTTATTCCCTGGTACAGGGAATAAAGTGGTGCTGATACAGAGATGATTGCACATAGTTTTGCAAACTATGCTGCACTTTGCTCTTCGCGCATGCCCTGGGAACAGGCATTTATAGATTCAGAGGTCAGGCAGTTACACCATGATAGACGTGACAAGTTAAGAACAACTATCAAGTGAAGAAACCGTCAAATTTGATTTACTAAACTCTTCCTCACCCTCCGCGGGTGGTCTTTTTTTCCTCCAAGCTTGGGTCCTCTACCAGAGGCCTGGGAGCTTGAGGGTTCTGTGCAGTATCTTTGCAGTTCCTAGAACTGCACTTTTCTGGACCGAGATGTCTGATGTATTTCCTGGGATCTGCTGGAGCCACTCCTCCAGTTTGGGGGTCACTGCCCCGAGTGCCCCAACGACCACGGGCACCGCTGATGCCTTCACTCTCCAGGCCTTCTCTAGCTCTTCTCTGAGCCCCTGGTATTTCTCTAGTTTCTCTTGTTCCTTTTTCTTTTATGTTAAAATCACTTGGTATTGCTATGTCAACCACCACGGCTTTCCTTTGTCCACCACCACAATGTCCAGTTGGTTTGCCATTACCATTCTGTCCGTCTGTATCTGGAAGTCCCACAGGATCTTGGCTCAGTCATTCTCTACCACCTTTGGAGGTGTTTCCCACTTTGACCTTGGTGTTTCCAGCCCATACCCATACAGATGTGCATGGTATGGTCTAGAAACCCTGCGTTCCGATTAAATATATATTTGTGCCTTTAATCGGAACGCAGAAACATTTCGTGACAATGAGTGAAGCCTCCGCCACGAATCATCAAATCCCATCCACGTTCGTGAATCGTGATCCTTGTTGTCGTTATGTGTAAACTTACCATTACCCCACTCTCCCCTACTTGTACTGTAGAAATACATTGCAATAACAAGTGAATGACTTACTGCATCATGACGCCGATGTTGTGCACTCTGATGGTGGGTAAGGTGCAGTAGTCGCTGTGAGAAAGGACAAAATTCCCAAATGTCACACACGCCAAATAAAATAAATGCACTGAACTGTAGATAGTTGAAGATATACTTACAACATGTAGCTCATATCATCGGCTATGATTGTGGGGACGGTGAAGTCGACCTGCAGTAAACACAAAAGTACCTTTACAAAAGCACACACAGAGACCAAACCAATGCCTTGGACATTTGTGAGGACGCGCCTGTTTCTCATCCAGAGGAATGATGAGCGTGCTGTTGTTGATCTTGGCCTTCCCGATCACCGTTTTGGAGAACTGCACCTGAGCCGTGATGTTGGTCATGTAAATGGCATAGTAGTTGTTGTTGGTGATGTTCAAGGAGCTCTGGGACAGACAAAATACAGGACACTTTTAGATTCAAAGTAAGGCTGCACAAAATGAGGAAAAACAAGTGGTATTGGATGGTTAAAGCCTGGTTCACACGGCAGGATAATTAGGCTGATTTTAGCCCGATTCTCCCCTTGTGTCAATCTTAAGGATGCTCCGATTATTGTAAGATAATCTGATCAGATATTCCTGCTGTGTGTGGTGTGTTAAGACTGCTCTCGTCTGCTCTGAAGGACGTTGGGACTGCACCCACCTCAAATCGGGGATACTGAACATGTTGGATTTTTTTGGCCCGATTTCTCATGGCTTGTGGTGAGCCCCGAGGACAAACGAGCCGCAGTCTGTGGACTGTGATGTGTAGCCAATCAGAAAGCAAGGGGACGAGACGGCAAGGAAGTACGGAGGGGAATCCAAAATCAAAACAGCTGTCATGACGCACAAAAAAGTCCGGTGGACGTCGGAGACAGGGTTTTTTTTCAGTTAATAACAAACTACAAACTATGGCCACTGCCTCTTCTCCGTCAGCCATGTTTGTTTACTCTGAAGTTACGTTTGATCTCGAGAGGTTTTGCGAGATTTCCTGTCTGACCCGCGAATGTTCGTGAGTGAATTTGGTTTATGTGTGATGTGTTGATTTTTCCATGTGGCTGCAACACCACACACTGTATGACCAAAACTGATAGACACGTGATTTTTTTATCGCCGTGTGTGGGGTCTCTCAAGTTTGGAAAATCTGCCGACAATGTTTAAATCTTCCCGTGTGAACCAGGCTTAAGTTGAACATTGACCTCGTCATTTTTTGTGATTTCTGTTTTAAATCTTTGTCATTTTATAAATAGGTAAATTAGTTTTAATAAAGATATTTTCAAATAACAACTTTTTACTCCAAGTCTAATATTAGTGGATGGAAATATCATGTAAATCTACCATTTATTTAGTGGACTATACATTTCTATGAAATCAAATCAAATTTCATGGACCTTATGCCATACAGAAGCACTCTGAAATGGTTCAACAGTCTTTCAAGTCAAAACCATTTCTGTGACGACATCGTGAAGCTCAATGAGAAAATGTCCAAAGTGCAAAGCAGTAATCAAAGCAAAAGAAGAATCTACTTTACTTTATTTTTAAAACATAATTCCTTGTGTTTATTCATAAATAAATGTCTTCAATGAGAATCTACAATGTAAAAAGTAGGAGGCGTGACTATTTCCTGTGGCTCCACTCCCATGTGACTCTCCATCGGCTGCACTCAAACCCTTCTCAGATTAAGGTTAGTTGTGTTTAGTCTGTACTTTTCAGTTTTACTTACTTTTTAATGAATCTACGAGAAGATTTCAGACAGCGTTTTAGTCTTATTAACTACTTTTATTTCTGTCTACATGACAAAAACATGCTACTAAAGTTTAACATTTTTTGTGCAGCTCTTTTCCAAAAAAGTACACACAGATAACTGGAATAACCCGACTCCATGGGCTCTTATGAAGTGTGAAACTCCCTAATCCTGTAGTTTAAAACCTCTACAAACATGTTTTCTGTCCTTCCACAGGAGCTCGAGATAAGGATAGTTTTGTTCCTGTGGTTACGCTGACTCATATGTGCTGACAAACGCCAAGTCATGTTGGTCTGCCCAGTCATAGTTAAAAATAATTATCTTGAAGCCTTTGCTAGAAATAAAGAATACATCACTTGTTTCACAAGTGATGTATTTTTTTTAAAAAGTTTTGTTTTGTGATTTTATCATATTACTGTCCTACTGAACAAGATTGTGACAAAGAGTGGTAGGTGGTAGTGTCTCATTCGTCCATGACATTTTCCTTGTAGTGTAGGTTTTCAAAGTTGTAAATCGATTCCCGGGCCGGGTGTGGAGTCTGCATGTTTCCCTCCCCGTGTGTGGATGGGTTTCCTCCGGGTTCTCCGGTTTCCCCCATTAACCGAAAACATGCACCACAGGTAGGGCTGCAACTAACGATTATTTTGTAATCGATTAATCTATCGATTATTTTTACGATTAATCGAGTAATCGCTTGGCTGTGAATTGTGTAGAAAACATTTTTATCACAAAAAACTAAAGTGGCGCCGCTTGAGGATGTATTGATGGCGTAAACTTAAAGTAAATGTTTGTTGGAGGTTCTTGGTGCCAATTCTGCTTTCTGATTGGATGAGACACAGACAGATATTCATGAAATTTACAATGTACAAAACACTACATACCCTATATGAAAACAAAGTAGGTTTTCATCAAAAATACATTTTCATGTCATTTTTGCTCTATTGAGTCTGTGTGAACCAGAAAACGATTAATCGATTACTAAAATAGTTGTCGACTATTTCAATAATCGATTAGTCATCGATTAATCGATTAGTTGTTTCAGCCCTAACCACAGGTGAATCCTCCAGCCAGGTAACTGACCGTCAGCCTGGCTCCACATCTGGAGATGGGTCCCCGGGCGCTGCACTGCGGTCGCCTCATTTGGGTCAAATGGACCCATCCCTAATGAAGAGGATACATTTCCCTACGAGGACAATAAAGTAAACCTCAACTTTTAGATGATTGTTTTTCCACCTGGCGCAAGGCTTCAAGCTTGTACACACACAATAATCTACAGATTATTCTTACGATTAATCGCCTGGCTGTGAAAGGTGAATGAAAATTATATTTTTTCAAACTTTTTCCTACATAAAGCTAAAGTGACACCACTTGAGGACATGTTGATGGAGTAAACTTAAAGTGAATGTTTGTAGGAGGTTCTTAGCACTAATTCTGCTTTCTGATTGTAAATGTCATAAATGTCTCATCCAATGTACAAAACACTACAGACCCTACCTTTAAAAACAAAGCAGTTTTTCATCAAAAATACAACATTTTTATGTCATTTTTTTGTTCTATTTGATTCTGTGTTTGAAAACGATTAATCGATTACAAAATAGTTGTCAACTATTTCAATAATCGACTAGTTGTCGATTTATCCATTTGTTGTTTCAGCCCTTGTCGGCAGAGGCGTATGCTACATTCAGCGCTGACTTCAATAAGCGCTTGCTGCATTCCCTTCGCTCGATTTCAACTAACATTAGCATTGTGCGCAGCGTCATGCATGTTATTAAGCTTTGGCTGGACAAACTACAACAAACACACACATCTAACTCTAGTAAAGCGCGCGGGGCAAACTATAAACGTGATCAAAACACCTGCACGTACGTAGGCAGGTGCAAGCTGAAAAATTAAATATGCTTTTTTCTGGGCATGTTGCACTTAAGTTACCATTTGATGTTGCCTGTATTACAGCATTAGGACCCAAATCTGACATGTAAAGAACACAATGCTGCGTGATAGAAAATGTGTAAATGACTCTGCTGCTGATCTACTTTTACACGTGCTACTCACTTTGCACATGAGCAAACGTTTCGTAAATGACCCCCACATGTATTTCAACTAGACATGACTAACTCTTAATGGGACAGGAAACTGTTATGGACACAGGAACTTAGCCATAACCACAACTAGCATCGAGCTGCTACACTGTTCTCCTGCTTCCTGTGGCCTGTTTCAGATTAGGACATACATATTTATTGCAGAGCCACTTCACGTTAGTTAAGCTCTGAGTAACACTCACCACTGTATTATTATCCCATTAAACTAAGTAACAATTACAAAAACATAAGAACCTGTCAAATGCACTTTCTGTATTTTCCCAATAAACATTAGTTTAACTGCCGTCTGTCTGTCTGTGGACAAACTTCAACTGATTTATTACATTTGGAATCAATCCAGTGCAGAGGAGCACATCCTGAGCAATTGAACTGGCTCCAAAACTTGATTCAATTCATTTATACATTAATGGAATCAAAATGCCAGAGTTGAGACGGAGAGTAAGTCAGTCAAAGGCTGATACCGCCTTTGCTATGCCCAATCCCGTCAGATCTTGGAAGCTAAGCAGGGAAGGGCCTGGTTAGTACTTGGATGGGAGACCGTTTGGTAACACCAGGAAGCCTAGCGAATGTAGTCAGTGAGTGAGTGGTTGGTGGTGGTCGGAGGGGCCGATGGCGCAAACTGGTAGCCTCGCTTCTGTCAGTCTACCCCAGGGCAGCTGTGGCTACAATAGTAGTTTACCACCATCAAGTATGGAGTGAATGAATAGTGCAATGTAAAGCGTCTTTGAGTGTCCAGAAAAGCGCTATATAAAACCGATGCATTATTATTATTATTATTATTATTATTATTAAAGGGAAATGACCTACTAACTGCAATGGTTTCTCCAATTTAGGCTGGGCTCAAAAATAAGCACAATTTCATCATTTTCATCAATGTCAATTTTCAATTCTATTTCATCATGATAAAAACACATACACGGTATAAAGCTGTTAGTAACACTCTTTACTCTAAACCAAGAGCTGTTAACGTCACAGAATCTTCTGTAGACAAGACCATTTCAAATCCCATGAAACAGAGCGGCTGTTAAAGAACAACTAAACACCTAATCAACTTTTTTTGCTGATAACTATCTATATGGGTCACTAACACAGTTATCTACATGTCCCTAACATTATTTGAGATTTTAGTGCAAACTTGTTCAAAATCCAATTTTGTGTACAAAACCATCTCTTCAGCGCCACCCACGTTTGAACAGCACTTACTACATTTGAATTTAGGGATTGGCTGAGGAGGTACCATCATACGTCACGGTACCATCATACGTCACCAAGTCTGCCGCTGTGGTATAAAGGCTGATCCCTCCCATTGACAGTAAATGATCCCTCCCCTAGAGGCCGTAGCTAGTTCGAGTTGGAACAGAGTGAGGAGTTTTTTCACTGCGATTATCAGGTTTGCGTTATTAGCTCAATACTTAGCCAGTTAGATTATTTAAATGTAATATAGTTGTATCCCTAGTACTAGGCCTAGTTGTTTTATAGCATTAGTTAGTCTTTAGCTTTATTGTTGGTGTTAGAATAGCTTCCGTTTAGCATAGCCATTAGCATTTAGCTTTAGTTGTATTGTTTATTGAGTATTTGTGTAGTGTCTTGTATAGTTAATTGTAAGTATGGGGAGGAAGTGTATTGTAGTGGGCTGTAGTAGATCTACTGGTTTACATGGTGTTCCATGACTTAGAAATTAGGCACCAGTGGTTGCGCGCAATTGGCCTGGGCGAAAGTGAACTGCCTTTGCGTCCCGGAGTTTGTGCGGGATTCCTACTCCAACGCATTAGTGGTTGAAATGGGCTTCTCCAAGCAGCTGTTTTTGAAGAGAGAGGCATACCCCACCCTGGCTCTCCCCACCCTGGCTCTCCAACAGCCAAGGCTACCTGGAACGGCATTCACACTGCAGGTAAAAGTGCAAAAATAAAGCTCGCTATGTTGTCTCTACAGATTTAATTACAGCTTTGATTTGGGGATTGAACTTGTTAAGTAAAATATAATAATTTCTATCTATGTGTTTTTTTTTAAATATTTGTTACTGCATAGAGCAGTTAGCATCCTCCTGTAGTAAGTAATACATGCGCTACTACTTTTCCGAGTCTCACACTACCAAGTCCCAATAATTACACTGACCTGTGCTGTTACTTATTCCTGCAATGGTGCTGCCATCGTCACACTGCGCTATACGCTTGTTGTAGGAGCAGCATAGTGAGCTAATCCTCTTTGGTTATTGTGGTTTGTTGCATATGGAGGGTGAGTTTGGTAACCACATGTGTAATGGAGCGTTTTAGACATGTTTTAGATCACCACTGAGAGCGATGAGCCGCATGTTATACCGCTGTATGTAACGACATGTCAACTTTTCTGCTGCTCAGATTCATAAAGGAGCTAGTGGCTATACGCACTAATGCGTCAGTCTGCACAACAATAACAAAGTTACGCCGACACTGCGCAACTGTGCATGAGAATACGCACCAAACTTATCTGTTTTGTGATGACTGTAGGTTTCATATTTGGCAATAGCTGCGTGAGAGCATCTACAAGCCACACGGTCCACCTATCCAGTTGGACCGTGTGGTCATTGAGGAGAGGGATGACCAGGGCGCTGTTTCTGACGTGATTTTCTGCTAATCGTGTTATCAATACAAGTAAATCGATTCAAGTTTAAAATTGATATCATATTTTTTCTACCCTTATATCATTTTAGTTCAAATAGAAGACAGTATATATTCTGTTACTATGTAGAAACCCTGTGTTTGTCCACACTCCACTGTGATAAAACTGAAGCATAAGTCAATAGCAGAACTGCTGTTCTAAAACTAAATGAAAGCGGTCTTTAAAGTTTAGAGAGTATTATCCTGACTGTACACAATATGCATTATGATCAAATGTTGGGTTTGACTGTGTTTTTATCCAAAGCCAACCCGAGAAATTGGCTGTCAGACTGATGCACTCCTTAGCGTGCATGAATCTGTCCAGGCCAATTTGAAACCTGCCAGGAGAAGCAAAGGTGATAATTGTTGGGAGCTTTTGCTAATTGATTAGTTTTTGTTGTAACTCTTGCCTAGTGCATTTACTAACCTTTTTGTTTTTTACACAGCCATCCAGGTACAACCTCATCGCAGGAGCATGTCTTGCAATAGGGAGGCCTTCATGGACGTTCAGTTTACTGAAGCTCCCATGGCAACCTCCACACCGGTCAAAAGACCAAGGTGGATGGAAGTCTGGATGGAAGTGCGAGCTCCCTGAACTATACTGGGTAAAAAATAAATCAGCCTATGGCTGTATTTGTAAATTATGTTACCTAAGGTTCTTGGTATTCTGTTTAAGTTATCATATACATTTCATCTGATATTTTATTTTTATTTTTTTAAGACTACATTGACAAGCTGATGGATCTGCTTTTCAAAAGTGTGGTGGAGGATGCCCGTCCAGGACTACTCTGAACCACTCTGTGCCGAGTTTGAAAGACCTGACAAACAGGAGGCTGTAAGCAAGCACAGGTCCAGATTTGTCAAGAGCACGTAAGGTGAGCAACACAACACAAACCTTTACTCTGTGTATTTGTTTGCATTGCCATTCTGAAAAAAGTCTGATGTACAATAATGTATTGCTAATGTTTCAGTTGGTAAAAGAAGCATGCAAGAGACTTGGCTATTATGTTGGCTCTGCGGTTTCGGAAGGATGTTGTGAAAATCAGCCCTCTGTACCACACATCAACCCTTGTGGCGTTCCCCTCCTTGACATTCAACATTTTCCAGTAAACTTGGCATTCAAAGGCATGTTGGCCAGGTCATTTTACCTGAGTACATAGCGTTCTTAAAAGATTTTGTGTAATGTGTAAATTTGACTTGCGAATAATATTTTTACATTTTGTGCGTTTCTTTTAGGTCAATATTGACTGCACGGAAACACAACATGGTCACACAATACACATGCTGGGGAGTGGAGGTACTCCATAGGTTTCCCAAAGTTCAAACATGGCCAGAACACACTGCAAAGACCAAGTCTATCATACTGTATATGTCACATTTTAAAAATAATAATAATAAAGTCTGATGCTTGAGGTGACCATTCATTGTTTGCTTACAGTTAAGCTGATGGCACTGCACAAACAAGAGGCTGTGAGCAGCATAGGTCATGATTCTTCAAGAGCTCATAAGGTGGGCACTAGAAGTTTGGTAATTACTGTACTGTATAGCAAGACCTTCCAGAATGGAATTATGTGTTGTCTTACATATTTTTCATGACAATATTACTTTTAGTAAATAAATGATAGTAGTGTCACTTAATCATAATTAATACATTTTTGATTGTATTTATTTTCTTTCAGATGTATCCGGCATGGTCAATGGCAGTAAGGACTAACAGTGTTTCAGAAGCAAAAAGGTGTCAGACAATTGCTGTAGCTAACAATGAACTAAAATCTAGTGGCTGATGATATCTTTGGCCCGTTCCATCTTCTCCATCCTCTGAATTTCCTGCCTGAGGCGTTTGAAAGACAGAAAAGGCTTCTAATGCGTATGGGTTGTCACAGGTATCTTCAGTGAGTTTTGCTGCAACCCACATAACAATTATAACTTGTAGTTCAGACTTTACACTACCAGATGGGAGAATATTGTTTTTAACTTACCATACATACATACATACAGTGAGGAAAATAAGTATTTGAACACCCTGCTATTTTGCAAGTTCTCCCACTTAGAAATCATGGAGGGGTCTGAAATTGTCATCGTAGGTGCATGTCCACTGTGAGAGACATAATCTAAAAAAAAAAATCCAGAAATCGCAATGTATGATTTTTTAACTATTTATTTGTATGATACAGCTGCAAATAAGTATTTGAACACCTGTCTATCAGCTAGAATTCTGACCCTCAAAGACCTGTTAGTCTGCCTTTAAAATGTCCACCTCCACTCCATTTATTATCCTACATTTAGATGCACCTGTTTGAGGTCTTTAGCTGCATAAAGACACCTGTCCACCCCATACAATCAGTAAGAATCCAACTACTAACATGGCCAAGACCAAAGAGCTGTCCAAAGACACTAGAGACAAAATTGTACACCTCCACAAGGTTGGAAAGGGCTACGGGGAAATTGCCAAGCAGCTTGGTGAAAAAAGGTCCACTGTTGGAGCAATCATTAGAAAATGGAAGAAGCTAAACATGACTGTCAATCTCCCTCGGACTGGGGCTCCATGCAAGATCTCACCTCGTGGGGTCTCAATGATCCTAAGAAAGGTGAGAAATCAGCCCAGAACTACACGGGGGGAGCTGGTTAATGACCTGAAAAGAGCTGGGACCACCGTTTCCAAGGTTACTGTTGGTAATACACTAAGACGTCATGGTTTGAAATCATGCATGGCACGGAAGGTTCCCCTGCTTAAACCAGCACATGTCAAGCCCGTCTTAAGTTTGCCAATGACCATTTGGATGATCCAGAGGAGTCATGGGAGAAAGTCATGTGGTCAGATGAGACCAAAATGGAACGTTTTGGTCATAATTCCACTAAATGTGTTTGGAGGAAGAAGAATGATGAGTACCATCCCAAGAACACCATCCCTACTGTGAAGCATGGGGTGGTAGCATCATGCTTTGGGGGTGTTTTTCTGCACATGGGACAGGGCGACTGCACTGTATTAAGGAGAGGATGACCGGGGCCATGTATTGCGAGATTTTGGGGAACAACCTCCTTCCCTCAGTTAGAGCATTGAAGATGGGTCGAGGCTGGGTCTTCCAACACGACAATGACCCGAAGCACACAGCCAGGATAACCAAGGAGTGGCTCTGTAAGAAGCATATCAAGGTTCTGGCGTGGCCTAGCCAGTCTCCAGACCTAAACCCAATAGAGAATCTTTGGAGGGAGCTCAAACTCCGTGTTTCTCAGCGACAGCTCAGAAACCTGACTGATCTAGAGAAGATCTGTGTGGAGGAGTGGGCCAAAATCCCTCCTACAGTGTGTGCAAACCTGGTGAAAAACTACAGGAAACGTTTGACCTCTGTAATTGCAAACAAAGGCTACTGTACCAAATATTAACATTGATTTTCTCAGGTGTTCAAATACTTATTTGCAGCTGTATCATACAAATAAATAGTTAAAAAATCATACATTGTGATTTCTGGATTTTTTTTTTTTAGATTATGTCTCTCACAGTGGACATGCACCTACGATGACAATTTCAGACCCCTCCATGATTTCTAAGTGGGAGAACTTGCAAAATAGCAGGGTGTTCAAATACTTATTTTCCTCACTGTACATACATACATACACGTATATGTTTATTTGTAGACAATGCTACAAACTCAGCTTCCTGGAACTCATTTGCTGAGACCCACAGAGGACATCACCTGCAGAGGTTCAGCAGTTCAGTGTGCGCTGTGGTCCAGAGACTTTCCACTTATGTGAATTTATTTTTTTTTAGGTGGTGATTTAGTCAAATTGTGTCACACTCATGATCACACTTTTGAAAGTAAATGCATTTTGTGGGTTAATGTGTCACAATCAAACAGAACAAATGAATAATTACTTACATTACATTTAGAACTGTGCAAACAAAATGCATTTCAGTTTTATCAAGGGGGTAAAAGTAGACAACTTCTGCAAGTCTGTACATTAATTATCAGTTTATTGTGCCTAGAATATTCTGTAAACCTGTTGCATAGGAGTATCATGCTGCCAGACTTCTGATCAGTAAATACCTGATGTTTCAACTGTTATGTTTGCACTAACTGGTTATATGAATACGTACACCATTATGCTGTTAATACATTTGTTAATCCACAAACTTGAACTGCTTTGTTTTTCGATACAGTATTTTATATACTGCATTGATATCGTTTACATTGCTATATCTCGTTTATCTTTATTTTTTTAGTTTCTTTTGGCAAACTAATGGCAATAAAAACTTATTCATATTCTAAAAAGAAATTGATCTGGAGGATGGTGGGCTTTATCTTCAATGACATGCTGAAACTGATTCACAAATTGGTTCTTGTTTCATATTCTTTATTTTGGAGACAAACACTTGTGTGATATGTTTTGTGGACTGTACTTCAAAGAATAAATGAACTATCTTGTAGGATGCATTTAGTAATGTGCATAATTATATACAACAGTGTCATCTCTGCAGGGGACAGTGAGGTGCTCTTCATATCATGCTTTACAACAACAAACGTAACATGTATTCCTACTGGTATTTTATTCAGCTCGCTTGGGATGGTAGTATTATTTAGCCTTTAGCTACGATGCTACTACAGTTTTGGAGATTCCGGAGGTTTCATATTGAGCTCATGTGATACAGCAAAAGTCCCTGCGATGCCCACACTTCGGCCAGAGGTGGTGGACAGGAATAATTGTGGTGCGATGCTAGCTCTCTCTGGATGCAGTCATGACAGCCAGAGAGTGCTGCGGCGGCGATTTTTTTTTTTTTCGTTGGTTGATCTAAACTCACTCAGGATAGTTGGTACACTCACAAGTCATGAGAGTATACCAACTATCCTATGGGAAAAAAAAAATCTCGTAACGGGAGTCAGTCAGTCCTGTTTACTCTAGCCCTTGGTCTGAGACGGTCAACAGAGCAGAGACCGCCCACACACTCCCCCTCCCCGCGTCCCCCCAAAGCCTCCCGCCACGCCTCTTTCGCAGAGTTTTTTGAATTTTGGGTGTGGGTGGAGTAAGCTCTGGAAGGGGTGTTTAGTTGCTCTTTAAATGTCCTTTTTCCAAGTCACACACCCAACATCATAATGATGCCACAGTCTTGCTGTTGGGGCTTTTGAAAATGGACTAAGTAGAGGAACATGCAATCGAATTTTAATTTTAATTTTAATAGTCACAACTTGCAAATTACAATGATAGTGCATAGTTCCTCTCAGGGCTGTGGGTTCAAGGACTAGAGGAGCTCAGAACGGGAACTGTCAGATCCCAAAACGAAACACTTCATTTGGACAATCAGCTTTCTCTGTACAAGGCACTAAAGCCTGGAACTGTTTACCCACCGACCTGAAGGGAGAGTCAAACTGGGTCCTTTTCAAACACAAACTTAAAGACTCTTTAATCAGAGGTCAGAAATGTGACCACTGACCGTCTGCTCTGCTGTGTTTATATTGTGTTGTACTGTATTACTATGATATGTGTTTTAACTATGAATTGTTTAATTTTTATGTAAAGGCCCAACCAGGGACGGACATTGAGAATTAGCTTTGGCTTTTAGAGCACTTTAACTGGGTACCGTTAAAAAAAATGTCTATACTGTTTTTTTAACAATACTTGGTTTGCAATATCAATACCTGAACGTTTTTTTCCGATACCTATACTAAAATATTTGTCATGTACAACCAGAAAACAGAACAATAATGTTTATTCAATATCAGACAATTTATTTTAAATTTGTATCATTTATTTGAGCTGAAACAACCAAGTCTCTTCCTTTAATGCTGCCCCTGGACCAAACAGCATCAATACTTGGATCGAAAGATTATTATTTTTTTTTTCTACATGCTTTTGATACTTTTATCTTTTCATGATACCAGTAGTGCCTAAACTTTTTTTTCTCGATACCAGACTGGGATCGTTTAACGGTACCCAGCCCTACCAATGTGTGAATGAATATTTCTATAATCCTCTATGGGGCCAAAGGTTATTTATTTCAGTTTAATTGTTATTTTCAATTTAAGGTTCACCCTTTTTTTTGTCTCACTCCTGTTTCTTCTTGTTGCATATTGAAGTTCTCCTCAGAACCTTGTTTAGATCCAACCATGCAAAACATAATTTTTTTTAAATTTTTCAACTAGTCTTAAACCTTTTGATCGGGAGTGTATTGCCGTGTCTGTGATCGTACTGTTTCTCATATGCAAGTAAAGACAAGACACTATTGAGCTCTCAAATTGAGAACTTTACTGGTTGCAAAAGAGAACCATTGACTTTTTCACGCACAGCCGCTACTTTCAGGAAGTGTTGGCGGCAGATACTCAAATCCCTGGTATCGGTTATGGTATCGGAAGCAAAAAAGCAAGATCGGTGCATATGTAGTTCTGCCCTGACAGACTGTGTGTTTCTTGTGTTAGTTTAAAACTGAAGCCTTTACTTTAATGTTAATGCTCCTGTTCATAATGCTCTGTGAAATTCATCTGGATTTTAAAACATCAAATCCCAATAAAAACAGTAAACAGAGTCATGTTGAGTGATGTGCTCCTTTCTTACAGTGATGTTGAGGTACACGATGCGTTTGTCCTGGTCGTAGGTGACATAAGCCGACTTGATCCCCACGTACGACATGTCGATGGGGCGGGGGAAGAGGAAGAAGACCGCGAGGCCCGACACGAGCAGGCAAAGGGCAACTGATAACGTCACGTACAGCTTTCTGCACAAAACAGCACAAATTCCTCAGATTAGGGCCGGGTTAATGATACACAGGATTATTTCAGCAGGATTGTGATCATCTTACGTCCGGCTCGGTTTGAGGCGCTGGTCGCTGTAGGGGATCAGAGCCACCAGCTGGTTTTCCTGGCCTGACCACACAAAGAAAAAGGATTTTCTTCTCTTTACTTCAACTTTTTCTTTCATTGCTAGACGGTGCCATTTTAAAGACCAAATGCTATCATTTTAAAGCCACAAACACAAGAGAAAAGATTTGGAAACAATTATCAAACGGAAGAATCAAGAAAAATGGAAACAACTGGCAAATGTTGAGCAAAACTTTGTGGCAAACTGACAAAAAATAACTAAATTTGAGCAAAAATCTGCAGTTGAGTACTTTTTGGACCATAAATGTATCTTCTCTGAACATATGGAGGGGAAAAAAGATGCATGTGTGTGTTACCTCTGGGTATCCGGCCCGTGCCCTGGCAGGTGGCGCAGGTCACGCTGTCCCGCCCGGTGAACTCCACGTAGGGGAACTGGGACACGTCCTCGGTCTTCTCCTTGTCGGACTCGGTGCTGGTGAGCGGGTCCTGGGTCTCGTCTTTGTGCTTGGGCAGAAGCGACTGGCTCTTCCCCATGGTGGCGTGATCTGTCCGCACACATTTCATTTCTTAAGATTTGCAAACCTTCCGTCAAACACGAGACCGAAAGGCAATTTCAATATTCAAAAGTAAATCGGACACAATGGGCAACTTTTGAGCAACAAACTGTGTAGAATCAAGGTCAGCCATGTTGTTTGTATAAAAACTAAAAATACGTCCAAGAAATGTTGATTTAATGCTAGTTTGAATCCAGTGTAATGCTTCTTAATGACATTTTAGGAGTTCATTTTGGGTGCGACTGTAGTGCAGTTGGTAGAGCGGGTCGTCTCATGATGAGTGTCTGTGTACACTGGTGTATGAATGAGAGTGAATGGGTGAGTGGTTTATTGCTGTAATGCGCTTTGGGCCTAATGAAGGTAGAAAAGCGCTGTATAAGTTGAGTCCATTTCATTTTGACACAATTCCTTCATTTTGTCTTGCGTTGGGGCAGCAGTGAGTCCAGTTTCAGGGCGCCGCAATATGAGACGAAAAGTGTTTTGCGGCAACTCTATAACTATATTACTGCACTATTTCACAAAACCATTTCAACAAAGTACGTTCCATTAAATGAAATTTAAAAAACGTAGGTAAGGTTATTTGTTTTGTTTGTTTAGTTTATTTCATTAAACTGTGCCAAAATAAGACTTAAAAATACTAAAAGACCAAAACATGACTAAAAATACAATTAAAAGGAGGGAAATTATGACTAAAACTCAACTTCAGTTTTTTTTTTAATGACTTTTGTGGTTTCTTGTAGGGCCCGACCGATATGGGTTTTTGGGGTTTGATACCGATATGAAGGGGGTTGGCCGATAGTCGATAAATAGGCCAATATTTTAAGTTATTTAATTCAATGTTGTTGTTTTTTTATCTCTCAAGTAGCCTATAGTCATTCGCCGGCGCAGTCACATCACTCCAGTGCTGCACTCCCTACACTGGACTCCTTGCACGGTGGCGCAGCGGTTTGCGCTCGTGCTTCACAGCTAGAAGGTCCCGGGTTTGATTCCCACCTGGACGGGGCCTTTCTGTGGAGTTTGCATGTTCTCCCGTGTCTGCATAGGTTTCCTCCGGGTACTCCGGTTTCCCCTACCACTAAAACATGTACAATAGGCCAGGATGAATGAGAGTGTTTGAGAGTGCGCATGGGGGACGACGGATGGAAATTAGCTACAATCTGGTGTGGCTTCTTTACATGCATGAGACCCATGTATGTTCATTAACATGCACTGTCCCGACCAAATAAACCAATAAAAAAATAAAAATATATATATATTTATGTGAACTGCTCATTGCACATCAGCCCAGTAGAGGCTGCGGTCTGCGGGACAACACCTGCTGGTGGTCCCCAGGACCAAAAGTAAAAGTAAGCAGTGGGTGATCATTCCTTTTCAGTGGCTGGTCCGAGGCTCTGGAACACTCTGCCTCTTGAGTTACGAGCCATCACTGACCTGATACCGTTTAAAGCTAAGTTAAAAACATACCTGTTTAGATCCGCTTTTGACTGCTAATTTCACATGTGTAATATATATGTTTTTTATATTTTGTGTTAAAACTGTTTTTATTACATTGCACTCATGGAAAGCACTTTGGTTCAGCGGGTGCTGTGGTAAAGCGCTATACAAATAAAAGATGATTGATTATAGTTAAACATTCATCATTATAGTAAACAACTGAATCATAGAAATATATATGAATAGAGGTCGACTGATATGGGTTTTTCGAAGGCCGATGCCAATCTACACCAACGATAAATCACGGAGCAGTGCTACTACAGTATAGTTTTACACCAGGCCTGCACGTGCATGCACCTAATTTAGTATGCATACGTCACATGAAATCCGTCTATTGCCGATACTGAATACCCAAATATCGGCCCAATATATATCGGCCGGGCCATAGTTTCTTGCTATAGGTGCATTTAGTTGCCTTATGTACGAAATGCGCGGTATAAATGAACATGCCTTGCCTATACTGCATCGCTTCACATTGCCATAATAACAGTAATTTGCAGAGACATTGTGCAGCCCTAATGATGTTTGTAAATCCCTTTTATGATGTTGGGTGTAGCTCATGCGGCACTCCGCCCCAAAGTACAATGCAATCTGAGCGCCGCAGTGAAGCGTGATGTTGAAACAGACTAATGTTTATTATCAGATAAGATTTCAGCCACAGCACCTGACATGTAATGTTGACATCATAACCCTCGCCTCGCATTTTGACTCAGAACATTCATTTGCTTTTATATTTAGTTGCAGTGTGATATGCTCGTATGGTACAGAAAGTTTTTAAACCTATTTATTGTCTCAATTTTCCCTCATTTTTGTGTAATACTTTCATTTGTACTGAAGTAATTTGTGTAAAAAAAAATGTAATTGCAACTTGTGTGTCATTTTTATGTTTTACAGTTACAGTTTTGTTGGCATAAATATATAATAATGTTATTGTGCCATGTGCAATCATAACTGTAAGGTTTACTGAATTGTTTGAAGATTTAGTCGATTAAATAAACTTACATTGAAATTTTGTCGAGCAAAACTAGAAAGAATTCTAAAGTCTTGACTAAAAATATTGTCAAATGACTAAGACCAAAACTGAATGAAAATAGTCGAAATGAACAATGTTTGGTGGCCCTCAGACTTCTTGTTCAATTGGCACACATCTCTTGGCCTGTTACGATAACTATATCGACTTATCATCCAATTAAATACAGGCTCACTTTTAGGCTAATTATCGTCAGTACATGTATATTTACATTTTATCCCATTTTTGTAATACTTCAACAATTTTACTGAAGTAAATATGTGTTTCATGTAGTTTCATGTGAATTGCTATATCGTGTGTTATAAAGGATCTGTCAATACGTACTTTTAGAACAAGGAATTACTGAGAATTCTATTTTATAAGTTGGCTTCAGTGGCATCAAGTGGTCCTCAATATTATCGTTTATCACGATATTTTCCTTCAAATTTCTGTGATTGTGACAGGCCTACACCCAGTCAGAGATGATACTACTTTTTACTCACAGTTCTACACAATTACAACCTCAAAAACAAATATTTTATTGTGGGATTGAGCTGGTTTTAAGGTTCCGAGTCTAAATAAAGATGTGAGGCACCGATCTGTGGCACTTAATATGCGGCACTCAATTAACCTCTTAACCACCACCCTTAACCGAGCACATTTTCTCCATGTTCAGCTTTCCCCAAATCTAAAAGCTTCTTGACTGGAGAATTCACAGCCTATTGGCCGACTATTACACCTCATTTGAAAGCTAATTTTTACACCTTTTTTGTTGCGTATTTGTTGCTATTTTACCATGTTCTTGTTGTGTTTTTTGTTACTGCTCTATTGCGTTTTTGTAATTTTTTTTTGTCCCATTTCACCACTTTTTGGCCATGTTTTCATCCATGTTTTCATCCTTGTTTTCATCGTTCTTTTGACGCTTATTTTCAAGAAGCTTTTAGAACAGGCGTGTCCAAACCTTTTTCACAGAGGGCTGTATATTGACATGTATAAGGCATGGAGGACCACAGATCAGTATTCAATACATTCAAACATTCAACTGTGTACAAGAGAGGTTTATACTAGGGCTGAAACAACTAATCGATTATTGAAATAGTCAACAACTATTAGAGCAAATGACATGAAAATGTAGTATTTTTTATGAAAACCTACTTTGTTTTTATAGTTAGTGTATGTAGTGTTTTGTACATTGTACATTTCATGAATATCTTTCTGCTTTCTGATTGGAAGACACAGAGTTAGCGCGAAGAGCCTCCAACAAACATTTACTTTAAGATTACTGCATCAACACGTCCTCAAGCGGCGCCACTTTAGCTTTATGTGATAAAACATTTGAAAAAATTATATTTTCCTACACCATTCACAGCCAAGCGATTAATCGATTAATTGTAAAATTTAATCGATAGATTAGTCGATTACAAAATAATCGTTAGTTCCAGCCCTAGTTTAAACCATCCCCCACACTTTTATTTTGGCTTGGATTCATAATGCCAGCTCAGTCTCAGAATAAATGTTAATTTTTGAGGTTTTAATTGTGTGGAATTATTCAAATTGAAGTCAAATGACCATCTCTGGTGATGTGTGGCAATAAAACAAGAAGCCTGAGGGCCACCAAAAATTGGTCTGAGGGACGCATTTGGCCCTTGGCCCGCACTTTGGACACCCCTGTTTTAGAAGAAGCCAAACTGGAAAAAATGTGCTCAGTTCAGGTGGGAGGTTAAAATGTTTGGACCTGGACTAAATGACAGCCAATATACAGAGACCAAAACAAATAAAATAATAAATATAAACCAAGATTAAACTAGTTCTAAACAGGGTCCAAAGTCGGAGCTAGAAATAATAGACTGGATGGACCCGTCTTGCTTGGTAACAACATGCAGCTTGTCTATGTTGCATACAAATTTCCTCTTGTAAAAAGCCACTTTTGTAACATATACAGCTTACATGTCCCGTTGAACGCATTGCGAAACAGAAAAGACCCACATCATTTCGCCTTGAAGCAGAGCAGTTTTGTGCGTGACGAGAGATGCCTCACTGGTGTGTGTTGCACAGCCGCCATGCTGCAAAAAGACTAGCTGGAACACGGCGTACCAACCGGCTTCGAAGCTCTCACAGCCGGGTCAACGCGTCTGTTAACCCGCGTGGGGAAAGCTTTTTTAAGGCGGAATATGCGATGGTAAAGCTCGTAACATCGCTCTTTATTTGACTTTGGAGGATATTGAGTTTTAACATACTGTTTCGACATTGTACACGTAGCAGTTACGCGCACAGTTTAATAATCACACATTAACGTAACTGCATGATGTAGACATAATATTATCTTACCTCTTGTGGCTTTATCGGTACAATATGTGCTGAGTCGTGGCGCTTGTTTATTATGGTTCACAAGAGCCGAGCGAGGAATAAAAACTGGCCCCGCCCCGCGACCTCTGATTGGACCAAGCTGACCTCGACAGCTTTGTTTGGACGACAAGCCGGAAGAGGCCGAGAAACCGCCGTAGATCTATAAAACAACAGATGTATGGTAGTATAATGATGCACGCAGATCAGGGCTACATGGATATCAGTTAAATGTATTTATCTGATATCCATTACATTCGCTCAACGTACTTGTAAAGTAAAATGCTACTTTTTAGTTCTACTTGACTGATGTGTTTTTGTAGGCTCGCAGTGATCCAGGATTTTATTTTATTTTATTTTAGTGAACACTTTCAAATGTCGTTGGCAGATGTAATGTTATTTGTAATGTTATGCCAATACTCTCTTCTCACTGTTGGTTGTGACAAAAAAGTTTGTTGACAAACTAATTGTATATTTTTTTAATAATACATTTATTTGAAATGTCTACATTTCGTAATTTTTATGTTTTGTCTCCAAGATTACGTCATCACTAAGTCTTAGATCAGACACACAAACTTGGCTACTTAAAAGTTGTAATTCCTTTGTATTCCTTTGTATATGACCTTGGGTGTCTTGAAAGGTGCCTCAAATTGAATGTACTATAATTATGATTATTATTTTTTATTTTTTTTAAGCTTTATATCATGTTATTATGTCATTCCCTCATTAAACACATGCCTGGAGTGTTGCCTTGGCTCATTCACGTATGTTTGAGTTATCTTTAAAAACTTAGACGGCAGCCATTTTAGGTGTAGCTATGCCTCAGTCCTCCTAGGAACGCCCTCACCTCCTGGAGACGCCTCTGGACCTTTCGTCACCAGCCGAGTTACCAACCACTGCTCCTCAGCTCAGCAGAGCCCCCTCCCCGCATGTCGAGCGCAGATGTAAACAGTCATCATGGAGGATTAGCTTCATGTGTTGTAAGCCGGAGCTACAGTAGCTCTGAGACTTTTACAAAGATACACATCAGTGTTTCTGTTACCTCAACACCCAGGATTAAAACCGGTGACAAGAAAACGTATTTCTATGGACAACGCTAATGCTACAAGCTAAAGCTTCGGTCATCACATGAAAATGAGAAATATGCACAAATAAAGTCAATAAAACCAGAATAAAGAACCGTTAAACAATG
The DNA here is from genome assembly GCA_007210695.1 of Neogobius melanostomus. Taxonomy (NCBI): domain Eukaryota; kingdom Metazoa; phylum Chordata; class Actinopteri; order Gobiiformes; family Gobiidae; genus Neogobius; species Neogobius melanostomus. The sequence goes on along the minus strand of VHKM01000566.1, from coordinate 1,931,563 downwards.
ATCACATACTGAGCCAGGCTTGTTGATTTTGAAGTTTATTACTCACATTTCATCTATAATGTGTCGTAGCTGAGTGGTTTTCTCCCGGAGTTAACAAGTGATTAGCAGTTAGCCGCTAACAGCTAGCTCGGAACGATTTATTGAAAACAAGCAGCATATTGTGCACTAATAACATCAATAAAGCAAACAACTACTTGAAGCAGCCTTTCTGATGATCACACAATGAGCCTGGCTTTACACATTTGTGGTTTATTGCAGACTTTTCATCAACAATGAGCTGTAGCCGATTGTAACATGCTAACGGGGTAACCTCGAATAACCATTGTCCACCTGCACAGATAATGTCCCTGGGGAGATCCTGGTGTAGAGCATGGGGGTATTAAAGATCCATAGGGCATGGCAGTAGCAAAGAGTGAGATAGCCTCCAAACAGCAGGTATTTTTCAGGCAAGAGCTCCTTCGATGTGGACACAGAGCCTATGAACTCTCAAAGGTTCGTCTCCAAAGTCACTTTCCACGCAGGATCAAATCATAATCCTGCGTGGCCATTGTTCACAAAGTGATAAAGTGTAGCTCCTTTCCAACAGTAAAATGAAAATGCACCGAAAATCGATCATAGTTTCAATGCGTGTGAAGGAGATGAGAGGACAATGCATGCAGTAGTGTTGTGATGATGGCACAGACAGCGTGCTGAAGGGGGCGTGTCGGAAAGGGTTAGGGCTTCTTAAAGTGACAGAGGCCTATTTTAAGACGTTGAAATGACTACAGCCATTTTGCGAGAGCAAATTTATTTAAGGCAGTTATTTTAATTTACTGCATTTACAGACCAACATAAGGTTGCATCATCATTGTAGTGTGAAATAGACTGGTACTATGTGATTGAAAAAAGCATAATACCCCCTCTTTAAAATGTTGGTAGGATCCTCAAATTAGGGGGTACTCGAAGTATAAATGAAGGCCTAAAAGGGACAAAAAAGGTTGGGAACCACTGCTCTACTGTAAACGAGAATGAAAGAGACACACACAGCACTGATTTTAACCAGTTTAAAACTACAACACAATAGATTTGATTTGGTCCTAACCTATGGCCTATGTTTGTCAGTAGTTTACCTCTAGACTGTCACTTCCCTTCCCCGCTCTGAAGTCTTGGCTCAGCAGTTCTATAATTAACCTGTTCTTCCTTTGAGTCTGGGGCAGTGAACTTCTGCAAGAGATGCCGACTTCTTGCAGGATGAGCTAAGAGTATTCCCTGGAAAAATGTGGTCATGTGACTGCAGCACATATCCACCACTACAAGCAGGGCCATTGTACCTTTAATGGACTGGGTTTCTACTCATGAGATGAGAGACGCTAGCCACTGAAAGCGACTCACGGCAACTATATAATGACTTTTTATGAACCATTTATGCTACAGTGAAACTCATTATGGACTGTTTGACATGCTACGACTCCCAATGCGTTCTTATGAGTCTGATCTGCTATTATGTGTTACAATGTTACTCTGCATGTACTTTTTAGACCAATGGCTCATGGCTCTGTCTCACCAGGTTCAGCGCTTGGAGGGAGCGAGATGGTGGGAGCGAGATGGAGTGTGGTGGTGGAGTAGGTCAGTGAGGTATGGAGGGGCAAATTATGGAGGGCTTTGAAAGTGATGAGGAGGACCTTGAACTGGATGCGATATGAGACGTTCCTGAGCAATCAGCTAGATTAAATTACCAAAATAATGAATGAAATTACAAATTGAGACAATAAAAAAAATATCTCCTGTGAACCATTTGTTTGTTATTTCCATGTAGCCTCTTTTATACTGTGGGTAGGTGCCTCTCACCCAGTGGGTTTTGGGGGCATGTCTGAGCCCTTGCTGTTTTGTTCGTCCTGATTTTCGGCCATTGTTTAGTTGGCACAGAAAGAATAAAGTTGACTCACTTGCAGCTGCTTGTGTCTCCATCTTTCTCGCCACATTGTTGACCCTTTCGTGAGCATGACAGATCAGATGGAAGACAGTGTTTCTTCTTCTGTCTCCGCGGACTCCTCGGCCATGGGCTCGGCTTCAGGCGCGGACTCGTCCTCACCGTCTCACCATTTCCCGCTGCCTCCGCTAAGAAACTTCCAGAGTTTTGGCAGAGTGATCCAGCTTCGTGGTTCCAGCACATCGAGGCACTTTTCCACCTACGGGGTGTGGATGCGGATCACTCCAAATACTACTTGGTGGTTTCTGCCCTGGATCAGCAGACTACACGCAGGGCTATACCGTTGCTTTGTAGCCCTCCTCCGCGTGGGAAATACGCCGCTCTCAAGCAGCTGCTGCTGCGGAGGTTCAGTCTGTCCTCGGCGGAGAGGACAGATAAGATTGTGACCCTGCCTGGATTGGGGGACAGTACGGCCGTGGACCTAATGGACAATATGCTATCGCTCCTTGGTTCGGATGAAGGAGGTTTCCTTTTCCCGCACATCTTCCTGCCGTAGCTCCCGCCGCAGGTACGAGCAGTTTTGGCTAACTCTCCTCGTCTCGCCGCTGGTGATTACCGAGGCCTCACGGAGGAAGCGTCCTGCTAGCTACCAGATGTTTTGCGGTGTAGAGCGCAATGGCGGTGCCCCAGCAGACGTCGACGGAGTATCCAGCGGTGGTAGCTGCAGTCGGTGTGAGGACGCGTCGTCGTGGGAGCTCCGTGTTATTACCACCAGAGGTTTGGCGGCAAAGCGAAGCGCTGTTTCCCGCCGTGCACGTTCGAGATGTCGGGAAACGCGGTGGCCGGCGCTCAGTAGCAGCTGTGGGCACTGTTGAACGAGGTGAACTGCTCTTCATTAAAGACTCCCTGTCAGGACGTCGGTTTTTGGTGGACTCCGGTTCTCAGAAGAGTTTGGTCCAGTGAGACGCTCTAACAGGCACCATGTGGAGGGGCAAAGCCCACTGGCTAAGGCGGACGGCTCCTGGCGTCCATGCGGTGACTTTCGCCGTTTAAACAAAGTAACGACACCTGACCGTTATCCTATTCCACACATTCAAGATTTTTCTGCGCGGTCGTCTGGTGCCTCGGTTTTTTCTAAGGCGGGTATCATCAGGTTCCGGTACATGCGGTCGATGTGCCTAAGACCGCTGTGATAACTCCATTCGGGCTTTTTGAGTTCCTCCGCATGCCGTTTGGCTTCAAGGGGGCGGCGCAGACTTTTCAGAGATTGAGGGACACAGTGTTGCGCGGTCTCGATTTTGTGTTTGTCTATCTGGATGACATTTTGGTGGCCAGCTCGTCTGCTGAAGAGCACCATACGCACCTCAGGGAAGTTTTCCGGCGTTTAGACTCTCATGGCCTGATTGTCAACCCAGCCAAATGTCACTTTGGGTTGCCGGTGATCGATTTTTTTAGGCCATCGCATTTCCGCACACTGCTAAGGTCCAGGCGGTGGCAGATTTTCCCCGTCCAGTTGTGGTCAAGGCCTTACAGGAGTTTTTGGGCATGGTGAATTTTTACAATAGGTTTATTCCTCTGCTCACCTCCTACACCTCCTCTTCTGCCGAAGAAGAAGCGCCGAGGTACAGGCAAAGGTACAGGCGCATTAAGTGGAAACATTTACATTAGGGATGGGAATCTTAGGCCTCTGATACGATTCGCATCTTGATACACCTGCCACGATCCGATTCATTTAAGATACACCTGCCACGATCTGATTCATTTAAGATACACTTGGTGACACCAGAGCTGCGATGCGATTCGAATCATCACCATGACCACGATGCATCTCGATCCACACATCTGTAACCACCACCAGCCCGATACCATTCCATTTAGGCCAATCATCACCATGTACTGCGTTGGAAGGATCGTGAAGCAATCCTGCAGCGCGCTAAACACCTCAAAGGGACCAACATTTTCATAAACGAGGACTACACGGAATCCATCAAAAGGAAGCGAAAAGAACTGATGCCGGAGCTGAGAGCTGCCAGGGAAAGGGGGGAGATTGCCTACTTGCGCTATGATAAACTCATTGTACGTCCGCGCACCAGTACAGCAAATCAAGTATAAACACCGGGAAAAGCGTATGGATTTTGGTATGTAAAAGCACATAATTTCACATGTCCTGTAATACATATAGTTCTATAGGAAGCATCGACTTGGACCTTTCATTAAGGAGAATTGCTGAAGCAAATAACCAGGACTTTACATTATCACAATATGACTTACAGAACACTGAGATCGACATCGACCCTGAAAATAACTTCTTTACTAGAGCTACTAATGACTGTCAATATTATACAGAGGATCTTTACAATAGTAAACTTAAGAACATTAAGGCATTCACTGTAATCCACTTCAATAGTCGTAGCCTCTATGCAAACTTTAACCACATCAAAAGCTTCTTAAAACAGTTTTCTAAACCATTTAGTGTAATTTTAATCACTGAGACATGGATTAATAATGACAGAGAAATTGAGTTTTCTATTGATGGTTATGAATTTATAAGTATGAACAGAAGAAACAAGCATGGTGGGGGCGTAGCTATGTTTGTAGACTCAAACTATAGTTATAAAGTAATGGAAAATAAGACTATGGCAGTGGATGATGTACTTGAATGCCTTACTGTAGAAATTACAAGGCAAAAAAAGAAAAATATTATTGTAAGTTGTATTTATAGAACACCTGGCTCTGATATAGATGTTTTTTTCTAATTGGATGGAGGAGCATTTTTCAGGTTTAAATCATAAAGTCATGTTTGTGGGGGGAGACCTTAACATCGATCTGTTAAACCCATATAAACATAAAAGACTGACGAATTTATAAATACTTTATTTAGTATAGGTCTGTTTCCTCTAATAACTAAACCGAGTAGAATCACAACCCACAGTGCAACTTTGATTGATAACATTTTCTCAAATGAAATAGAAAGTGATACAGTCAGTGGTTTAATGATAAATGATATTAGTGATCACCTGCCAGTTTTTGTATTGTACAAAAATGGATATTTAAATATTGATGATGAAAATAGTTATTGGTTTAGAAGGGTAAAAACAGAGAAAACTATTGAGGTATTTAAAAAGGAACTATTAGCTCAAGACTGGAGTATTGTATACAGAGAGAATGATACTAATAAGGCATATGATGAGTTTACGCAAATATTTCATAAAGTATATGACAAAAATTGCCCAATGAAAAAATATTGTAAAAACAGAAAGGGTAAAGAAAACCCCATGGATGTCTAAGGGATTACTAAATGCATGCAAGAAAAAAATTCACTCTACAAAAAATTTATAAATGATAGAACAAAAGAAGCTGAGGATAAATATAAGACATATAAAAATAAACTGACAGGTATCATTAGAAAATGTAAACAGGATTATTATAATAAGTTGTTAGATAGCAATAAGAATAATATTAAAGGTTTATGGAATATCTTAAATAGTATAATTAGAAATAAACCGAGAACGATTAATTATCCAAAATATTTCAAAGATGAGGATAACACTTTAAATAATATGAATGAAGTAGTCGATACATTTAATAAATTCTTTGTAGATGTTGGACCGAATCTTGCTGCAAAAATTGCAAATGTTGAGAACTTTAATTGTGAACTGATAGACACAAATCCTCTGTCCATGTTCCTCAAACCTGTGGAGGAAAAGGAGATACTGGACATTGTTAAAGGGTGTAAAAATAAAACCTCGACAGATTACCATGACATGGATATGAAAACTTTAAAAACTGTTATTGAAAGTATCTCTAAGCCGTTAACACACATCTGTAACCTATCGCTGCAAACTGGACAATTTCCTGAAAGTATGAAAGTAGCAAAAGTGATTCCTCTGTTCAAGGCAGGAGATAAACATCTCTTCACAAACTACAGGCCTGTTTCCCTTTTACCGCAATTCTCAAAAATCTTAGAGAAGGTTTATAACTCTAGACTTGACAGCTTTATTGAAAGGTGTAATTTACTCTCGGACAATCAGTTTGGTTTTAGGAATAATCACTCAACCTCACACGCTCTCTTTGATATAATTGAAGAAATAACTAATGCTGTAGATAACAATAAATATGCAATAGGGTTATTTATTGACCTGAGTAAAGCGTTTGATACAATAAACTATGATATACTAATTAATAAACTAGAACATTATGGGATTAGGGGGTAGCTCTACAGTGGGTTACCAGTTATTTAAAAATAGAAAACAATGTGTGAAAATAGGTGATTATCAGTCGAGTTGTCGACAAATTGTGTGTGGTTTACCTCAAGGTTCCATTCTGGGCCCAAAATTGTTTAATATGTACATTAACGACATTTGTAAAACGTCTCTAGTACTTAAATTTATCTTGTTTGCTGACGATACAAATATTTTTGCATCAGGTGACGACTTACAGCAACTGTGTCGGATTGTTAACTTGGAACTCAAAAGTGTCAATAAGTGGTTCAAACTAAATAAATTATCTCTAAATCTGAGTAAAAGCAAAATGATGATATTTGGCAACTGTAATTCCAATGCTCAGGAAGCAATTCAGATAGAGGGTGTTGTCATAGCGCGAGTGCATGAAATCAAATTCCTTGGTGTTATTATAGATGACAGAATTACTTGGAAAGCTCATATTAAATATATATCTACAAAATTTCTAGAAGCATTTCAGTAATAGCAAAAGCAAAGCACATTTTAAACATCAAAGCTCTACATATCTTATACTGTTCTCTGATTTTGCCATATTTATATTATTGTACTGTGGTTTGGGGTAGTACTTATAAAAACACATTAAAACCAATAGTATTGTTGCAAAAAAGAGCTATCCGAGTAATTCATAAGTTGGGTTCTTGGACCACACAAACTCATTATTTTTAAAATCAAAGATCATGAAGTTTTGTGACATTGTTGAGTTCCAAACTGTACAGATGTTATACAAGCAAGATACAAACTGTTACCGGGCCAAATACAAAGAAGGTTCCAAGAACCTACTGGTTGTTATGAATTACGTGACGAATTAAACTTTAGGACTCAGAAACATAGCTCAACTTTGAAAAGTTTTAGCCCAACAGTTAATGGTGTACAATTGTGGAATAAACTGGAAATGGAGTTGAAACGAAGTCCAAACATCAACCTGTTCAAATATAAATACAAACAAAAGACTTTTGAAATATACCGAGAACAAGAAATGTGTTGCCTCTAGGAGACGCAGTAGGATCAATTATGTGTATTTCCTCTATAATCAAGGAAGAGTGTTGCTGCTTGGAACTGTTGTCATTCTATTGCTCAAATTTACAAATTGAGAATTAGGGTAGGCAAGTTATGAATCTGTTGAGAGGGACCCTCCCAACGGGCTCAAACCTTGTCTTTTAATGCACCACTCAGCATAGGAACATCATCTACAAAATCAGCTGTTAGGGCAGCTGGGTGGGGGTTTGTTGAGGGGGAGTTACTGCCCTCTTCAACTAGCCCGCTCTACACCCTGGCTTTTTAATGCACCTCACTATGCAGGGCTTACATCATACTTCTCATATAACTCAATTAAACAAATATAATAATAATGATAATTAAACCCAAATTAAATTATATTAAGGATGGTATTGACAACTGGGAAGTAGCAAGATCTCAGAATATAATATGTATTAATGCACCTTTAATAATGATAATTAATGATAATTAAACCCAAATTAAATTATATTGAGGATGGTAATGACAACTAGGAAGTAGCAAGATCTCAGAGTATAATATGTATTAATGCACCTTTATAACATAAAAGTAGCACATTCTTTTGTTCTTTATTTTGCTGTTGTTTTTATTTTATTCTTGTTCATCATTTATTGTTACTTTGCCCTATGTTCCTTTGTTTATGATTTGCTACCTTGTAAATATTAAATGTAATTTTATTATTTTTATTTTGGGTGGGCGCTTATAAGCCTTTGGCTTCAGCCCACTCCCTTTGAGCAGGTTAACTGCTCAAACAAATAAATAAACTAAACTAAACTAAACATCTCCATGTTTCGCCATCCACGCTATGCTTGATGCAATGATTCAATAGAACCAGCTCAAATAAATTAAGATTATATTCACAATTATTGAGGCCATCAATTGATATTAGACAACTTTAAAGTAAACTACTTTTTTTTTTTTTTTTTTATGTTGACTAACTCTTTTTTTATGTTTTGTATCCTATATATTCTCTGGGTTTATCCACCTTAAGATAGTTTTTTCTTTAGTTTTTAACATTTTTTGGGGCACAATTATTATGAATCTAGGATCAGTATTTTTAAAATTAAAATTGCAATTGTGTGAATTATTTCCACATTAATAACGCACACAGAAAAGCTCACATGGTTATGCTAATTAATGGGCGGGGCTTCCTCAGCGCAGGTCACGTGTTCTCCCACCTGGCTCAAATGCAGTGCAGTAAAGTGGATTTTTGGACTCTTTACACTAAAGTGGACATAATGACTCGGGCAAATGAAAATGGCTGATCATAGCGATGTTCAGTGCTTAATTTGTAAATTAGTAGTTTCAGGAACACTTTTGGTCTGATGTGATGGATTCGGGGAACAGGCCAAAACATTTGCTGGAACACTCTCATTAAACACCCCTATATCAGATCAAATCTTTGCCGGATCCTCCTAAATATTTCCCGGATCCTTTACCCTGAAAAACTGAAAATTGGGGGAATGCGTTTCCCCAAACAGGGGATCAAATTAAGTACTGGCGATGTTTGGAATATTTATCTGCGTTAGTCTTCCTGCAACTTTTCATCACGTTCTGCACACGAGATGTCCTTCATTCAACACAGCGCAGCGGCCAACCTGACTCCACACCGCGGATGTGTTTCTGTGCTTCTGCCGCTCTCAGCCTGAAGTTTACCGGTAAGACACAGGCTGACTGTTTCCCAATTACGAGGATCCGTCCTCCGTTTGTCCACTTCGTTGACGTCCTCGGTGGTGGGCTCCTCCCAAACGGAGGCGAGTGTCGCATTTGAGCTCAATTGGAACGGCCTCCGGAGCGGCTGCGTCATGTCACGTGTCAAATCATATAATCAAATGTCAATCCATGCTTACAAAAACTACTGTTTTATGAATAAAAGCTGTTTATAAACTGGTTTTTCTTGGATGTCTTACTGTTTGAACATTTTGGCCTGAATAAAATAATAACATTTCTGCAAGGATTAGTAAGAAATTCAATTAAATATCAAATATATTTAGCAGGTCCAGTGTATCACTAATCGCCTTCAATTGCAGACTTATGTTAACAACCATAGGCCTGATTTATCAATAAATAGGCCTATTTATTAGGCCTTTCATTAACTTTATATAAACCTCTTTTTTACATCTTTACTTGCTTACAACACTTCTACCAATGATTTTATTACAATTATTTTTTTGCACAAATGTGGAACTCAACTTCAAACTAATAAAGTTTTGCGAGAAAAGGGAAAGAAAAAAACAGTGTTGCAGTGCCATCCATCCATCCATCCATTTTCTTCCACTTGTCCGTTGCCGGGTCGTGGGGGCAGCCGCCGGAGCTGCCCAAATCACATTGCACCAGCCCCCCATGGCTCCTTCTGCAGGTGGTGGGTCCACGGAAGGACGGCCTCACGGTTCAAACCAGGCCTGTTGGTCTCTCCTAGGGGGCTACCAGTGTAGGCAGACACTGGAGGCAATGTGGGTGAAGTGCCTTGCCCAAGGACACAACGACAATGTGCACCGTCAGGAGGCGGGATTCGAACCCACGACCTTCCGATCATGAGACGACCCGCTCTACCATCTGCGCCACTGTCGCCATGTCGCATCATGGGTAATTTCAGCTCTCGGAGGCTGCGGAGGATCCACAGGTGCATCCTTCATAAATGAGCCAAACGGAGGAGTCGAGCTGCGAGGAGGCGAGTGGTCTGAGTGAAATGGAACACCACTGGGCGGCGCTGTGATGACGTAGCCTGGAAAAATCCAGACTCACTCGCCTGGTCACCGTTGCGTCAAATCCATTTCCCACAGCGGTACATACGCAAGCAAACAGGAAGTGGAGTAAACCAATCAGCGAAGGGCGGGCGTTTGCCGTTGATGTGGTGTTATTAGCAGTTTTGCGTTAATATTTGTGCAGGATTATGAATCACAAACTCACTTACTGTCGATGTGTTTTTGGTCATTTACTGCCGATTGGAGACTCGCTTTCTCTCTTTCGTGCGTCGTTCGTAGATTGTTATTGAGGGACTTCCGCGTCCCGTGAGTGACGCTGCTCGCTAACAACACGTCACGGCAAATAAACGAATCTGATTGCACGGGAACGGTTTGATTTTGCGGATACAGCCAGCGGGGGCGGGGTTACCAGACTGATACCCCGCTGTATACAAAATACAGAGAGGAATCATTCTGGTCCAACCAGGCTAGTGATGACGTGAATTACGTCCGAAGTGGTCGAGACGCCGAGGATCCTCGCAATTGGGAAACAGCCACACACGCTCCTCATAGGAGGAGCGTCATGTACACACACGCATGCGCAGTGGCCCAAGGGCTTTGCAGCCGTAACGTATCTAAATTAAATCGATATGAGCGCGTACAATCCGATGCATCTTGTGTTTATCCTCTGAACTGCATCGATCTGTGGCTTCTCTGCCGATGCACTCGCATCTCTCGTGCCTAAATCCGTGTATACAAATCGGTTATTCGTCCCAATTCGTCCCATCCCTAGAACACACTGCTTTATGTGTAAGGAGACTGTAGTGACTCACTGTAGCCAAGAGGTGGCAGTGTTTTACCACCTTTTAAAGTGAGAACAATCCTTTGACAAACATTCTGGAGAGACAGAGGAAAGATTTCTGCAGTAGGGCAAGAGATATGCTACAAGTATGGTCCAGTTTTAGGAACTGCAATACGCTGCCCAGAATAAATAAACAGGTCACAAAATATTTCAATCCGGAAAGTTAGGACGCAATATTCTACACTTTAAGCAAAATTACATGACTTTTTAATAATTTAAATCTATATTGAGAATTTCACTAAAACATGCAGTGGAATGAGCTATAAACCATACATTTTGTACTTTTGATGGAAACGTAGATTTAATGTGTTCTTGAAACAACTGTAATGCTTTTCAGTGACATTTAGGGCATTCATTTTGGCACAGTTCCTTTAATGACTTGGAAAGATCGGAAACATAGGTGGATCATTTGTCCTTCGCTGACTTTATTGAAAAAGTGGGACATTATGTGAATAGGTGGGACGGGGGACAAATGTCTTCATGGCTGCGCAGTCCCACCAAAAGAGGGACAGGTGGTCACCCTGGCAATTAAAGAGGAAGCCATTAAATTCAAATGTTTACTGTGGTCCAAACTTATTCCTAACATATTTGTAGCATCCCAATTCTTCACCGGGACAAGTTTATAGGCTCATTTCACAACTGGCAGGGTCACTTTTCAGGGTCAGCGTCACAGAGGTGGTCGAATCCTAGCCTGCAAGTTTATGAAATTGATACAAATGCTTTATAATAAGATGCAAAGTGTTTTTTCCACAAATGTTTACAAAAAATCAGGTATTGTGCTAAAATTAAATATTTTCCTCCCCCTACATGTTCCAGCCATGTCCTAATGTGTAGAATGAGCCCAGACCTGTTCACCACAACTGCCTCTAAAATCCTGCACTGTCACTCAGAAAGGTGTTCATTTGGGGCTGAAGTGCCGTCATGCACAAGCTTAATATAGAAACTGCAGTTAAGCGTTAGACCTGATGTGGCAGTAGTGAGTATAAAAATGACCAACTTGCCTCTAGTCCCTTTAAGCCACACTCTGAGTTTGGTTTTAAATATAGGAAATGTGGGACATTCTCTAACAGTGAGGGGGAGACTATTCTATAACTTACAGGCCATCACAGACAGAGCATTTTGTCCAAAGGCTGAAAGGACCTCACAGTCACCTCTAGAGGAGGCCCGTGTCCTGGCACCACTGCGAGACTCTTTGGTTTAAAGAAGTCCGAAAGGGGAGGTGGGGCTAATTCATTTAACACTTTGTAAACAAAACAGGCATATTTAAAATGTTTAAAATTCTTTAGGCTCAATAGATTATTATTAACACTTTTAAAGCATTTTTGTAGAGCGATTCTATATTCAATATATTGAATATTGTTTTACAATATTTCTGAGAGGTCTCTATCCTGATGTCATGTTGTCTGTCGCTGTCTGACCCTTTATAATACAATAAGAGTCTTTCTAAAGAGACCACGTGCAGGCTACAACAATGAAGAACTGCAATTCACATCGGTACTTCCGTTATATTGACACTTCTGGTAGACCCCGACGTCCGTTCACTAAGTGGAGAACAAGGGGAACATGTTCGCTGCTAAAATATGATGTACAGTAGATTGATTTGTGTAAAATATAATTTTTCATTTGTAAGTCAACACTGCACTGTTTCACAGTTTCTCTGCGTAGCCTAAGAAAAAGGCTTTGTGTTTGTATAGAACTGATTTTCTGTCGGGGAAACTGGAGTACTGTCTTCAGTCTCCTCTAATCCTCTGAAACGATGCACCGCCTCCTGGGTTTGTCCCTGTTTCAGAGCGTGGTGTCCTGCACTGGTCAGCTCCTCCTCCTTCTTATTCCTCCTGTGCAGCTCCCTTCGCTCCACTATAGTCTAGACCGTAGCAGACCAGTCTTATTTTCCAGTGAACGAAGATTAGCCAAAACCCTAGTAGGGATAGAAGGCTTAGCAGCGAATCTTGCCCGGATACCTCCTCCTCCGCCCCTGTTTTAGCACCTCTTGTGACGCCTCCACTGTGCTGCAGGTGTGGGGGGCTCTTGGTGCTTCTTCAGTGTTTCAGAAGAAGAAATGTGTCTGTCTCAAATGTCTTAAGCTCATAAGCTAGCTGTTTACTTTTAAAATACTTTTACTTCATGGCTGATATGGACTCTGCAGTAAAAAAAACAAAAAACACTGACCCTCACAAAAATATAGCAAAGATGTACAAAAGTATCCAGTAAAACAATGTGGAAAACAGAAACTACAATCAACTAATACTAGTGGAAGGGAGAGGCACAGTTTATGGCGGTGCCCAAGGGAACCTTCAGAATAAGGTGAATAGACGCTTTGAGATTTGGATGCCTAATTGGAGAAAATGACTCATAGTCCACATCCTCAGGTGGCATTTAGCGGCGATAGAAACCGCACAGCGATAGACTGCAAACAATATAATCCCCCAGCCCAAATTATTGCTGTAATGTATTCATTAAATTATAGAGAAACGGCGAGTGAAAGGGACAGGAGAGAAAGGTGAACAGCGTGAACTGTAATCCTGACCCGAGCAACTTCCACTCACTGCAAAACAACACTGCACTGGAGCTTTAACCATGCAGGAGCGAAGTGAGCGGGAGGAGATGGAGAGGCTGAGGAGGCTGAGGGCACTGCTCTTTCAAAACGTTATGTAAATGTTGATCACATTTCGAACCTGGATTTGAAATGTGGGGCAGCTGTAGGCCCGAGGACATCGCAGCTGCTCGGACCAACTTCCCGGAGTTGGAAATGACTTCTCCCACTAACTTTTCCATTATAGCTGCACTCCGATGGGGCCGCGGGCTCCGCTCAGGCGCATGCATTATTCCATACCATTATTGCAGTTGAAGCAGTTTTTGCAAAAGCTGATATTCGACGAACACAAACATCTGTGAATCACTTCAGCGGTAATTGAGTATTGATGGAAAATACCGATAGGTCCAGGAGATTCTTATCTGCAACTTTATCCTGCAGCTTTAAGTTTTTACAGAGAATCAGAGGTGGTTAGTAATGAAGTCAAGACACCGGTCATGGTGAGGCAAGAAGGTGCCGGGTTCAATTCCCACCTTTCTGTGTGGAGTTTGCATGTTCTCCCTGTGAGTGTGTAGGCTTCCTCCAAGTACTGGTTTCCCCTACCACTAAAACATGAACAATAGATTGCCCTCTAGGACCAGGACTCCCCTGAAAAAGAGATCCCTCATCCTAGTGGGACTTTCCTGGTTAAATAAAGGTCAAATAAAAAATCTCTATAGTACCGTACTTTTTTTTAATTTGTACTTTATAACTTTCAAGGTTCAAGTCACAGACGCTAGGATCAGAGATGTTGAAATCTTTTACATTTACATGTTTCAGCCGTGATCTACAGGCTGTCCTCAGAATTATCACCGGCGTGTGGTTTAGTGTAATTTATCAGCTGTTCTTTCTTCCAAAGAAAATAATCTGTTGGACCATCAGATTGACCAAGACCTCTCTTTTAAAGGGGGGTATTATGTAAAATCGACTTTTTCAAGCTTTATATCATGTTATTATGTCATTCCCTCATTAAACACATGCCTGGAGTGTTGCCTTGGCTCATTCACGTATTTTTGAGTAATCAGTAAAAACTCTGATGGCAGCCTTTTTAGGTGTAGCTATGCCTCAGTCCTCCTAGGAACGCCCCCACCTCCTGGAGACGCCTCTGGACCTTTCGTCACCAGCCAAGCCACGAACCACTGCTCCTCAGCTCAGCAGAGGCCCCTCCCAGCATGTCGAGCGCAGATGTAAACAGTCAGAGTCATCATGGAGGATCAGCTTCATGTGTTGTAAGCCGGAGCTACAGCAGCTCTGAGACTTTTACAAAGATACACATCAGTGTTTCTGTTACCTCAACACCCAGGATTAAAACCGGTGACAAGAAAACTTATTTCCATGACGGGATCTGCGCTGGGAATGCGTTTGGGCCTTGATGATGCCCTGATAGCATTCCCTCCAGAGAAAGCTAATATTACAAGCTAAAGCTCCAGTCATGACGTGAAAACGAGAAATATGCACGAATAAAGTCAATAAAACCACCATGTACATAAAGAGCAGTTTAACAATGATCACACACTGAGCCAGGCTTGTTGATTTTTGAGTTTATTGCTCACATTTCATCTACAATGGGTCGTAGCCGAGTGGTTTTCTCCCGAAGCTAACGCACCATTAGCCGCGAGGTGCTAACAGCTAGCTCGGAAAATGCATTGAAAAAAAGCAGCATATTTTGCACTAAAAACGTCAAGAAAGCCGGCAGCTTTTACGAGGATCACACAATGACCCTGGCTTTACACATTTGTGGTTTATTGTAGACTCTTCATCAACAATGAGCTGTAGTCGATTGTAACATGCTAACGGGGGTAAACTCAAATAACCATTCGTCCTCCTGCACAGATAATGTCCCTCTATTGAAGCGTGTGGGCTGGATATACGGACTCTTAAATACTGGGGAGATCCTGGTGTAGTGCATTGAGGTATAGTTAAAGATCCATAGGGCATGGCAGTAGCAAATAGGGACTAGAATAGTCTCCAAACAGCAGTTATTTTTCAGGCAAGAGCCCATTCTAAGCCTGCGGTGTGGAAAGTTCGGACACTGGATCAAATCATAATCCTGCGTGGCCGTTGTTCACAAAGTGATAAAGCGTAGCTCCTTTGCAAAAGTGAAAATTAAAATGCACCGAAAATCGATCGTAGTTTCTATGCATGTGGAGGAAACAAGACGAGAACAGTAGTGTTGTTTAGATGTCACAGCAGCGCGCTGAAGGGGGCCTGTTGGAAAGGTCAGGGCTTCTTAAAGAGACAGAGGCCTATTTCAAGACGTTCAGTACAGCCATTTTGAGAGAGCAATTTTATTCAAGGCAGTTATTTTAATTTACTGCATATACAGACCAACAGAAGGTTACGTCATCATTGTAGTATGCTATAGACTGGTGCTATGTGATTGAAAAAAGCATAATACCCCCTCTTTAAAGGACATATAAACCAGGCCTGTAAAACTGTTCTTTCACCTGCGCAACATTGCAAAAATACGAAACATCTTACCTAAGAGCGATGCAAAACGTATTCATGCATTTGTTTCATCAAGGCTGGACTACTGTAACTGCCTGCTAACAGCATGTCCTAAAAAATCCCTGAAAAGTTTTCAATTATAGTTTAAAATGCAGCGGCAAGATTGTTAACGCGGACTAAGAGAAGAGAACACATTACACCTGTGCTAAAGTCTCTCCATTGGCTTCCTGTTGAGTTTAGAATCAAATTTAAAATCCTGCTCCTCACATTTAAAGCCATAAAGGGTATGGCTCTGCTCTATCTCCAAGACGCTACCGTTCCATATCGGCCAACCAGAGCACTCACAGAACTCCAAGGTTTTTTACTGTAGAGCTCGTCGATACGCTAACATTATCCAGGGAGGTTCAGATAAAGGCTCTCTCAGTTTTTTTGGGGCCTTGTATAATAACCTTGGTTTTATCAGGGTTAAGAAGCAGGTAATTTACAGTCATCCAGGTGTTAATGGCTTTTACGCAGGAACTAAGCGTATCTAATTTATCTGTCTGACCTGGTTTCATTGATAAGTACAGCTGTGTGTCGTCCGCATAACAATGAAAATTTATATTGTGAGTTCGGATTATGTTACCTAATGGAAGCATGTACAATATGAATAAAATTGGCCCGAGCACTGAACCCTGTGGCACCCCATAGCACACTTTGGAACACGGTGAAGGCTGTTGGTTTACATTAACAAATTGGTGCCTATCAGATAAGTAAGATTTAAACCAAGAGAGGGCTGTTCCCCTGATGCCTACGTCAGTTTCTAACCTCTGCAGGAGAATATTATGGTCGATTTGTGTCAAAGGCTGCACTGAGGTCTAACAGAACCAGGATTGAAGCTAGTCCGGCGTCAGCTGCTAATAACAGGTCGTTGGTAACTTTGACTAAGGCGGGCTCTGTGCTATGATAAGTTCTGTAACCTGACTGAAAGTTTCACAGATAACAATCAAAAAGCTTTTTCCTGGGAAAACAGGCAAAAGTTGTCACAAAAAATGACAATATATCCTCGCTGAAAATATCAGCGAGGAAAAGCACGACTTCCCGATCCTCTTTGTCCTAATCTTTCATATCCTAAAAAGGGGGAGGGGGGGATTCACCTTATTCCGCCCCGCTCGCTTTTGCCTCTTTTTGCTTTGTCTCGGCACTTCCGTTGTATTGACACTTCCGGTCAAGCGCGAAGGCCGTTCATTTAAACGGAGAATGAGGGAAAATGTTCGCCATTAAAATCTGACGTTTAGTAGATCGATTTGTGTAAAATGACCAATGTTCATTTGCACCAACATGTCGACACTGCACCGTTTCTCTGCGGCGGCCTAAAAACGGCTTTGTTTTCGCGTAGTGACTGATTTCATCTTGATTTAGCCAGTCCCATGTTAACTGATAGGAGAAAAGGGGCGGGCACAATTCATGGCGGCGCCCACGTGAACTTCCAGGATAAGGTGACCAGGGCCTCCTGCCAACCTTGCAGCGGCACTTTTCATCTCTGCACATGTGAGGGAAATGGACGACATGTAGAGCCCATTTGTTAGTTTGCTAATTGACCGCTTTGCCTCTACCCTACCTCTCTGCCCTGATGGTGTTCTTCTGTTCTGCTGCGCTTCCAAATAAAGGCTGCTTCCAACATACCTTATTCTCCCTTGATTGTACAATATATTTTATTCTCATGCAGGATACAAATAGTTTATATAGAGTTGTGCTCAAAAGTTTACATACCCTGGCAGAATAGTTGATATTTTTTGGCAATTTTTCAGAGAATATGAAAGATACGTTTTTTATTTATTTTTTTCACTTTTTTCAGTTAGTGGTTGTGCAAAGCCATTTATGGTCAAACAACTGAGTTTGCTCTTTTTAAATCATAATGGAAAAAAAAAAACCCTGATCAACACTTTACATACCCCAGTTCTTAATACTGTGTATTGTGCCCTTTAACATCAATGACAGCTTGAATCTTTTGTGGTAGTTGTGGATGGGCCTCTTTATTTCTTCGGATGGCAAAACTGGCCGTTCTTTTTGGCAAAAAGCCTCGAGTTCCTGTAAATGGGCTGTCTTGCATGAACTGCACGTTTGAGATCTCCCCACAGTGGTTCAATGATATTCAGGTCAGGAGACTGAGATAGACACTAACGGGACCTTCACTTTATTCTGCTGGACCAATGAGAGGTCGACATGGCCTTGTGCTTTGGATCATTGTCTTGTTGGAAGGTCCAAGTGCGTCCCATGTGCAGCTGATGAGTGACACTTTTCCTCCAGTATTCTTTAATAACATCCTGCATTCATCCTGATATCAGGTTCCCTGTAGCTCACACATCCCCAAAACATCAGTGATCCACCTCCGTGTTTCACTGTGGGAATGGTGCACCGTTCAACACAGGCCTTGTTGACAATAAATCCCATTTTGGTTTCATCATTCCAAATGACATTGTTTCAAAAATGTTTTCACCATTTTTTCCTGTATTTCAGCTGAAGTTATTTGTGGGTTTTTATTTACATCATGAACAATTCTCCTGGCAGTTGTTGCTGACATTTTTGTGGGTCGACCTGACCATGGTTTGGTTTAAACAGAATCCCGCATTATCCACTTCTTAATTAGAGTTTGAACACTGCTGATTGATCTCAGTGTCTTGGATATCTTTTATATAGCCCTTTCCCATTGTATACAGTTCAACTACCTTTTGTCATAGATCCTTTGACAATTCTTTTGCTTTCTTCTGACGAAGGGCTAAGCGACGCCCGAAACGTTACTTTGTGGTGCCTAAAATAAATTTCTTGGGAGCGCAATAGCGGTGCAGAGTTTTTATTCTTTGATTTTTAATTCTTTTGCTTTCCTTATGACTCCGAAACCAAAAACATCAGTGCAGTTCTGGATGGCAGATGCAAGGGTCTGTCAGGCCCAAAAACTCACTGACCTTTTATACACACACAATAATGACAAACACAGGTCACAGGTGAGGATACTTACCTTTAGCAGCCGTTCAAACCCCTTTGTGTCCGGGCCAAGATCACCAGGGTATCTTTGTATGTTCTTTGAAAAATAGTCCAAAAAAATTCTGCCAGTGCACGTAAACTTTTGAGCACAACTGTATCTATATTTATATTAGAGAAAACATGTAATAAGCAGTGACGTGCGGTCAGGGGAGGCAGGTGAGGCCGGGCCTCACCAGTCGTCATGGAAAAAAACAAAAATTAAAAAATACAATAAACTTTATAAAAACAAGTCCCTTCTCTTAAGATGATTGGGATTTTCTATGATTTTAATCAATCTCGTGGTTAAAAAATGCCCAAATGTTTTATCAGTTGTCGATATCGTGTAAAGAGGGCGGAGCCTCCAGCGTCCTGCAAACACTTGAGCTCGGCTCATTCCCTCAGCGCTCTCTCCCATTCGGGGCTTTTTTCGCCCCCTAAAAGTAAAATACATTTGTAAATGGGTTTTTGTTGGTGGGCGCGTTGGTTTTCTATCACCTGGATAAAGAATCAGGCATAAGAACGACTTGTTAACCTGTTCATTTGACTTTAAACTGTTTTGATAGTCCCGAAGTGAGGCTCGCCTCCAATGCACTGCCCCTGACGACCCGAGGGGGGCGCTGTGTCAGAGCTACACATTTCTACAAAACATGTTGACTACACGTGAAAAACAGTCTGTTTTATTATTCTGCACGGTTTAGGAGAAGCAATTTAAACGTAAAGGGAAAAAGGAAAAACTAATTAGACCGACATTTTATGGATGAAATGCTGTAGACGAGTCTTTATACTGAACATGTCGACGCTATCACGCACCGCCCGCGTGGTGCATCAGGTTTGTCTATAACTCATAATTTGGACGGGCGGGGTACGAGTCCCGGTCACGTTCATAATGTTGTCTTTTAATTTTTATTTGCAATATCGTGAGAATGTATTTTATGTTTAAATGTGTTGCTATTGAATGCTATTTAAAAGTAAGACAATTACCAGAGACAGCAAGTTGCATTTTTGTTTACTTTATATTGGAGTCAATAGCATGTGCCTCACCAGCAACAAACCTCACCGCACGTCACTGGTAATAAGACATAGTAAGTGTGTGACCACAGTAAGACATACTTGCAAATAAACATAATACAGCTGGATTAGGATAAGTGCTCTTCTAGCTAGCATGCTAAGTGCAAATCATATTTCTGAATACAAAATAAGCTCTTTAGCATCAAAATTCAAATCCGACATGTCGGTGTGACGCATCAGGACGGTCAACAATTAATGACTCCACTGGTTTACAGTTTATAATCTATTATCAGCTTTTTAATTACAGAATGACCCCCTTTTCCCAAAAGCAGTTTCAACAACGCAATCCTGAGCTCTATGCACACATTTTGAACGCAAAACATTTTCACTCCCACCGTTTAAATAAAACCTCCACGTATCGCAGCTCGGCTGCTTGTTTCTGCCATAAATCTTTTCTCCATATTTGCAGTTTACATTTCACAGGTGGCACTCAGAGGCAATTTTTCTCCCACTTTTAAACCACATCATGCTTTTGATTATCTCCTGACGCAATCCAATCTGCGGCACAATTATCGCAGCGCGCATCGCTCCGCAAATAGGAGGGCCACGCGTCGTAGCAGAGGGAGCTTGGGCAATTTACCTCAAAAAATGGGCTCTCGCAAAATGTGCTTCAACTTTAGATAACGGAAAGATGTGTGGAAAGTTTTCTGCAGCGCTGGTTGTGAGGAGCTTACAAGATTATGGTGATGTTGATGAAGAAGGAGACGCAGAGATGGAAGGTTCTTAATGAAGCAAATCCCCAACTAATTGGAATAAGAAGATGAGGAATCCAGGGATGTATCAAAGGGATCCAGGCAGATTTGATTAGGTTAAATATATTGCAGTGTCTCAAAGTTTGTATGTGCAAATGTTTGCACTGCTGTCCAATTACAATGTTCATTTTTCATGTGTACGTGCCCGGAACCACGCACTTCGGGGGGTCTCAGTGATGCTCCATAGGTTCTGGTAGGTTTTCTGAATAGAATGTCTGCATAACCATGATGAGTCCCAACAGAAACCTTTAAAACAATTGGTCAGAGAGGTCACCAGTGGTGTAGTCTTCAATTTTCTATTGCATATACCGTAATCGGGATTATGATGTATTAGACATTTATTGTAAAATGTATTACTTTGGAAACTACGAGTACATCTTCATTAGATTTCTATTGCATATATTTCATTTAACTAAATGTGAATACTTTTTAACTTATTTTTACTGATGTCTGTATTGTCTGCTTGGATATGAATGGCACACACTGTATGATAGTAAAGACGAGTAAGTGAATCAACTCAATTTTCTAGTATTTCCAAGCCCCGAGTGTAATCACTAGATCACTGGATCAGTTTTCTTTTGGGGGTGCAGTCTCTTGATGTCCCACTCAGCTCCGCTTGTTGTAACAATAATATCTAAAACAGTGAGATATGGAGCCCGCTCTTGTGTGTCAAAACACAGACTACTGTACATGAGCTATTTTAAACGTTGAAAAAGTTCATTAAGAGCCACATTTAAATTAACTTTAAATTAAACGTTTCATTTTAAACTATTTTTTCCTCTCAATATTTAGACTTTGGGCCAAATTGCCTCTCTAACTGGAGGAAACAGCTACTCTTGTCAATGTGGCAGCTTTCTTGCAATTGTCCAATTAGACAAAACCTAAAAAGAGTTATAAACTCACTGTTACCATGGAAATCCGCCATGTGAAACATTCTCATGAAACATACTTAGCTGGATGTTAAATGTTCTTTTGCTGTTTTTTCAACATTTAAAAAAAACATTTAAAAAAAATTACATTACTTTACACTGGCCATAAACATTCCGTCCACAGAGCCTTAGACATATTTAAAAACAAAACAAAAAATTAAAAAAAGGCATTTAGCCCAATGCTTCCAATGTTTCTTGAAAAAAGTAGTCTCACACTGTGAGACTACTCATTTGCAATACAGTACAGTCTGTAGAACCTTCAAAAGGACATTTTCTCAAAATAATTAAATGAGAGGAGAACCACTTTGAAGTGATCTATTATACTCCTTTGGAAAACTCAACCAGCACTCAATCCGGACTGAAACAGGTCTAAACCAGTGTGGACCAGCTGCCGATGTGTCCAGGACTGACGAGGAACTTTATGCAGTTCAGCTCAAACTCAAATCAGACTTAAAGCTAAAGGACAGGGTGAGCCAGGGCTTCATCCGCCCATGAAACTCTTCTACGAAATAAAGTACAATTTGAATTTTGCAGGAGCTATAAAAGAGATGTTGTTTCTAAGCTTTCGTTAGGCATTAAGCAGCTTTCTCATATTCATAATTTTTTTTTGCTTTGCTTTGCCTAACTATCGCATGTCAAGTTTATCATGGTATCGCTTCAATAAAAACAGCCGCATTATTGATTCTTGATTCATTTTATTCCCCTTTGCTAGTTCAGGTTATTTTTATTGTGGTTCAATTTGAGCTCAATATATTCAAATTTATATTCATTTACATAACACCCTGTGAGCTGATTCGTCTTAACAAAAAGCGTCTGTATGCATCTTGTTCCCTTTCCTTATTATATACTACATTATTGTACATTGTAGTTCAAATTTGCTTATTAGTTATTTTTTCTTTTACAGAAGTTATTAAGTGAAGAGAATTAGGCTATGACACAGGTTTTTAGGGAAAATAAATGTATTACAATGAGAAGCAGAACAACAGAGGTGATATTAAAGGTGCATTATGCATCTTTTTATGTGGAAAAAAGTGGATATTTGTGCGTATTTGACCTTGTAGTGACCCAGTGGCTGTATGAGTGGTGCCTTCACTACCATCACAGTGGTCTCTACTGTGCTCCAGGATCAATTGTTTGGAAGGTTTTCTCTGCTGACGGACTCTCTCAGCAGAAAAACCTAGGCTGCGTCTGAAACCATCAAGTGATAGCCTCTAAGAACTAACACTAGCAACTAATCCTTAACCTTTCATGGGCTCAGCTGTTAGATCTCTATGCAGTTAGTGAACTAGAGCTTCAGCAGCATTTGCCCAATTCCACCGTCCTTACCCAGAGGAAGGGGAAGTGACATCACCAACAGCTGTTCTTCTTCTTCTTTAAAGTTATTTAAAACACTGACATGTGACTAAGCTGTGGTGACGACAACATGTATTTTGTCACTTTTATAAATTATTTTTATTATTAAATGTGCGCCTGTCAATCAATAGACCCTGTGCACGAGAAAATGCTAACTTCCTGGTTTGAGACCGGATGTACTGCTGCTCGTTTCCGCTAGCTTTATTTTGCGGGTCAATCGCAGCTGCGAAGATGGTCTCCAAAACACGAAAATTGAAAGATCGCTGTACTTTTCAAAGAGCAAAAGATGGGAACAATCACCATTGCTGTGTCCTGCTGTGTACTGCCGGGGGGAGATTCAACAAGATGCAAAGTTTCCACTGCTTTCCCAAGGATCCTGAGCTGCACTCAATGGCTGATAAAAATAAGAAGGGACGGCTTCACACTCCTTCCTGGTTAAATAAAGGTCAATAACAATTCACTTGATGTTTTAAAATACTACATACTGTTTCAAAAGTGATTTGCTGTTACTCTGCAAATAAAACCGCTTTACTTAAACAGCATTGTCTATAGCTCTGTTCTGTGTGCTTCTTATTGACTGAAATACATTTTGTAAAGATGCTAAAGCTGTTTCCATATACTAATTCTGAAAGCAAAAACACACATAGAATTCAAATTACTAACTAAATTTGACATACTATGATCTAATTATTTAGGCAATGCACCTAATCAAATGTGTAGAAAATACAAGCAGCTGCAGGTATGGTTAAAATACTGGTATACAGTTTTATAATTTCCTTGTACAAATCAATCACATTTTTCCACAAAAAAACAAAACATGGTTTGAAGAGTGTAGATCGATTGATTGTTTAGCCTTGTTAATAGTTAATCACCCAAAAATTTGCACGTCCTGTTTAACGCCTCGCAGTGTGACACTACTCCAAGTCCATATCAAGGCTCGTTTGAAGGTAAATGTGCTTTGTGTGTGTTGGATATGTCAAACATTTAGGAGAAAAATCCATCAATAGTCCACTCGATAAAACGGCTTTAAGTGTTTTTGCTATTATACCTGCTGTGTAAGCCTTGTGTCTCATTGTTACTTATTTGATTCTTTATTATTTACTAGTGAGGCAGTTAGTAATTATAACTGCCTTCAACCTCCATAAAATACAGAAATTGTGTTTACAGTAAATTAATGCAGGATACTGCACAGACATGGCAACTTTCACTTTATTCCATATTGATGGCCAGAATGCAAAACTTCCTATCTGAAAAAATCTATTATTTCAGGAAACAAAGAAAACGTTTATTTCTATTATAGTATGGTCTTTTTAAAAGATATTCAAGCATATTCTACTGTGATTAGACCCTATTTCTGCAATATGTGTCAATAATACAAGGTATTTTTGCCTCCCAAAGTGCAGATAAGTGTTTTTTGTCCCCTACGTTTCTTGCAGCATTGTGCACATAGGAGGTTTTGCATTCTGGCCATCGATATCACTTTATTAAATTCACTTCATTGTACATCACTCAACACAAAAGCAGAACTACAGCAAAATGAGATCGTTTACATTCAGAAGCACATCTGTGTATGGTTTAGCATTCAAAGCTACAGGTGAACATTAGTCAAAGCCAGATGTTTTCTCCACTACACTCATATTAGCGAGCACAAACAGTCAAGTACACACACAGCATGTCAACAAACCGTGTTTTTACTAAGTGACAAAAAGCCACAGGAGATAAATCCCCTGCTTATTTCATCCATTTGGTTGACTTGTTTGGAAAACCTGACCGTGAACACAAGACTCTTATCACACAGGAAACGAAGCGCTGAACAGGAGTTCTTCCCCCGGAAGTAGCATATGCTAACGTGCACGTAGTCTATTGTTGCACATGAATCACTCGAGGGTGGGGCCGAGGGGGGTGGGGGTATTGGCGGTGCGGTGGCTTATAGGATGGCACATAGCTCTGAATCACCGGTTAGTTAGCATCAGAGGTCCCTATGCTAAAGTGGCTATGATAGTTAGCATTGAGGCTTCTTTTGCTAACTCCTTCCTAACTGACAGCCCTATTTGGACGCTTCTTATCATGGCGGACGCTGACGCACATCCGGTTTGGCGTAAGATCTCTTACCAATCTGCTCGTTTCGGATGGGGCCCTACAGAACAACTGATCCTGGAGCCTTGTAGAGACCACCTGACCACTCATACAGCCACTGGATCACTACAATGTCAAATATGCACAAATATCACTTTTTTGCATAAAAAAAAAGTAACAGATAACATCTGTTGTAAGTCACAATTATCATTTTATTTTGTCTGTGTAGCCACAGCTTTATGACATACTGGAAAGACAACATGAAAAAGTGACTGAATAGTATTTTTAAGAGATAAATATCTATTACTTTTGTTGTCGCTCGAATTGGCTGTGGGGAATCGTAAAGGTCCAAAGCTGATCAATACATTTACACAGTCCTTCGTTGTAAAAGCTGCCGAAACAAAGTAAAGCCAATGTCAGATCAAGAACCAAACAAAGGCGAGGATAAAGGGTGTTTAAAATGATTTAAAAAAAAACAAACATCAGAGATGGACGGTTGAGAAAGGCTCTATTCAAAGTTAGTCAAACGTTAAATAATAAAGATTTGGGCCCAATTCAACGGAGGTCAGCTGAACAATAACTGAACTCAATCAAACTGACTCCAGAGAAAGAGCAAAGGCTGCTCAAATAGGGGTGCAGTAACTTAAAATCAACACAAGAGGGAGGTATGACACATCGAAGCAACACAAAATAGTAACATGGCACAATTAGCTTATAGAGCAAAAGTAAGAATAGCCACAGTTTAACATAAAATAATGAGTGATTTCAAACTAAACAGATAACTAAAATAAACAAATAGTGTTAGCGTCAGTTCATCGTTCATTGTTAAATTGGCCTCCAACCCCTCCAGCCAGTCAAATATGTCAAATTTATTCTCAATAAATAGAACTTTTTTTTCTTACTGTGTACATGTAATGCCCCTCTGACGGGGGAAAATGTTGCCAGTTTTATAATTTGCTTAAAGCAGAGTGGCAAGGGCTCCCCCTACAGGCCTGCAGGCAAAACTAATAAATTCCGACTTACATATTCAAAATCACTGGCTGGCATTAACTTGTATAATCAAACACATTCTCAACTTCTGAAATACATCATAATAACTTTTCAACCTTTAAACACATGTTTTTAACGCGATTTAAATGAGTTGTTAACACTTTTCACATGTATTTCCTGTCATATTTATAAGTAAACATGTTTATCTTATCCTATTTATTTCTTACTCACACTATCACATGTATTATTTAAGCATCTGAACTTCCCACCTTCTTATTGCAGCTTCACAAGGCAAGACGACGTGGCTTGGCCTTGAATAGGTTTATTATTATTTCGACTTGACTCCTGGAGTCTTGTTTTTTTAAATAATTTATTAACAAACTCTGTTTCATTGCTAGCAACACTCTAGCTAGGCTACTAACACTTGTATCGCTCCTGCAGTGCTCGCTGTGCGGGAGGGTCACAGTCAGGTCATTAGGTTGGTTGCCAGGTGCAGGTGTCACAACCCCCTTCGCCTGATTACACTTTTTATTGATTGATCGAGTTAACATGCCCAGTGCAGGTGTCGCAACGCATCGCCTGGTGGCAATTTTTACACATTGATCGACTGGTTATCAAACATGTTAGGAAAAGCTACATATATGTAAAAAAAAAATACATTCCGTTTTTGGGTGTGCCAGCTGGCTCTGTGGGTGGCACTGGCACACCCTGGCACACCCGTGGCTACGC
Organism: Neogobius melanostomus; assembly: GCA_007210695.1. Taxonomy (NCBI): domain Eukaryota; kingdom Metazoa; phylum Chordata; class Actinopteri; order Gobiiformes; family Gobiidae; genus Neogobius; species Neogobius melanostomus. The sequence goes on along the minus strand of VHKM01000566.1, from coordinate 1,904,933 downwards.
CAATGTTATAAATGAACACATATTGAATTGTGTTTTAAATGGGGGAAAAAAAAGTTAAAATAGATTCTTCACAATAGCTTTGATTACTGCTTTTTCTCATTGAGTTTTACGATGTTGTCACCAGAAATGGTTTTCACTTCACAGACTATTACGGCCTTATGAAGCTCAATGAGAAAATGCCAAGAATAAAGGGTGGACATTTCGAAGAATAGAAAGTATAAAACAGGTCACACTTTATTTTCTCTACCCTTGATACATTGGACCTACCAAATTTAGTACAATGTAATGTGATTTGTAACAATCTGTAATAACTTGTATGGACAATGGAATAAGGTGTATTAGGTACAAGTTATTACACATTGTTACAGCTCATTACATTGTAATACATTTGGCAGGTACAATGAATCAAGGGTAGAGTAAAATTAAATGTTGCCAAAACATATTTCACTCTTTTATGTTTCCCACATAATCCCATGTGTTCATTCATAGTTTAAAGTCTTCATTGAGTGGAAATAGTGTTGAAATTAAAGAAAATCCAAAACATAAAAAAAGACTTAAACTTAAAAGTGTAATCTGTACAGAATTGTAGGTAAAATTATGGGGGAATAAACACAGCAGCACTGAGTGGTGGTGGTAGAGGTTCCATAGTGCCATGATGAATGCAGTTTGAGTGCACATCAGCTCCGGGTGATGGTTTAAGACAGGGGTAGGCGAGTTTGCTTGGTGGAGGGCCAATTTTATTTGTCATCAAAATACCAAGGGCCGAACCTTCCACTAATAAAGCACCACTTTCCACAAATGTCAGAGCTGATAATCATATATGACTAAATGGGGTGTTATCATAGGAAATCTTTAAGGATTTTTCCACACTTTTAGAGTGCAGGTATGAATTGTGTAATAATATTTTACGGGCCATAGGTGGACGCACAACGTAATTGTGATTGGTGAAGTTTAAGTTTTGTGCTTATGTGTTTCCATCGTTGGTGTTAGAAAAAATGTATAATGTGTCATCTTTGGATATAGTGTCTCAGTTGTAAAAGGGGTTAGGCAGTATAAGTCTTGACGTCAGCCTAAACCCCTTTCAGTCAGGCATCATTTAGCACTTAAATTCTTAATGTAATGTATAATGTATAGGATCTTTGAAAAACATGTGACCTGTGATCTAAATGTTTATAATGACCGAAGAAAATAAACTACCACTACTATAAAAAACTTTGTCATTTTAACCCAACTTGCAACTGCTATTTTTAAACTTCAAGTGTCAATAAAGAACCTGCTTGAACATACAAGACAGGGAGGAACAGATATGACAAGTTCAGTTGTAGACAAGTTCTGTCAACAATTTACATTATAGGGTGCATTTTTGACACAAGGACTAAGAAACAATGGGTCTGTTATTAAGTGTCATACTGTGTCAGAAATAATCCTGTCTGGCCACCGTTTACACAAGAGTTCATTTTTGCCAGCGCTGGTCAACGGAGGGTCAAAGAGAAGTTATATTTCTGTCACAGCACCGCCCATTCATCCTTTAGCAATGTTCTAACAGCTGTAGTTTCAACAGCTCCCTGTGCAGCAAGGGATATTTTATCCAATTGGCTCGAGATTCAAATCGGGCGGACCCGTCGGCAATCCGGGAATTTGCTCAGAAACGTTTATTCTTAAATTGTCCCCGTTTGCTCTCTTACCATGATTTGGGTGCTTTTCGGCTCGCGTTTTATCCACTCTCTGATTTGATTTTGGCAAGAAGCAGTTTTTCCCCCCAAAGATGATCAGAGGGCCTCGTCCACTCATGGGCCTTTCCTAATGGTCCTCCCTGGGCGTCTGGATGAGTTTGACCCATCACTGCACCTCAGGGACCTCTTTGGGCCCCTGCAGTGGTCAGGCATGAGAAGGCCCAAAAAACTCCAAGAAAGACACCACTGTGTCAAAATGTTTTGTCTTTCCCCCTCATAGCGGTCATTGCTGCCCTCTTGTGGACTAATTATACATTTTGTTCATTATTTGCCCCTTTTGGACCAACAGAGCAGGATGAACCTCTGCAGTTTACCCTTGAGCGATTCCCAGGGGACTCAATACGGCGTCAAATACTTTTTTTACGCACTTTTTTCCCCGATCCGTACTGTCAGCTTAACCTCTTAACCCCCGCCTTAACCAAGCACATTTTCTCCAGTCTAACCTTACCCAAATCTAAAAGGTAAAAAAAAAAAAACGTCAAAATAGTGACAAACTAAATAAGGGTGAAAATTCAGTGTAAAAAAAAAGCATCAGGAGTGACAAAAATGCAACAAAACAGGCAACAAAAACGTGACAAAAAAAGCAACAAAAATACGACAAAAAAGTGACAACGTGGCGAGGAATAATCTTATATCAGTTTTGTCGGTCTTAGCTTTCAAATGAGGTGTTACTCTGGCCTATAGGCTGTAAGCTTTTACATTTGGGTAAAGCTAAACTGGAGAAAATGTGCTCGGTTAAGAGGTTAATATGGGAGATATGTGGGCTGTCATAACACAAAGGACTGCTTTTTTTATTCGAACACTCCCAGTTCTCATTGGCATGATGTTTACCTCAACATATGTCACTTCCTGTCAGTGTCCAAAAGGAAGTGAAATGATAAACATCACAAAAAATGTCAACATAAGTTAAACTAGGTGCTTTTTTCATGCAAGTTGCCAAAATCTGTAGAACGTACAGTGTCATACGCACTTTAAGCACTTTTCTCCCAGTTTAGGTTTGAACCAAAGAGTCTATGATTAGCTGGCAAAGGCTCAACCCCCTGCACCACTGTCGTTAATGTCCTTTATCACTGATGTAATGTGGTAACGCTGCACTGGTTTGAATGAAGCCATCTGGAGTACAGTGAGCCAATCACCGCCCACTCCTCACGCACTGCTCACCACGTGCACGCTCAGCACGGGCACGCTCCTGCCTTTCACATCACATTAGCGTCAGGTCATCTTGTTTTTGTTTTTTTATAGAGCGTTGCTACGGCAGCGGGAGGAAAACGGCAGCCTGTGGGCCTTTCCTCTTACGCGGCAACAACAGACGAGCAAGTCTTACTGTGGTTAAAAATGTCAAGGAGAAATATATAAAAGACTTACATAAAAAGACTTTTAAATTTAAATATCAAACTGATTCAATGTTTCTCTACAGATTTCTATTGGGAAATTTGAATTTTAAAAGGCCGTTTTACATGCCTAAAGTAGCACCAACAACATACTTACACAACTTAACAATGAAGTTTGTTTCAGAAGTACTTTATCAATATCGCATTTTATTTATTTATTCAGTTTTGAACTCCCAGCAAATGGTATTTCTTTCCCTACTGAAAGACGAGTTCATTCAAAGACAGAATAACTTATCCAAAATCCTCATCTGAAAACAATCTCTCTTATATCAACACATTTAAATGTGGGAAAACCGATATGCACACTTGTCGTCTTTGTGTCTTGGTTTTCCTCCTGGTACTCCTGTTGGGAAGGGACGCTGCACAGTGTGATGAAATCCACAGGCCGTGGGGGTGCGGGAGCTGGTGAAATTTGGCGGCACAGATTTGGCACACGTAGGGAGGCGTATTGTTACTGGCTTGAAACTGCAGCACTAAAAAGAGCATCTCATACACTGACCCATATCTGCGACTGCCATGTCCAACAGTTCCAAGGACTAACAAGAAATTATGTTGCTGTATGGGTGAAAATGAACGTGTTTTTTAAGTCGCAAAGTTAACATAAGCTACCTCTATTTCCTATTAATTGTTTGTCCACTATCCTGTTCTTCTACCTGAACTTTCTTTGATTGCACATTTTTCTGACTATTTTCACCTATGTGTTTCTTGAGAGCTGAAGTGGAATTTCTCTATTGTGAGATCAATAAAGTCCGATTTTATCCTAATGCAGTCCCGATCAAAAGTTTAAGACCATTTGAAAAATGATAAAATTCACATTTTGCTTGGTTGGATCTTAACAAGGTTCCAAGGAGAACTTCATTATGCAACACGAATAAATAGGAGTGAGACAAAAAAAACATTTGAACAAAGAACAAATAAACAGAAATTAAACTGAAGCTGTTTTGTGGCTGATTAAAAGTTTAGGACCACAGTCGGCTCCAGTAATGGCCTTCATTTGGGTCGAGGATCGTATTGTGTCCAGACGGACCGTCACGAATGAAAATAGGACCCAAAAGCAGACAGACAACAGATTAGCAAAAGTCAGTTTTATTTTTATGACTTGTAGAGTTGGACAGGGCAGGGGACCGGAAGACCAGGAGAGCACAGGACCAGAGGACTGAACATGAGGCAGGGACGTGCACAGATAGAGCCCAGGTGATGCTCAAGCACCTGCCCCTTTGCCCTGTGCCCTTTAAGTGCCCTTCTCGCGACCACCATTTTTTTTTCTCCCAAAAAATAAGTATTATTTATTTTATTATTGTTTATTTGCCCTACTAAGCCAACGTGTACTGAAAATACAGTTTTAATGCTCAACAACTTCAAATCGCACTTCATTCCTCCTCTGCCTCTCGCGCTGGATTGTGGCTTGATCAATGAAGGGCAGGTGCACTGTCCCAGTGTTTCTCCCGTGTGAGAAGATGGTACAGCCCAGTAAGACGCGGGAGTAAAGTACACTGAGTAAATTCAATAACTTTTATGTACGAACCAGCGCAACATGGCTGGATTATTAAAGGGAATGTAAACGAAAGTGCCGATCAGGCGAGGACGTCAGCGTCACCATACGGACAAAGTCAGCGGTAAGAAGTCAGTAACTTCAACAGTTCTGTTTGTCGAGCTATAAAATGGTCTTACAATGAGCTCTATTACTCAGACTAAGTCAGAGGTAATTAGAAGGAAAATAGAGGACTGTGGGGAAAGGTTTATCCTTAGAGATATTTTATCTAAAGCCTCAAATCATAAGGCAATAAAATATTTGTTTGAATTTTTAAAGCACACTGGACTCATTGATTAGTATAGGTATAGAGTATAGGTCTTGGGTTTGTTTTTTGTTTTTTTCTCTGTAGCTTGCAGGCTACAGTATTTTTAAGGATGTGAGCCATATTGATGATCAGACGCAATCTATTTGAAGGGTGGCGGTAGTGCGCTAAGATAGTCTGCATCCGCCGTTAAGCAGCCAAAGAAGAAGAAGAAGACTAAGTCAGAGCTGGGCTTTGACCAGGGCCAGAGTGTGACCTGAGGAGAGAGAAGGGTGAGGAGGAGAGTTGCCTGAGCTCAGGGACAGGAACAGCCCAGTGGATTATTGTTATTTAAGATATTTTTGACATGGACAAAGATCTCTGGGACAAAGCAATGGCATGGACATATTAGATGTTTTCAGGGTAGGCTATTGTACCGTTGCATTATTTATTTTTAGTTGTGCTGATCATAAGTGCAGAGCTTTGTGATAGACTTTAGAGAAGGACGTAGGACTATCTAGTTTATTTAGTCCACATCATTATACATTGTATGTTGCTGTATTAATCATTGTCTGTCTGTTAGTGATACTAGTAAAAAAAGAAACAAAAAACATTTTTTTTTTGTGTTACCAAATGTGGGGGTGTAATGAGTTGCCCTTTTGTCTCGGTTAAGCACCTGCCCCTCAAAATGTCTGTGCACGTTACTGACATGAGGAGATGGACTAGTAAGTATCTTGCAGGTAAATTGGCAGAGTAATACAGATTATACCTAGGCAGAAGGGCAGGTAAGTATTGGAAGGCAGGCAGACTGGAGGCAGGTAGTTGGCAGGCAGGTTTCTGGACAGAAAGTAAATGAAAATACAAATTTCAGGTGCAAAAAATGGGAGCCAAAATGTGAATACTAACTAAAGCTACAGTGCCTTGTGAAAGTACTAATACACCTTGAACTTTTGCACATTTTGTCATGATTACAACCCTAAACATAAATATTTTATTTTTAATTTGTTATTGAAGGTCCACACACAAGTAACAGACAACTGTGAAGTGAAAGCAAAGTGATACATGATTGCATTTATAACATTCCTTGCCCTAACCGTTAAATAGAGGCCACCTGTGTGCAGGGCCGGACTGGGACAATAATTTGGCCCTGGCATTTTTTGGTTTGGACCGGCCGGTGACCTCACACACACACACACACACACACACACACACACACACACACACACACACACACACACACACACACACACACACACAGAAATATATACTGTAACACTGGACTGTATCATTTATCCACAATAAAAACACTCAGATCTGCTCGAATAAACAACTCATGAAGACAGACCGATGCAGAGATAATAAGCTTTGTGAACATCCATCTTCATAATAATGAAGTCAGTCTTACCTGTAGCAGACAGACTGTTTTAGCTGAACTCTTACAGATGGATGTTTCTGCAGCTCTGTTACAGAGGTGATTCTTATAAAGGCTAATGTCCGTAAATGCAAAGTGTCTAGCAAACACTTCCATGTTCTGGAGCTTGTGCTGTCATTAGCTCTTATCAGGCACCATTTTGTCTGAAGTCCGCCTCATCTCAGGGCACAGACGTTTGTTTGAATCCATATTTACCCCTTTGTTTTTACCGCATCTACGAGGCCAAATGGCCCAATAATTGAAAGCTGCAGAGCCGGGGCACAAGCCAAAGCTGAATGTGGCGCTGCTCGCATTTACTCCCGTCTGCTAAAAATAACCAATGGCCGTGCGAGTAAGGCGGGACTTGCTAAACAGCAACCGAAGAGTGTGACGCTGACAGGCAGGAAGAGCAGCCAATCAGTGTTCAGAACAGAAGACCATGCTCGAACCATGCAAAACAGCGTGGTGTGTGTTTACAGCGGAGAGAGAGAGGAGAGAGAAGACACAGTGTGAGCACAGGTCCGCGGCTCTGGTCTGCGCGCCGTGTCCTGGTACTCTACAGGAGTTCTAATGTAACAGAGTGTAAAGGTTACGTTAAATTCTGGTAATAGGATTAGAGCGCCACTGCATGGTGCAGCGTGAGATAGCACGCAGAGTGTGGCAACAGTCGGGACTGTGTGTGTGTTGTCCCTATGTGTTGTCTTATTGTGATGTTTAGTGTACCTGGCAGTGTGTGTAGCCCATGTATGTCTTTTATTTTGGTTGTCCATCCCAACGAATGGCACGTCCGGTTTGCCGGTATATAAGGTAGACTCCGCCTCTTCCCCTTTCTCTGTTCCTGTGAATCTGAAGAGAAAGGTCAGCTAAGATATAATCTAGAGGCATCGTGTTATTTATATTAACATTCATGTAGTTTATCTTGTCTTTTATGTTAATATGTTGTTTTCGTATCATCCATGTTATTATTTCGTACTTACGTGTTTTTGTCCCCTTATGATTTTAGGCCTCGTTGGGCACATGTTATTGGGCTAACGCCAATCTTTTATTTCCCTCTGCCAGAGACCAATAAATGGGTTCGAGCGTTGCTCTTCCCAAATTGCAGCATCGCCTCTCTTCGATGGGTCAGAGCACCACAAAGCACAACACAACGCAGAGGTATATAGCATAGGTCACACTAACATATTTTTCGGGACAATTTGGGTCGGATTCGGGATTCACCCAATGTGCCACTGATGCGCCTGTGATGGGCCATTGGATGATTCCATTCGAGAAAGCACGGGCTGCGCAGAAAATAAAAAAATAAAATCTAACGCACCGGCCCATTTTGGAACCGGCCCACCGGTCAAATGCCCGGTAAAATATATGGCCAGTCCTGGCCTGCCTGTGTGTAATCTACTCTCAGTATAATTCCAGCTGTTCTGTGAGGGCCTCAGAGTGTATTGGTCACTAAACAACATCATGAAGGCCAAGGAGCTCACCAGAGAGGTCAGGGATAAAGCTGTGGAGAAGTTTAAAGCAGCGTTAAGTTATACCAGTGGTTCTCAAATAGCGATGCCGGGAGGGCGCGTGTGACCGTGTGTTACTGTGTCTAAAAATGTGGCCAGTGTAGACAGCCTGAAGCCAAATAAATAAAGGCGTCACTTGAAGACTTTACTCCCCAGTCACGCTCATAAGCCGCTTGAGTTTCTTCAGTGAAAACGTGCTGAATATCGCCAACAATCCTCCCGCTTTGTGAAAGTGTACGTAAATGTGCGCACCGGCGTCAGTGCAGCTGCAGCCCGCACCTCAAAGTCGAGGGGATCCCCGGTAATTCAGGGGAAGTAATGCACATTAACTGTCCACACTTAACTGTTAAGAGATCCCACAGTGCTGCACTGCTACTCGTGTGCTCTAAATTGTTTATTTGGTGAAGATTGGTCAAATACTCGCGTATGGTCATTAAATGGCACAGAGGCAGGATCAATACTTCAGCTCCTGCCCGTTCGACTCGTTCTCGACAGTGGGAGACTGAAAGCTAAACTTTCTGGGCAAACTGTAGCTGTTTAATGACAGTACACATCGGGAACAACACCACTGAAGAAAGGCTCGAGCAGAGCGGTGCGAAAGAGGCACCCGGACAGACACACAACGAGCGCGGTAAGACCAATAAATACAATAAAGAGCATATGCGGCGTCACGGGTAGGCCTGTTATCCGTGTCCCACCCTACGGCCAGCATCATTCAGTGTTCACTGCCTCTCCCAGGGACAGCTCCAAGACCTAGCGCGCACACCTGGCTGTGCAGTGTCGTGCATGCGCTCTGCTCTAAACTGTGTCCCCGACCTGCGCCTTCTCCCACAGCGCTCTTTGTGCCCTGTACAGATCAGAATCAAGCTGGTGATCATTGATCAATAGTGGGAAACTTATTTTTAACCCAAAGACGCAGATGTATCAACAGAGACGCGTCCAAAGAACACAACAGGCTGCCCACAAACGTCAGAAAAACTTCCCTCTCACTGCCCAAGTCTGCATTAAAGAAGGTGGAGGGGATGGGCGGCAGCCGGTGTGTGGGGTGGTTTGGGTGTGTGTATGTGTGTGTGTGGGGGGGCGCTGCAAAAAATAATTGAGAACCACTGAGTTATACAAAGATTTCCCAAGATTTGAACATCTCACGGAGCACCGTTCAATCCATCATTCGGCAGGCACATAAAGCCTCGTCTTCTTATCTTCTTAACGCACCACACGGTATAGGACGTAAACATCATCCACCAAATCTCAGGGCAGCTGGGTGGGGACTTGTTGATTGAGGGCGTCCACCCACTTTCAACAGGCCACTATACACTCTGGCTTTTTAACGCAACACACTAGAAAGGGTATACAGTTTGGGCATACCATTTTCATAATAACGATAATAAATAGTGGATAGTAATGACAACAAGGCAAGATGGCAGAATACAAAATGTCTAACATGCCTATATAATATGAAATCGGATATTCATCCATTGATAATGACAAGAAGGATAATTGTTATAATTGTTATGATCAATGACATTAACCATTAATTATTATTATTATTATTATTATTATTATTATTTGTGAAATGTGAAATGTGAAATGCTAAAACCTCTTTATTTGCCAGTGCTGCAAAGTGTAAACTAAGGCTGCTGATTGTATGTTGACAAGTATAGCTACAGTAGGATAAAAGTTAACTCACAAACATGTACAAGTATTTAGTTTTGAAACTAATACAGAATACTCAGGAAGGATTGTTTACTGTTTGATGAAAATGTAAAAGCAATGTATAACTGTATCATCATTAACTGCAAATGTAATTTTACATGAACAAGGGGTAGGCACTTACAGTGAGGAAAATAAGTATTTGAACACCCTGCTATTTTGCAAGTTCTCCCACTTAGAAATCATGGAGGGGTCTGAAATTGTCATCGTAGGTGCATGTCCACTGTGAGAGACATAATCTAAAAACAAAAAATCCAAAAATCACAATGTATGATTTTGTAACTATTTATTTGTATGATACAGCTGCAAATAAGTATTTGATTGGGAAGATGGATGGAGCCAAATACAGAGACATTTTGGAGGAAAACCTGCTGGAGTCGGCAAGAGAATTGAGGCTGGGCCGGAGATTCACCTTCCAGCAGGACAATGACCCTAAACACAAAGCTAAATCTACAATGGAATGGTTTAAAAACAAACATATGAATGTGTTAGAATGGCCCAGTCAAAGTCCTGACCTAAATCCTATTGAAAATCTGTGGAAAGACCTGAAAACTGCTGTTCACAAACGCTCTCCTTCTAATTTGACAAAACCTTAGTTGTTTTGTAAAGAGGAATGGGCTAAAATGTTAGCCTGGCTAACGCCAGACTGCTGTGTGCGCTCGAATCTTTTCGAACTTCACAACAGCCTGGGGACCATGGCCGACATTTTCGCATGGATTTGGGACCAATCACAGTCCCCAAAGACGATGACGCGCTATTCGACATACGGAAGCTTTAGTTTGTTTAGGGATTAAAAAAATTAAAAACAATATTTACGGATCCAACATGACAGCAGCAGACGCGATGCCATCTTTGGATCAAGCTTTAGAACGTGTTCTAAATAGTTTAGCTCAAAAGTTTACAGCAGGTACGTCATACGTCATCTGATACCATGATACGATTGGCTATGGCTACGTGCAGACGCATGAGAGACATTCAGCATAATAAACGGATATGGACAATCGTAAACCACACCTCTCCTACGAGAAAATGAATTGGTGGTCCCCAGACTAAATATCATTTGTGATTTTAGTCTGGGCTAAAATGTCAGTCTCTAGATGTGCAAACCTTGTAGTCATACCCCAGAAGACTTGCTGCTGTTATTGCAGCAAAAGGGGGTTCCACAAAGTATTACGTCATGCTGTATGAATACTTATGCACGCCCCACTTTTCACTTTTTTGAAAAATAACAGAATCATGTATCATTTTGCTTTCACTTCACAGTTGTCTGTTACTTGTGTGTGGACCTTCAGTAACAAATTCTAAATACAATCTTTATGTTTAGGGTTGTAAACATGACAAAATGTGCAAAAGTTCAAGGTGTATTAGTACTTCCGCAAGGCACTGTATATGTATATGTATATGTATATGTGTACGTGTATATTGCTGGTTGCAGGTGACATCACAGCGTTCTAAAGGTCAATACTATTATATGGAGGAAACATTATGTAGTTTTTTAGGAAATGTTTGGTCTTGTACAGAGAGATCATGGACCCAGTGACTGATATTAATGATCATTTTTGTAATTCATACATTTTCTTTTGAGCTACGACTTGTAAAGTGTAATGCTGTTAATAGGAAAAACTGGCTCCTCCCCCCTGGGTCCGGTGACATCATCACATTCTAGAACCTGCAACCCAGCAATAGATTAGATGTAGAAAGATTTTAAAATAGCTCTACTAGTTTATAAGTCACTTCATGGTCGGGCACCAAAATATATAGCTGACATGGTACAGCAGTATGAACCATCTCAGGCCTTGAGATCCTCAGTGAGGGGTCTCCTGGTGGTTCCTAGAGTCACCACTAAACACGGTGAGGCTGGGTTTCAGTTTCAAGCAGCAAAGTGTGGAACAGCCTCAGCGAGGACGTGAGACAGGCCACAACTCTGACTATGTTTAAGTCCAGGCTGAAAACATGCTTATTTACTGTTGCCTATGGCAATTGATGGTATTTTAACCACTTTTAATATATATTTTTAATTATCATTTTGTATATTTTTATGAGTGTTTTGATTGATTTGTTTTATTGTGTTTTGATTGTGTATTTGGTGTTGCTGTGAGGCACATTGAGTTGCCTTGTGCATGAAATGTGCTTTATAAATAAATTTGCCTTGCCTTGCCTATATATGTATATGAATATGTATGTATGTATGTGTGTATATATGTATATGTTTGCAGTGTATGTGCATATATATTTACATAAAAAACACAATTTAAAGAAAAAAAGGATGCTCTAAATAAACGCATATGGAAACTAAAATGAAAAAGGACAAAGATTAACAAAGATTTGGGCCCAATTCAACTGAGGCTGAACAGTAACTGATCAAACTGACTCCAAAGAAAGAGCAAAGGCTGCTCAAAGAGGGGTGCAGTAACCAACATAAACACAAGAGGGAGGTATGACACATCGAAGCAACAAAGAAAATAGTAACTTGGCACAATTAGCTTACAGAGCAAAAGTGATGAGTGATTTCAAACTAACTAACTAGATCACTGAAATAAACAAATAGTGTTAGTGTCAGAACATTGTTGAAGTGGCCTCCGACCCCTCCAGCCAGTCAAATATGAATATATACAGTACCGGTCAAAGGTTTGGGAATGCTTTTTGCATGTATTGGGTTTTTCTATGATTTCAAGACTTTCACTGTTGTAGATTCTCACTGAAGGTGTTCATTTATAAATGAACACATATGGAATTGTGTGTTTTGTTTTGTTTTTTACTTTATTTTAGGTTTCGGGAAAGAAAATACGACTTGAAAAAGATTTGTGACTTTGATGATTTGTTTTTTTTTTTATAATTAATTTTTTATTATTGTCACATTTTTGTCACTTCATGGTCACTTTTTTGCCACTTTCTTTATCACATTTTTGTCACATTTATCACTTTTTCATCTCATTTTTGTCACTTTTTTTGTCTTTCACCATGTGTACCTACACCCAGTAAAATAGAAATAAATAAATAAACAAAATCCCATAGAAATACAAATAAATACGAACGTAATTAAAGATAAACAAAAACAACCACAAAAGAAACACACAAAAACACTTTTTCTGGGGTGGTTAAATTTCCATTGTCTCTAACATTGAGAGTCGCCACAGGTCCTCAAATTCTTTCATTTTGTTCTTTAACCTTGCAGTTACTTTTTCCATATTTAACACGTCTTTTATTCTGTCCCACCATGGAATTGTGTTTTAAACCAAAAAAAGTCGAAATAGATTCTTCACAATAGCTTTGATTACTGCTTTTTCTCATTGAGCTTCATGAGGTCATCACCAGAAATGGTCTTCACTTCACAAACTGTTACAACCTTATGAAGCTCAGATCACACTTTATTTTACTCCAGAAGAAGAACTTTATTCTTATTTATTCTCTAGAACGCCTTTGACAGACATAGTCACAAAGCGTTATACATGAGACAATTATACATACACCCCACACTCTGTTGTGTTCAGTTTCCCCTGGGGGAGACTGACAGAAACGCACACACATCATTCATCCTGGCCTATTGTACATGTTTTTAGTGGTAGGGGAACCTACGCAGAAACGGGGAGAACATGCAAACTCCACACAGAAAGGCCCCGTCCAGGTGGGAATCGAACCCAGGACCTTCTTACTGTGAAGCATGAGCGCTAACCGCTGTGCCACCGTGCTCTACTCTTGATACATTGTAATGTACTTTGTAACAATCTGTAATAACTGGTACCTATGTAGTAGACTATGTAAAATGTGTATTAGTACTTTGGAGGTACATACCCGGAGGGTTAGACTTATATACCTCTAAACTACAAATACATATTATTCCATTGTGTATCTAACCCAGGGTCACAAGCTCATTTGGGGCCAAAAATGCAAACCCAGTGTTGGTCGGGGGCCGCAGCAGACTAAGCCTTTTTTATTATTATGATTTAGCAACTTTTTATTGTTTGCTATAATAAACCTTAAAATAGACAGTACATTACCTATCTGCACATTTTAAGCTTCCAGAGGTTTCTTCAGAGGTGAGTTTCTAAATTTGAAATTACAGACAGACAATTAGTGTTTTTGTAATTAATCTAATTTTGGTTCAGGGCATCAATAAATGACCTTTCAGGAGTCAGGTCCAGTTTCTGTCTGTTAGCCTTTTTAGAAGGAAATGCAAAATGAACTACACATGTCATTTTAATGTAGTGGAGAGAGGCCCAACCAGGGACTGGAGTTGAAAATGAGCACGAGCCCCCTTACATAGGGCAGGTCATTACAGTGGCAGGAGGATTAAACATGAACAGAGTGCTGAAATGGCTCCAAGCGGGGGAATAAACACAGCAGCACTGAGTGCTGGTGGTAGAGGTTCCATAGCGCCATGATGAATGCAGTTTGAGTGCACATCAGCTCCGGGTGATGGTTTAAGAAAGGGGTAGGTGAGTTTGCTTGGTGAAGGGCCAATTTTATTTGTCGTCAAAATACCAAGGGCCGAACCTTCCACTTGTAGCCCAAAGTAAAGCACCACTTTCCACAAATGTGACCCGTCACAAGAACGAGGGACACAAGTCGGCTGACTCACTTTGTGCAAATAGAGGAAGAAGGGTATTTTTTGAAAATGTTTTGCTTTTTTGCAGATTCTGTTAGTTGAGATCACGAAGAAGCCTCCCTTTGAGAATCCCGTTTTGGTATAATTTAAAAGCGTACAATTTTAGGTAGAAATCTCCTTGTTTTTCCTTCAGATGCTGGGGCCATGTGTGTATTTGCATACCGGAGCGGCTTTTGTTTCCCTCTCTTTGCCCCCGCCCTCCAGGGCCCTGCGTGGCTACTTGTTATGTATGCTCTATCCCAGTGTTTCCCAAAGTGGGGTCCGGGGCCCCCTGGGGGTCCTCAGAGGCACTACAGGGGGCCCCCAAAGCTTGTCTGCAAAACAAGTACAATGAAAAAGTTCATTTTGAAAGGAAAAATACATTTATCTGGACAAATGCACCAGTTTAAACCAGTATTTTGCCTACTGTCATAGCTAGATGTTACTTTTAAGGTCATTTTAGCTGTAAAATTATAACAAATTCTTTTGAATGGTGTAAATTATGATGATTTGGGGGGCCCCGAGAGATTTTCTGATCAATAAGAGGGCCACGATGTCCCGGACTTTGGGAATGGCTGCTCTATCCGAACGAGGCAATATAAGGCCTGTTTCACACCGCACACGAATTCGTGAAAGAATTCGTCTTCGAATCCCTCTCCGCGTGCATTCGCAAGCTGCGCTTCAAGTGACGTCCTGTTGTGCAGATGAGAAAGCTCTTGTGTGTACAGACCGGCGCCGAGGCGGCGCGCAGGGAATCAGCGCGCGCCGCTGCCGCCTCCGCTCCTGAAACCAAAAATGGAACTCGAGCGCATTTTTTCCGCGTGTAGGCTGCGTAGCGAAGCGACTTTCAGCACCAACTGTGCAAAAATCACTTTTATGAAGCAATTTGACGTCTATCCAATCGTGTACTTGGAATACATAAAGAAATATAACTTTACGCGTATTAATAACGCCATTTTCCAGGTACTACTAAATTTAGATTTTTTTTTCATATGCATAAAACACATGTTGCACTTTAAGGAGACATATCAGTTGTATTCCTATCTTATATTTAATAGTGCTGCTTTAGAATGAACCACGAGGAGTTGTTTTGAGTCCAATACTACTCCAGGCTCTTCGCCCGCGCTCCGTGGCAGTCTGAATACATGCGCTCGCCGCGAGGTAGATCGGCTGGAAAGGGCGCTCGGCTCTGGGGTGCGCGTGCGGTCTGAAACAGGCCTTAGGTGGATTTACACATTTTTCTTAAGTTGTCGCCGCCATAAAACCTCAAAAGAAGAAGAAGAAAGTGGATTCATTAATCACGGATATTTGGCGCCGCTTCTTCATGAAGAGCCTTGATCAGTTTATGTGCGTTTGAGTGAGTGAACTCAAGGCCTGAGGTCTAAAACCCCACACACATGACATGACAGGGGGAGCTTTACAGGGGTTTGGCTTTTCTAAATGAGATGTAAATGAGCCCTATTGTCACTCGGAGCAGCAGAGAGAGGTGAGAACAGCCCGAACTTTAGAGGCCGATTACTCACCTTTGAGATATTTTGAGTTCCTACATTCAAATTGCCACATCTTCTTCAAATATGAATATAAATATATATGGACCCCCTTGAAAATGAGATGCTGCATCTCAAGGGGCTTTCTATTAATAAATTAAATTAAATTAAATATCAGATTTCCATGTGTTACACATTGTTGGAAACTTTGGAGACTACTCTTTTATAATCTATGTCCAACTCGAAATGCCCCAAAACCGAGTCGTGTCCTCAATTTCCGTGATGGGTGATAAATGTCAGAGCTGAACATCATATATGACTAAATGTGATTTGGCAGTATTTTCCCACATTTTTAGAGTGCAGGTATTTGAGGTCTGAATTGTGTAATAATATTTCTGAAAATCATCTTAAGGGCCATAGGTTTTATGCTTGAGGGCTATATTTGGCCCCCAGACCCGACATTACCTACCTCTGGTTTATGGGTTTATAATACCAAGGAC
Organism: Neogobius melanostomus; assembly: GCA_007210695.1. Lineage (NCBI taxonomy): Eukaryota > Metazoa > Chordata > Actinopteri > Gobiiformes > Gobiidae > Neogobius > Neogobius melanostomus. The sequence continues at coordinate 1,888,836 of VHKM01000566.1, read as the reverse complement.
ATTTCCGGTACTTTCTATTAAGCAACGTAAATCAGGGAAAATACAGATGGGAGCACTCTACAGAAGTGAAATACCACTCCCGTTTTTGACGAGGGAACAACATGGTTTGAAGCTTAAATAAAGTCAACTTTGCATAATGACTCGCCCGTGTGTCCAAATGCTGGTTTACTCATAAAATATCTCATGTGTTTTCAATGACAGTGTCTTACATTAAAGCACAGAGTTCAACCGTGCATTCTGCGCCTCCTCCGTTTGTTCATTTGAGTTTGTTTTTGCTGTAATTGTGTGTAAATGAGGAGCGGCGTGTAGCGGCGTGTAGCATGTCCCAGATACCGCCAAACACAGCCCTGGTTAAGTGTAGGCGTGTGCACCGTCAGCGATGAGATGAGGGACACGCACAGGCTGCAGAGAGAGGAAGCTCAAATATCAATATCTGCTTTGAATTTTCATCTGTTTCCTAAATGTTTCAATAGTGTGAAGCATGAAGGGGAAAAAAGTACATTCATACGTCAAAACTGATGCTCTTCAGTGGTTCAATAAATATACTGAACTTTGGCACTTTGACCCTGACAGGTAGAGAGGTCAGTCTTTATATAGATTCAGTTATGACAGAGAAATATATCCATCAAACACACTGCCCGAGCAAAAAAAGTCTCCTTTACCTGGATGTAACTACAGTAACTGTTCTGATCTGGGGCTGATGCAGTTGGTCAGGTCTCGGTTCAGAGCAACACTATGTGCCCAAAGATTGATTAGGCTCACATTGTGAAAGAGTGGATTAGGGAGCACGAGCTCTGCTGTAATCAAAGCTAAAGGCGCTACAACCAAATATTAGAGCGATGGGGACTTTTTTTGTTCAGGCAGTGTAAATCAGAGGTGGGCAAACTTCGGCCTGTGGGCCAGATCCGGTCTCCTAGGTAATTTTATCCGGCCCTGAAGTCTCTCTAGGGCTGGGACAATACAATTTTGTCACGAGCCTAAGTAATTATGATAAGTAATATGTTTACCTTAAAATGTGTCCAAAGATTATAAACTAAATGTCATTTGACATTTATTGAAGTGTTAAGATTTAAAAGTGCATTAACACAAAATGTAACAAAGTGCTGTTACTGGAAAACAAAGGAGTGCAGGATAAAAAGGCCTCCAAACACAAGTAATTAAATTATTGCAATAATTGGCAAAGTATCGATACTTGGTATTGCAGCAAAAAGTATTGCGATCTGATCCGGTATTTTGTCCCAGCCCTACTCTCTACATAATTGATATCATTTTGGGGCATTTTCCACACTGACTTGCATAGCGGTGTATCAGAGTGACTGTGCAGTGTCAGTTATTCCAACCTTGTTATCCTTGATCTATGGTGACTGGTAAAAAAGGTTGAACAAAGATTAACTAAGGCAGCAGCATGCAGGGCAATAGTGGAGGCCTTCCTGCTGCAGCCACATCTCCTTCCCATCTTCAAAGTGCTCACTAAATGGAGGCAATAATGCCCCAAATGAAACTTTTATTATTTTTTAAACATCCTTTTCTGGCTCCTACAAGGACCATCCCCTGTCATTCAAAATTGACATTAAAATATTTACAACAAAACTGTTTAGTCAGTGTATCTGCCATTTTTGCTAACTTTACAATCACTTTACATCAGGTTTGTTATATATATATATATTTTTTACAACATTTATAATTACCATTAAAGGGCTGTGTGGAGTTTGTCAGTTTTTGTACTCGCAATTGCCCCCTCAGGCCAAACGCGTAACTGCAGCCTCGATGATAAGCTCGTGCATGAGGCGCTCAGGCTTTATGAGCACCAGAAATAACAGTCCCGTCCTGGTCCATTTACAGATTTGCAGGCGTGACTTCAACTGAGGTAAGAAACGTTACTGTTTTGTAAGATATTTAGACCAAATCTATTTGAGTGAATGTTTTCCAAGATGCGATACTTGAGCAAATGCAGCAAAGTGAATCGAGTGAAGAAGCCAAATAATACAGATAAACGAATGAATGACGTTTGAAGGAGAAAAAAAATACTCGTATACTTTGTATGCATAAACGTAGGCCTAATTGAAATAATAAAATAATTCCACTGGTAGAAATGCCACTAGGAAAAGCTAAAATCGTCTCAATAAAGTTAGCATAGCTAACTTATAAACTATGTTTGTAAATGGTACATGTCCAGTGTATACTTTTGTAGTCGTTTCACTACTAATCCGTGAACAGTCATGCTTATTTTGCGGCCAAGAGAAGCTAACATTAGCAACATTATTTTTGCCATTGTAAATACAGCACCATTACCACTGTTACTACTCAAATGTTTTGTAGGTACAGCACAATTACTGTTATTACTGACACTACTAGTCTGCTACTAATACTACACAACTTCTCTGTAGGTATAAAACTATTAGATCAACTATTTTGGTAACTTCCAAATATGATTATTTTATGGCTTGTTTCAGTGAAGTTTGTACAACAGTCGGACACCGTTGTTTTGAAGCATCAACAACACTTTTCCCCCACGTATTTAGTCATAATTTCTTACCTTTCAAGCAAAAATAAGCTGCGGGTCTTTTGAGAGATTCTCTCAACATTTTCCGATGTTTACTCTGGTTCTTTGCCTACGCCGATCAGACTCCACTTTCGCCTTTTTTGTCACACTCGAATAAACTCTTTGTTTCTTTTTGTTATTTGGGGTCTGGGCTGGAGTTTCGATGGTGCTTGAAGCCGGTCTCCTCTTATTCTCAGCTAAATCCATCCTTCTGAAGTTACCACTCGCTGGACCTGCTGCCAGAGGGGTGCAGCCCCTGAGCAACAGGACCATCATTTGTTCAGTGTCCTATGCTGGGCATTAAAAGAGACAAGATTTAGGAGTCTGCTGCCAGAAGAGGCTTTCCTAGAGCAGCCGGCCCCCACATGTCTGCCCTGTACTATGGGTTATGTTGAATGCGGAGTGCATGGATATGTGCATGTTATACAGTACTTCTAAGAATTTCATTCCTTTATATTACCATCAGCATCAATAGCAATACCGCAAATAATTAATAGCAGTTAATTGTATTATTGTAGGTGAGCCTTTAACTTCAAGACAAACTTTCTGACCTTTCTGAACACAGACGTCTCCTCGCTCCTCCATCAATTATTTCACAGTATCACCACGGAATCTTAAGAAAATCTGATTCTCGATAGGAAATGAATGGGACACCACTGGCACTGTCATATTCAGGTTTGCAGCAAGAGTGCAGTCATGTCATACAAGAAGCCAATTGTTGAGTCTAGGGCTTAAAAGGAACTCCGACTATAGTGACATGTTTGCTCTATATTGTTTATTTTACTGTTAGTAACATAACTATGACTTCATTTTTCGAAAATATGTCCCAGTTAAATATATTTTTATAAACTTTATTTCACCGTAGGCCGCCATTGTTGTTTACGTCGCAGTGCATTCTGGGTCGTGACGTCATATGGGGGCGCTGTTCTGATGCGCCGGTGTTTTTAGCTTTAGCAGCAATGAGCTCCTCTGTTCAGCCTTTTCAATTCGAACCAGAGCGCGATCAAACTCACGATGAAAGTGACACAGAAGCCCACAATGACAGTGAACACGGTGACAGAGAGGAAAGTAGAATTGGTCATGTTCAGTGGTGTCTTTGTGGCAGCTGTTTGCCGATGCCAACTGAGAAAGAGAGCGTCTGCTGTAAAGAGCTCAATTTTATTTCTGCTACTGTCCATGGTACTTGTTCCCATTACCCGATCATATAAAAGTATTAACTACTTTACTGTTTAAGAGTTAAGTGATATAATTTGCATATCGTTACTTTACAGATCTGCCCTGTATCGCAGCACATCCAAGCTTTAATGCTGTGTGCATTAACCCTGATGTTTTATGGGCTGCTCTGGTTAGCCTTCATGACCGGTTCAGTGCTGGCTTGCCCAACAGAGGCCAGATCACCAATAGGCAAGTCGTAGTACAAGTAGTACAAGTACAAAATAGCTCAACTGAAATGGTTACAAAGTTAGCAGCAAGGCTAGTGGCTAATGCTGATGCTTTAGAATTAAGTGGAGCTGGTAGCTAATGCTGTACCTTAGCTTTAGCCTAGAGCAATGTGCTATTGTTTGTTGTTGTTGTTGATTAGCTGTGATAAAGCAGTTTGGGTCCATTGTTTTAAATATTTTCTGAGTGGAATTCACTAATTTCCCACAGCCACGTCAGTAATACATAAGCACCACCTTGTGGTCACAGTCGAAATCGTTACGACATAGCACTCCTTTTCAATACACTTTTTTTTCTTGCTGAGATGATGCAATATTTATATATTAGATTACACGGATTTCTATTTTAATTACTATTTCATCAGGTCCAACAGATATGCAGGATATCGGCAGTTTACTTGGTGGATGCACGGCTGGCTAGGGAGAAGAGTCCGCAGAGTCATTCCCTCTTGTGCTGTCAACAAATTAGACAGGTCTACCCTGAACCGAGCGGACTCTACACAGGGTTTCAGCCTGTAGACATGGATCATACAGAAGTGGATGAGGCGTGGACAGATTTTTACGACATGTAATGGACAGGCTTATATCAAAACCAATGCACCAGTAGTTTGAATCAAATAGTTCAATAAACCTTTAAACCAAAGTACAAAAAAAAGTCAATTATTAAATATTTTACAATATTGAGATACATTGAATAAGGTGGAGTACACCCTAGACAGATGAAGCAAAGATGATATTTCAACACAAAGAAAGAATGGCCTTGGTGTCCTCTCTATATACTACAATATTATATATTATATATTATATACTATTAATATTAGTAAATACCTGATGGTCATTATTGTTACAATTATTGACTTGAGAACACATTGAACACAAACATAAAATGTATAACTATGACTTGCTACATAAGTTGAGATGGGCTGGAAAGTTTCAGGTTGGACACCATGGCTTAAAGTTACAGAAGCTACAGAAACACTATTGAGACTGGTTTCACCAATAACAAGGTATTATGAAGGCAGTATGCACATGCTCCAGTGATGTTACAGTTTTCCTCAAAGGAGTAAGAGCACAAATAAAAGGGTACGAGGCAATGGCTTGACTTATGGCTGATTTTGTTGTTGTTGACAAACATAAAATAATGTATACAATAAAAAATACCTGCACTTTTGCCAACAACTCCTTAAAATGCAATTATAAGATCATTTATGTTAAACAAGTCAAGTTTCAGCTCACTTTGTGCATTTCAATTCACATGTCCAGTAACACTTAAAAGACTATTACCAAACTCATACAAGAATCCCATACATTTCAAAATGTGCTTCAGACAGGGCTTCACAGTCTTTAGCACCGTCATTCTGATTTGATTGCAATACTGTAATCGTGCTAATTTCACTAAAAGAAATTGTGCGCAAATGTGCTACATTAAGTCCAATCCAGAATGTAGCGCTGATCCAAATATGCATAAAAACAAAACATTAAAAGAACAACTTCTTGGTTGTATTCATGTTGTCGTCTAGTCACTTAACCGTTTTGTTTTGTTCTTTATATTAAACAAGTACTGTAATTTCCGGACTATATAACAGCGCACCTAATTTATTTATTTTTCATGGTCATACTGAATATTTGTCATGTTACCAATAAAGATGCACCTGGGTCCACAAATATTTCTGACGAAAGAACTCCAACATGAGAAATAACAGTTACAAATCTTGACATTAAATTGTGGAGACGATGGAGACTTTCACGTGTTTCCTTTCGGATGTACGCCACTCATCTGCCCAATACCCCAGACAGGTCCGTGATGCTTACTGCACGTCGGAGTGGGGGCAGCAGGATGCCCTCCCAGGTTATAGCCTTTATCAATCCCAGCAGAAGAACACAAATACAATTGCTTGAGGCTATTGAGATCAGGAAGCAAGACAAAAAAAAATGTGCACACCTGGTGCACACCTGGGATTGACTTCTCTAAAAACCACCACACTGCAGCAGAAGTGGCCACCCTGTCAGATGCAGTAACTCTGTCAAAGTGGTCATGCCTGGGATCCACAGCTGAGAAGAGACATGTCACACACGAACAGGTGAGACGTCTTCTTTGACGAAGGCGGTAGTACCACTGTCAAAACATGCAAGGTAATAGCTTTACCATGAACCGATCTACTTGAATCGGGAAAACTGATGTGTCTGGGAGATAATTTGTTCTCTGGATAGTCTTTCCTGTGGAGCCATTACTGTACATGTGCAGAGTTCTGTGTGGGGCCAGAGTCCCTTGTATCGTTGACAGAGGAGAGAACGTCAGCCACCATCACTCTCATGTAGCTGTAGTCCTTCCCCACAGCCACTGGTCTTGCTCTGAAGTTCTTGTGGACTTTACTCCATGCTATTTTATACTTTGGTTCACCAACACTCTCCCCGTCCTGGTACACAGCCTGTTCAAGCACATAAAAAAACGTTTGTGTCACACTGTGCTTGCAATAAAAAAAAAAAGTATGTCTAAAGAGAACACAGTATAGTATGGATTTAGCAAAGAAAAACTATAATAATGATAGTGTTTTTTTACAGATCAGATTTTACTTGACAAAATCAACCAAGCTTCATTTCACAAGTGACTTTAAAAACATCTAGTAATTTTAACATCCGAGCTCAGACTATTATGAGCTGCAAAACTAATCCAAGAATCATATGAATTTCAGAACATGATTGTAGAGGTTGAAATTACAGGCTAAAAGCTAACACTGGAGGCAGGAGGTAAAAACAGTGGAGGCAGGAGATTTTAGTCTTTCTATCGAACATTGTACAACTGAAATAGCAGCCTTTTTCAATTTTCTAATTGCAGCCACTAAAATTGTGATTTTTGAATCAATTGTGAATGTGCATCCATAATAAGTTTAACAGCTTATCATTTTAATCTTTTCTTAATGATTCTGCAAACTACAGCTTGATCAAAAGAATAAAAAAAGGTAATAGAACCCTAAATGTTTTAAAGTTTTAAAACTGATTTAGAGGCATAATAATCCACCATCCAATTTTGTCCAGTGTATGTGCAAAGTGAATGTCACCAAATCTCAGTTATGTCTCACAAATCACAAATCAAAATAGTTCTCCTTAAAACATTCCCAAATTGCAACAAAAAAGAACAGTTCACTTACCTGCTCCCTGTTCACGTTGTTATTATGATCCAGAGCAGCGAGCATGGAGGTGTGGACCATCACATCATAACCAAAGTGAGTTCTCTTTGGGAGGTACTTCAGATACATGGAGTGGTACACCTACAATAGAAAATAGAGAATGTAAGTTATTTACCAGTGCTTACCAGTAATGATACAAAAGGAGAAATTTATACCTCTAATGATGTTGTGTGGATGCACTTGGTGAGATGGTCCAGGTCTTTCAGGAGCCGCTTGTCTGTCACAATCTTCACCAGTGCATTGTGAGCTTCAGTCCCAGGTTTCAACCACAGCTTTTTTCTCTGGCTCTCCTCATCAAGGGGGGGTTGTAGGTTCTCTTTGCCGGTGGGGCAAATGAAAAAATCAAAATATGATGTTGCTTAATGTAGGATGTAACTATAACAGGTAAAGTTGGGTCACGGAGGGGTACGTTGTGTGTGTGTGTGTGTGCTGTGTTCCTGCTCTTGTGTCTTGTACTTTGTAACATGCTCCCTGTACTTGTGTGATTTGATCAATTGTTTTTATTTCAATGATGTCGGGGGTGGGCGCTTATAAGCTTTGCTTCAGCCCACTCCTTTTGAGTAGAATTTTAACTGCTCAAATAAACTAATAAACTAAACTAAACTAAGGGGCTCATGGTCACAGCAGTGGTAGTGCCTGTTCCCTGGCCAGTCGTGTCGGTTGGTCACATGGTGTATCACTGACACCCACTTCTCCTTTAGCAGCACAGCATCCTCCGCACAGTTCTGGGCACACCACCACAGGTGGTTAATGATGGATGGAATCCACGCACCAAGGTCCTCACAGCTCCTTCTCTTGGCTTCTGCTGTCAGTTTTTTAGACACACCTTTTGCCACATGCCACGGGTCAAATTCATGGAACTTTTCTGGATTATTGATCCTCATCTCCTTAACAATTTGAGGATGGCGGTCAGTCGAGATGGTGGAAACTTGCACCCCGTCTTCTTCAATTGTTTTAAGAGCCTCTTTAAATCCATGCAGCTCCATGGCATTGGAGTTTGACACCTGGGTGACACTCACAACTTTGAAGTCCACCACCTTATTACTCTGCGCATCTAAAAATGTGTATGTGCAGTATTTGGCTGAGTGCCCTGGTGAATCACACCTGCCGTCTCCACAGAGTACCACCTCTTGAGATGCCAGATCAGTCAGCACTGCATTCCGCTCGTTGATCCAGGTTTTTGTGATGGTAGGAAACACACATTTTTTTCTTAGGGCTGTGTACGTGTCCTCACTTATTGATTTTAGGTTCATATTGCAGCAAAATCTCTCAAACTTTGCTAAATGGATGACACTGAAAAACACAGATGTCGTTAGAAGCAGGTTTCCGGCACCTTTGGTTCCACTCAGAGTTGGCTGAGCCTGCCAGCGGTAACTGCAGCTGTTAGCACAGGTGAACTCTAGCGTCAGCTGGGACCCTTCGTTCTGTAGCTCTATGACGTCTTCTTCAGCAATGAGAGAACCGCATTTTACACAGCGCCCCAAAAGCTGCTTTAGCTGATCCTCAAAAACCAAAAAAACTCTGCCTGTAGATGTTGTGATCGACATCTGAGATTCAGTAAATTGTGATGATGAACTATCAACAAAATCCGGATCAGACTGACTGCACTGGGGCTGACTGAGTACACTGGCGTCATCAGGTGTAGGACTAAACAGATCATCTGAATTTCCGTCACTATCTCCATTAGGGTGACCATACGTCCCGAAAAATTCGGGACAGTCCCGAAATCCAGGCTCTCGCCCCGAATACCGAATCCGACCCAAATTGTCCCGAAAAATATGTTAGAACTCCTGTAGAGTACCAGGACACGGCGCGCAGACCAGAGCCGCGGACCTGTGTCTTCTCTCTCCTCTCTCTCTCCGCTGTAAACACACACCACGCTGTTTTTGCATGGTTCGAGCATGGGCTTCTGTTCTGAACACTGATTGGCTGCTCTTCCTGCCTGTCAGCGTCACTCTCTTCGGTTGCTGTTTAGCAAGTCCCGCCTTACTCGCACGGCCATTGGTTATTTTTAGCAGGCGGGAGTAAATGCGAGCAGCGCCACATTCCGCTTTGGCTTGTGCCCCGGGGCCGTTCGGCCTCGTAGAAGCGATAAAAACAAAGGGGTAAATATGGATTCAAACAAACTTCTGTGCCCTGAGATGAGGCGGACTTCAGACAGAATGGTGCCTGACAAACTACAATGACATTGACAGCACAAGTTCCAGAACATGCATTTACGGACATTAGCCTGTATAAGAATCACTTCTGTAACAGCTGCAACAGGTCTGTCTTCATGAGTTGTTTATTGAGCAGATCTGAGTGTTATTATTGTGGATAAATGATACAGTCCAGTGTTACAGTATATATTTCTATGTTTCTATGTTTGCGTGTGTGTGCGCGTGTGTGTGCGCGTGCGTGCGTGTCGGGGGATACTGTCCCGAATTTCAGGTCAACTCATCTGGTCACCCTAATCTCCATCCAAGTCGATGTCACCTTTACCGGAGTAGTTGTGGTCCGTGACAGGCCAATGGACATTAGCATTAGCGTTAGCTTCACACTGTACAGCCGCATCGGACATGCTAACCTCAGTTTGAGTGGACGCATCACACATGACAGGTAAACACTGCACACTTACTGATGTCAGGCAGTTTGAAGGACATTTCGCGGTGTTTACCTCCTCCATTGCGGGCTCGGTGTCGTACCGTGAGTTGTCAGAAGCCGCGGTCACAACAGAAGTAGCGGGCTGGTTCAGGTGCATGTCCAGCGCCTCCCGTCTTTCACGGGCTTTTATCCGGCTCTCACTCGCCACTCGCGGGCGTTTTGGCTCCTTGTGAGGAAAGCAGGTTGGGACTGCGTCCGGTTTTAGCCGTCGCTTGTATCCAGATGCACCTGCGAGCTCTATCATAAGCTGCGGGCGGTGAAAGGCCTCGAAGGAGTCAGCGCTAAAATGGCGAGAGCACAGCCGCGGGTCTTTGGGCAGCGCAACTCTACCAACCGCATCCTCCCAAAGTTTCCTCAACTTTGGCTCCTTGGGGAAGCTATGGAGGCTTACATCACTTCCTTTGTTCCCTTTAGACTGGAAATTGCAGCCAAAAGCAGCGCAGTGTGGCATTTTGATCACAAGATGGTAGCAGCTCGCTTTGCTCAGCCGACGGCAGAAAAGAGGCAGCAACCATACTACGTCATCATCCCAGAATGCATTGCGCACGCAAAAACATGGCGGCCGCCAGTTATAAATTATGTCGTAAACAAACACAATTATTTAACTCACAAGGAATGCTTATATATTTTAACAATGTATTTTAATAGCAGAGGTTAGTGGTAGTATTAGACCTATTAATTGTTATAGTCAGGGTTCCTTTTAAAGTCCATTGATGAAAACACTTTAGCCTCTAGCACCACCTGCTGTTGTAAAATTGTGTATGTGCAGAAGGTCTTATGGGGTTAAGTCGTGATTAGAAATGGAGGGAACACATGATTTTAGGTTGAACAGAAAAAACAATACCCAGGGGAAGGTATTCAAGGCAGTGTTAGAAGTTTGACTAAAGCACGATATGAGGTTTCTCAAGTTTGTGATCAAAATGAACGCTGTTTTAATTACTTGGATTGCTCGATCTTGGACTTCTGAAGGACCAGATTCCTGACAGTCTGGGGCTTGTTCTGTTCTTAATGGGATTAGGAGAAGATCCTTCAGGATGGATTACAGGTCACACACCCACCATGGGATTAACCATATCTACCTCACATGCAGCCCTGACCTTTACAGCACGGAGGGACTTTCTGTAGCTCAGGGTCTCCTTATGGATAAACCTGATAACTCTGTCATTTAGAGCTCTACAATCATGTGCTGATTTATATTTCAGGCTTCTATTAATGTTAACAATTGTCAATTAAACTATGTAAATGTCTTATAAATTGAGCATTTCACACCCCACTACAACCAGTGTGGGGTAGTAACTGAATACTCAATTTGAGTAGCTGTATTCCAGTATAGTTACTCTTTCATGTGAGGGTATTTAGAATGCAGTTACTTTCTTAAAATCAAAGGAATGCATTGCACTACTCAATCAAAAGAAAAATCCAAGCGATCAGGGAAATGTTAAGCTTTGTAATGCCTCACTTTTCACAATCAATGGTAAATGGTCTCAACTTATACAGGTGCTCGTCGTATATTAGAATATCATGAAAAAGTTCATTTATTTCTGTAATTCACTTAAAATGTGAAACTAATATATGAAATAGACTCATTACATGCAAAGTGACATATGTCAAGCCTTTATTTGTTATAATTTTGATGATTATGGTTTACAGTCCATTTTCAAAATATTCAAATTTTATGAGATTTTTAATTTGGGGAGTTTACAAGCTGAGCCATAATCATCAAAATGATAACAAATAAAGGCTATACATATCTCACTTTGAATGTAATGAGTCTATCATATATTAGTATCACAGTTTAAGTTGAATAACAGAAGTGAATGCACTTTTTCATTGAAAAAGCACCTGTATAGCGCTTTTCTACCTCCATTAGACCCAAAGGCGCTTTACAGCAAGGATCCACCCCCCCACCCCATTCACACACTCATTCATACACCAATGTACACAGACACTGGAGGGAAGGAGGGTGAATTGTTTTGCCCAAGGACACAAGACACCACCGTCGCAATGATCTGTCACTCCTCCCAAAAACACAAAGAAAGATTTAAAACTCTTTAGTTCATTCACACGCCTGATTTATACATAAATATAAAGCAAACCAACGCGAGTATTCTAAGTATTCAGAATACAGTACTCAGAAAATACTTTTGAAGTCAAGAACTCAGTATTCTGTGTATACGCTGACTACGACATGCTTGAAAGTGTGCAGTGACCAACTTGATTACAAAATGCGTTGAGTGAGTGTATTACAAGTACATTTTAAACAGTAATTACATACAGACAATCAACACTGTGATGTTTGTCTTGATAATGATGCCAATGCTCTGGGGTTTTCAGTTCTGGGACCATGTTAACATTCAAATATGACTTCCATTCCAAGGGTTCTTTTGTCAAGCGATACTTCCAAATCCGATCAACATTATATGAATGATACTAGCTGGTCTTAAAGATGGCCGTATGCCGTGGGTAAACAGTGCAGCCTCTGACTGTGAGGGAAACCAATGGACACGACAGGAAAAACTGGCCCGTCTGAGACTCATCCACATGGGCACTCTGAAACAGACAATAATGTATTTGCTTATGTTTTTTGCTCACATCAGAAGTACCTCTCGCTCCCGTCCGCCCGCTCTCATTGATTTGGACTTCACCACAAAACAACAGCCTTCAAAAGAAACTGTTGTTGAAAACGTGTTCAAGCTAAAACACAGATTCACCTTTCAACCTAAAACGGGAAAGCTTTGAATTGCTGTTTTTTGTTTGTTTTTGAAGCTAGAGTTAAAAGAAGTCAGAAAATCTAGGGGTTTAACTTTTTATCGTCAAACCAATCATTTACAACTTATAACAGTTATGTTTGTGATTTATTCTCTTTGTGTGTTTTTAAGGTCAAAACAGCTTCATGGATCATTTCAGTGCTCAAATTGCCCTCACCACAAAGCAATTGCGCTGACAGCTCTAGATCCTTCCAGTGTTTGTGAACGGATCGTTGGAATGTTGGAAAATACATCCAGATGCATTGTCAGTGGAGGACAGTAGAACGCCTTTGACAGACGTGGTCACAAAGTGCTTTACATAGGCAGTGCTAACTACTGCGCCACTGGGCCTGGCACCTGGATACAGACTCCAGGACCAACGTACGATAGAACGGCTGGGTGACCAGACTCTCGGATCTGCCAACCCTGAGAAATGTTTTGAGTACCACATCTGTTCATATGACATTTTAATCTCGTTGTGGCCATTTTTTTGGGTCTTATTTGTTTCCTGTATATTATATATTCAAATATGTATATACAGTGAGGAAAATAAGTATTTGAACACCCTGCTATTTTGCAAGTTCTCCCACTTAGAAATCATGGAGGGGTCTGAAATTGTCATCGTAGGTGCATGTCCACTGTGAGAGACATAATCTAAAAAAAAAAATCCAGAAATCACAATGTATGATTTTGTAACTATTTATTTGTATGATACAGCTGCAAATAAGTATTTGAACACCTGAGAAAATCAATGTTAATATTTGGTACAGTAGCCTTTGTTTGCAATTACAGAGGTCAAACGTTTCCTGTAGTTTTTCACCAGGTTTGCACACACTGCAGGAGGGATTTTGGCCCACTCCTCCACACAGATCTTCTCTAGATCAGTCAGGTTTCTGGGCTGTCGCTGAGAAACACGGAGTTTGAGCTCCCTCCAAAGATTCTCTATTGGGTTTAGGTCTGGAGACTGGCTAGGCCACGCCAGAACCTTGATATGCTTCTTACAGAGCCACTCCTTGGTTTTCCTGGCTGTGTGCTTCGGGTCATTGTCATGTTGGAAGACCCAGCCTCGACCCATCTTCAATGCTCTAACTGAGGGAAGGAGGTTGTTCCCCAAAATCTCGCAATACATGGCCCCGGTCATCCTCTCCTTAATACAGTGCAGTCGCCCTGTCCCATGTGCAGAAAAACACCCCCAAAGCATGATGCTACCACCCCCATGCTTCACAGTAGGGATGGTGTTCTTGGGATGGTACTCATCATTCTTCTTCCTCCAAACACGTTTAGTGGAATTATGACCAAAACGTTCCATTTTGGTCTCATCTGACCACATGACTTTCTCCCATGACTCCTCTGGATCATCCAAATGGTCATTGGCAAACTTAAGACGGGCCTTGACATGTGCTGGTTTAAGCAGGGGAACCTTCCGTGCCATGCATGATTTCAAACCATGACGTCTTAGTGTATTACCAACAGTAACCTTGGAAACGGTGGTCCCAGCTCTTTTCAGGTCATTGACCAGCTCCTCCCGTGTAGTTCTGGGCTGATTTCTCACCTTTCTTAGGATCATTGAGACCCACGAGGTGAGATCTTGCATGGAGCCCCAGTCCGAGGGAGATTGACAGTCATGTTTAGCTTCTTCCATTTTCTAATGATTGCTCCAACAGTGGACCTTTTTTCACCAAGCTGCTTGGCAATTTCCCCGTAGCCCTTTCCAACCTTGTGGAGGTGTACAATTTTGTCTCTAGTGTCTTTGGACAGCCCTTTGGTCTTGGCCATGTTAGTAGTTGGATTCTTACTGATTGTATGGGGTGGACAGGTGTCTTTATGCAGCTAAAGACCTCAAACAGGTGCATCTAAATTTAGGATAATACATTTTGGTTACGGCCCGGAGGAGCACTAGCCTGGCTAACGCCAGACTAAAATCACAAGTGATATTTAGTCTGGGGACCACCAATTCATTTTCTCATAGGAGAGGTGTGGTTTACAATTGTCCATAGCCGTTTATTGTGCTGAATGTCTCTCATGCGTCTGCACGTAGCCATAGCCAATCGTATCATGGTATCAGATGACGTATGACGTACCTGCTGTAAACTTTTGAGCTAAACTATTTAGAACACGTTCTAAAGCTTGATCGAAAGATGGCGTCGCGTCTGCTGCTGTCATGTTGGATCCGTAAATTTTTTTTATTTATTTTTTTATCCCTAAACAAACTACAAGCTTCCGTATGTCAAATAGCGCGTCATCGTCTTACCGTCCCTCCTCGTTCTGTGATTGGTGCCCAAATCCATGGAAAAATGTCGGCCATGGTCCCCAGGCTGTTGTGAAGTTCGAAAAGATTCGAGCGCACACAGCAGTCTGGCGTTAGCCAGGCTAGAGGAGCACTGGTGTTTGATGGGAAATCCTGGCGTGGAAGATGTTAACTCCCGCCTCCCGTGCTTTGATTGGCTCGGATTCAAATCTC
Organism: Neogobius melanostomus; assembly: GCA_007210695.1. NCBI lineage: Eukaryota > Metazoa > Chordata > Actinopteri > Gobiiformes > Gobiidae > Neogobius > Neogobius melanostomus. The sequence continues at coordinate 1,873,816 of VHKM01000566.1, read as the reverse complement.
ACAGTTCCAGACTGTATCCCCATGTATCTCTGAACATGGAGGATCAGTCTGGCTCGTGCCAGGCTAGGTCTGGAGGTCCTCCTCCAGAAAAGGGTCATATTCCTGTATTTTGGTGAATTAACAGGTGAAGAGCCCACTGTCTAGTCCAGAGGTCACTAAACGGCGGACCTCGGTCTGGATCCAGACCCATGCGCCAGCCCATCCGGACCCGAACCTTGGATCCGAACTTTAGATCTGACCTGAATCCCCTCAGACGAGCGGCTGCATGTTGCTCTCCCTCTCTCTCTCTCTCTCTCCATCCCTCGGACTGCACCAGAGCGGTAAACTAGCGGTAAACTAGCAGGGCCCAGTGTGTTGAACTGAGCCAAGAAACACATCACTGTCATATATTATGTGTACATTGTGTATAATAGAGGTGATATGCATTCTGCTATTTAGGAGCCAAAACTTATTTTTAGAGCAAAAAAAAACAATAACAGGATTCAATTGATTACATTATTTTCAGATCACTGTAATAAAGGCTTAAAAATCCTCATATAACCGTGAATTAACCCCGTATGTTCTGGACCTTTGCTTGACAATTATTTTTCATTTCGGACCTTGGCGAAATTTAATTTGTGACCCCTGGTCTAGTCTCTGTATCCTAACCTGTAAAATCAAAATCACTTTACAAAAAGCTATTTATTAGCCCGTTGACTTGTACACTATTCAACTAAGCCATCTAAAAGGCAAACTGAAGTAACACTAAGTTGAAATATGTAAGTATTCAGCAATTATAATGCTCAGTTGAACAGTACTTGTACATGATTAGCCACATTAGCTTAACCTTTTCAAGGCAATCGGTTTCCAAGAGTTTTCCAAGTATTTTTATTGGTTTACTTGGTCTGGACAGTGCATGTTAATGAACATGCCACACCGGATTGTAGCCTTGGGCTAATTTCCATCTGTCGTCCCCCATGCGCACTCTCATTAATCCTGGCCTATTGTACATGTTTTTTTTGTGGTAGAAGAAACCTACTCAGACACAGGGAGAACATGCAAACTCCACACAGAAAGGTCCCGTCCAGGTGGGAATTGAACCCAGGACCTTCTAGCTGTGAAGCACGAGCGCTACCATGCCGCACACTGTAAAGTAAAAGTAAAGATCACTGATCATTTGTTTCAGTGTAGATCTGGAGAAAACCTTCCTAAATCCTGACTATAACTAAAGGAAGTCCTTGTTAAAAATCTGAAATTAAAACTAAATTAAAACTTAACACCTTGTGACTGAATATGGAAGATAAATGTGTATGCTATCTTTTGTTTTCTGTTATATTTTTTTATTATTATTCTTGTTATTTGGTTATTTAAAATGCACAAAGTTCCCGTCTGGCCCAGGATTGAACCCGGGACATTCTTCTCATACTCAGCAGGTTTACTGAAACAAAACACTGAGGTTGGTTTACCTTTATAACATCGCTAAAACCTCAGAAAAGTAGATTTTGCATGATATAAACACTTAGACACGGCGTGCTCTGCACTGTACAGCCGCCCATATCGCTGTGTTCACTGTTTTACAATGAGCCGGTGACAGCTGCAGCTTGACAACAGCTCCCTGGAGGAAAGTCAAAGAAATCTATCTCTGCCTCTTCTACACGATAATCTGCCCTCGTAGCACACAATCATATTTTCACTCACACGTGCAGCTCTCTGTGAAACCCCTGGTCCCTGTTTGAACACTGACAGGATCAACGTGCTGAAAATATGTCTCGATAAGGTGCAGGTTGTCATGCATATGCGTCGTGTGGGTGTGGGTTTACAACAGCCCCCTGTCAGACGGTGAGGTGTGTGAGCACTCCATGGATCGCTATAGGGGCCTTCTATAGGCTCCGTACTCGTCATATCCAAGCACCACCAGTGTTAGGGAGAATACTTAAAATAATGTATAATGCTCATAGTCTGCAGATTATAGCACTGGCAAATCATGGCTCATGGTTTGTATGCACCATGGATACGTTTTAATCTGTATTTTTATGTTGGGAGGACAGTCTTTTCTTGGGAAAATCGCTGCATGACTTTGCATCCCACTCGACAGAGGAGTTTGGGAAAGTGTGACAAACTGCAGCCTGTAACTTGGCTAACTTAGCTTACTGCTACTGCTAACCACAAGCAGCCATGACTCGAAATGATTAAAAACACAGCCAAAAGGTAAGAGGACAGAACTCTCCCCTCCTCCTCTGGGCTGGTCCTCCTGTACTTTATTTTGACTAAACATTTTTCTCTTTCTTATTACAGTTTTGGCCCGATGCTTGAGCACATTTTGCAAAACTTCGCTCACTGTGCCAAAACTCTACACACAAGTAAACATGACACAACACTGGGAAATAAACCATTCACATCTGTGTCAAATTGAAACTCTGCTATCAAAACCTAAACTCTACTATCAAAACCTAAACTCTGCTATCAAAACCTAAACTCTACTATCAAAACCTAAACTCTGCTATCAAAACCTAGACTCCAAAACCTAAACTCTGCTATCAAAACCTAAACTAAACCTAAACTCTACTATCAAAACCTAAACTAAACCTAAACTCTACTATCAAACCTAAACTCCAAAACCTAAACTCTGCTATCAAAACCTAAACTAAACCTAAACTCTACTATCAAAACCTAAACTCTGCTATCAAAACCTAAACTCTGCTATGAAAACCTAAACTCTACTATCAAAACCTAAACTAAACCTAAACTCTACTATCAAAACCTAAACTCTGCTATCAAAACTAAACTAAACCTAAACTCTACTATCAAAACCTAAACTCTACTAACAACCTAAACTCTGCTATCAAAACCTAAACTAAACTCTACTATCAAAACCTAAACTCTACTATCAAAACCTAAACTAAACCTAAACTCTACTATCAAAACCTAAACTCTCTATCAAACCTAAACTAAACTAAACTCTACTATCAAAACCTAAACTCTGCTATCAAAACCTAAACAACTAAACTCTACTATCAAAACTAAACTCTGCTATCAAAACCTAAACTAAACCTAAACTCTACTATCAAAACCTAAACTCTACTATCAAAACCTAAACTAAACCTAAACTCTGCTATCAAAACCTAAACTAACCTAAACTCTGCTATCAAAACCTAAACTCTGCTATCAAAACCTAAACTAAACCTAAACTCTACTATCAAAACCTAAACTCTGCTATCAAAACCTAAACTCTGCTATCAAAACCTAAACTCTGCTATCAAACCTAAACTCTACTATCAAAACCTAAACTCTGCTATCAAAACCTAAACTAAACCTCTATCAAAACCTAAACTCTGCTATCAAAACCTAAACTAAACCTAAACTCTGCTATCAAAACCTAAACTCCTATCAAACCTAAACTCTGCTATCAAAACCTAAACTCTACTATCAAAACCTAAACTCTGCTATCAAAACCTAACAAACCTAAACTCTGCTATCAAAACCTAAACTCTGCTATCAAAACCTAAACTCTACTATCAAAACCTAAACTCTGCTATCAAACCTAAACTAAAAACCTAAACTCTGCTATCAAAACCTAAACTCTCTATCAAACCTAAACTCTGCTATCAAAACCTAAACCTCTATCAAACCTAAACTCTACTATCAAAACCTAAACTAAACCTAAACTCTACTATCAAAACCTAAACTCCTATCAAACCTAAACTAAAAACCTAAACTCTGCTATCAAAACCTAAACTCTACTATCAAAACCTAAACTCTGCTATCAAAACCTAAACTCTACTATCAAAACCTAAACTCTGCTATCAAAACCTAAACTAAACCTAAACTCTACTATCAAAACCTAAACTCTGCTATCAAAACCTAAACTAAACCTAAACTCTACTATCAAAACCTAAACTCTGCTATCAAAACTAAACTAAACCTAAACTCTACTATCAAAACCTAAACTCTGCTATCAAAACCTAAACTAAACCTAAACTCTACTATCAAAACCTAAACTCTGCTATCAAAACCTAAACTAAACCTAAACTCTACTATCAAAACCTAAACTCTGCTATCAAAACCTAAACTAAACCTAAACTCTACTATCAAAACCTAAACTCTGCTATCAAAACCTAACTAACCTAAACTCTACTATCAAAACCTAAACTCTGCTATCAAAACCTAAACTAAACCTAAACTCTACTATCAAAACCTAAACTCTGCTATCAAAAACCTAAACTCTATCAAACCTAAACTCTACTATCAAAACCTAAACTCTGCTATCAAAACCTAAAAACCTAAACCTATCAAACCTAAACTCTACTATCAAACCAACCCTAAACTCTGCTATCAAAACCTAAACTAAACCTAAACTCTGCTATCAAAACCTAAACTCTGCTATCAAAACCTAAACTCTGCTATCAAAACCTAAACTCTGCTATCAAAACCTAAACTCTGCTATCAAAACCTAAACTCTGCTATCAAAACCTAAACTCTGCTATCAAAACCTAAACTCTGCTATCAAAACCTAAACTATCAAACCTAAACTCTGCTATCAAAACCTAAACTCTGCTATCAAAACCTAAACTAAACCTAAACTCTGCTATCAAAACCTAAACTCTGCTATCAAAACCTAAAACCTAAACTCTACTATCAAAACCTAAACTCTGCTATCAAAACCTAAACTCTATCAAACCTAAACTCTGCTATCAAAACCTAAACTCTGCTATCAAAACCTAAACTCTGCTATCAAAACCTAAACTCTACTATCAAAACCTAAACTCTGCTATCAAAACCTAAACTCTGCTATCAAAACCTAAACTCTGCTATCAAAACCTAAACTCTGCTATCAAAACCTAAACTCTGCTATCAAACCTAAACTCTGCTATCAAAACCTAAACTCTGCTATCAAAACCTAAACTCTCTATCAAAACCTAAACTCTGCTATCAAAACCTAAACTCTGCTATCAAAACCTAAACTCTGCTATCAAACCTAAACTCTACTATCAAAACCTAAACTCTGCTATCAAAACCTAAACTCTGCTATCAAAACCTAAACTCTGCTATCAAAACCTAAACTCTGCTATCAAAACCTAAACTCTGCTATCAAAACCTAAACTCTCTATCAAAACCTAAACTCTGCTATCAAAACCTAAACTCTGCTATCAAAACCTAAACTCTGCTATCAAAACCTAAACTCTGCTATCAAAACCTAAACTCTGCTATCAAAACCTAAACTCTGCTATCAAAACCTAAACTCTGCTATCAAAACCTAAACTCTGCTATCAAAACCTAAACTCTACTATCAAAACCTAAACTCTGCTATCAAAACCTAAACTCTGCTATCAAAACCTAAACTCTGCTATCAAAACCTAAACTCTGCTATCAAAACCTAAACTCTGCTATCAAAACCTAAACTCTGCTATCAAAACCTAAACTCTGCTATCAAAACCTAAACTCTGCTATCAAAACCTAAACTCTGCTATCAAAACCTAAACTCTGCTATCAAAACCTAAACTCTGCTATCAAAACCTAAACTCCGCTATCAAAACCTAAACTCTACTATCAAAACCTAAACTACAACCTAAACTCTGCTATCAAAACCTAAACTCTGCTATCAAAACCTAAACCTCTATACCTAAACTCTAAAAAAACTCTGCTATCAAAACCTAAACTCTGCTATCAAAACCTAAACTCTGCTATCAAACCTAAACTCTGCTATCAAAACCTAAACTCTGCTATCAAAACCTAAACTCTGCTATCAAACCTAAACTCTGCTATCAAAACCTAAACTAAACCTAAACTCTGCTATCAAAACCTAAACTCTACTATCAAAACCTAAACTAAACCTAAACTCTACTATCAAAACCTAAACTCCAAAACCTAAACTCTGCTATCAAAACCTAAACTAAACCTAAACTCTGCTATCAAAACCTAAACTCTACTATCAAAACCTAAACTCTGCTATCAAAACCTAAACTCTGCTATCAAAACCTAAACTAAACCTAAACTCTACTATCAAAACCTAAACTAAACCTAAACTCTACTATCAAAACCTAAACTAAACTCTGCTATCAAAACCTAAACTCTACTATCAAAACCTAACATTCCTTTGTCAAAATGTAACTCTGATGATAAAATGACACATACTTGCATCGTATGCATACACTTTCAGATCAGGGGAACACACTAGTCTACTTTATATAAAACACTGCAGTCTTTGATTTTCACTGTTTATTTTCAGGAGGCACATTTTCAAACAACCAAAAAAGCAAATAGGCTTACTCAATATTGTACATTTCAGCACTATTGCAGTAACATGAATTCAGATAAAGCAAAAAATATTTAAAAAATACTGTAATAGAAAAAAAACTGTACTGTAAACACAGACAATCATGGCAATTGTGTTCTCATAGTCCATCAAAGTTGCTCTTATATCAACAGACCTTGACCTTGTCCTCCTCCTCCTCTTCCTCTCGCTCTCCCTCCATCCATGTTTGCAAAGTTGTTGAAATGTCTAAACTGAGGGGTTTTTGTAGCTGTTTGGTGTTCAGTTTTGCAAGCCAGTGCCTTCAGGTGTGTATTTCAGTAGTTGCAATTACCCGATGTGTTTTGTATTTTGGATACATGTGTTTTCCAAATAGCACCCTGAGATTTCATTTTTAAACAAAGTGTCTTATGTATGAAATAGAGTGTAGTATGCAGGACCAAGTGTGTTGCATAAAGGAGTAAGTGTGTTACAGAATTGCAACTAGAGTGCAAAGCAGCGGTATGTTTAAGGTATGGGTACATGTGTTTGAGGTATGGTAACAAAAGCTTCAAGTTGTGTTACTTTAGTCTAAGCATTATTAGTGTTCAAGCAACGGGCAAAAACTGTAATGACTTGCGGTATGAAGCCGAAATTTGGATAACTCCCCAACACTGCGCACAACTGTGTAAATGGACTACTAGAATATTGTTATTGTTACATGTTAAGTAGCGTTCGGCGTTTTTACGTGCCTGTTGGGGGCAGAAACAAGGGCAAAACTACAACAACATATGAAACTAAATCAGTCCCGTTGAGTCAAAAAGTTCCTTTCCCTGAACAAGAGCAAAGTCTCCTCTGGTGAGACACAAGTTCAATCGTCCATTGTTTCCATTTTTCCAGTTATACTGTAGGATTTTGTCCCCAAAGAATGTCCGACATATTTATCAAAATTCTTTGTGTGTGTTTTTTATGCGCAAAACACATTTCTATTTTGTTATACGAGTGGTAGAAAACTTTCCACCTAAATATCAGAATGGAATGGAATCATATTTGCGTAGCGCTTTTCACATGACACAAGTCACCCGAAGCACTTCCCAAACACAGGAGAGTTGAGGCTGAAATATTTGATTATTATTTTTAGATTAGATTATTATTTATTACTAGTTACAAACCCTTGGCACATGAAGAGGTATACCTTATTTAATCACAAGGTCAAATTGTGCATATTCAAGTCTTTACATTAAGTTTCCTGAACATGTCTCACAGTGTGGGCGGGTTGACGACTGGACTCGCGTACCGTGTTTAGTGGGCGGCAGACAGACGCGATAAAACCTCAATCCAAACATGTTTGATTTTTAAAGGAACAGGCCACAGTTTTCTCCATACTGTGATATGTTCTTACCTGAGCTTAGACGAGCTGATACGTATCTGTCTGGTCTTTGTGCCCGTGGAAGAGCGTGGTCGCTTCTAACTTCACCCCCGTTTGGAGCCATAGGAATATGCTGGGAGAGGCCAAATGCTAACAACATCTTTAGTCTTTTTGCGTGACTGAGGGCACACACAAAGACCAGACAGGTACTTATCAACTAAGCTCAGGTAAGAACATATCTCAGTATGGAAAAACGGTGGCCTGTTCCTTTAAGCCTGATTTTGAACACACAGGGGAAAAGAGCAGCCAATAAGAGAGTGGAAATACACACGGGAGGCGGGAGTCATTTCTCTGTCAAAACAAGCGGCCCAGCCTCATGCAGACCACGCCAAACGACACAACTTTGTGTCACCAAAAGTTCACAAGACCAACTTTACCAATACTGTACGTCCCACTTCTGCGTGTCGTGTCTTTCCCACGCTCACAGACTGAGCTGGGATTTTCTCAGAGCAGAGTCTTTGGGATCCATTCATTTCAAAGAGCCGTTCAAAAGAGCCGGTCAAAAGAGCCGGTGGGTCATGACCGTCACATCACCAGTGTAGCGCGTCCGCTCACGATTCTCATTTGTTCTGCGTGGTCCCTCAGTCGTTCTATAATCGGGCTAAATGCAGTCGCGTAGTGTGGACCCTACATTCTTCACCAAATCTTTGAAGACTGAAACAGTTGTGTAGTCTCTGCTGGGCTTAACTGAAGATGTAATCATTTTTGGCTTGTTTGCCGCCTCGCAGTGCCAGCAGCAGATGTCAGTCTGCGCCTTCTGCTGTCATAATGTACAGTATAACTATGTTTCACAACCACCTAACCTTCTACAAAAGATTATTCTAAGTTAAACTGCAAGAAAAAACAAAGCTAAGGCATCCTTTAGCACTTACGGCTCTGACTCGACTTATTGCATGTACAGTTGAAAGATGCGGTGCCTGTTTCTCTTGCTGTACATGACGCAAGAGTTTATCTCTGTGTCGGGAACACGGGCGCGTAGAGTCAGTCAGTCATCTCTCTCTAGTCCTTATCTCTCCCGCTTTCATCCCGCCTTGATAACACCCCCGTTCCCCTCGCTCGCCCTGGTTTCCCGCGCCCCACATTAAGCCCCGCTCCCCTCTGATATCATCCCACACCGGGGCTCCTGAGACCAGCCACAGCGCAGCCCCCACGCTCACGCTTGTCCAACATGATGGGGGGATGTCCGCTCCTCTCCTCCAGGCAGAGAGAGAGAGAGACAGATCAAGGCGAGGGGGAAATTGAGATTAAGGCCAAGGGGAAATCTATACAAATCGATATATTAAAGCCCTCGGAGTACGTCAGCAATATGAAGTACCGGACGTTGAAGTAGTTGTACTTGACAGTGGGATTAGTGTCAGGGGAAGATGCTAAAAAAGGCAAAGCTCTAAAGAACCACTTGATTCCCTTTGATACTGCTGTAGGGCATGAGTCTGATGGATACAGGTATACATAGAACAACTTGGTTGGAGATGATCAGCGCACCTTCTGCTAATATTTAGGTAAATATGGGAATGTATTAAGAAGAAACTGAAATTAAATTCCTATTCCTGAAGGGCAACAATTTCAACAAACTAAATGAATTCTAAGGCACACTGATTGTGCTGCTGCACTGCTCCCACGGCCTCTGTGCACAGAAAAAAAGTGAGTGACTGGCCCAGCCAATTATATGATGCGGTTCAAGTATTTACGTACAGCATTTACGTATTTACGCCAATCAAGAGCGGCTACCCTCTTTTAATAATGTCGAAATGACCGGGCAGTGGCACGTCTACTCACCAGGTCAAACTACCAAAGACATACTTTTCTTTTAAGATGGAATGGCTGTCGGAGTTTGTGCAAGAAGAAGAACAAAAATATGCAACTGGGAGAGATTTTTTCTTTTTCGAAGCAGAAAGGTCTGCTGTGCAAAACATGCTACGAAGCCAACAAGTTTTCAGAGAGAAAAGTCTGGACAGAATGGAAGCTGGACTATCTCAAGCACTACATTCACTACACTCATTAGGAAATCTGACCCTGAGCAAGTAAAGTTTCTCATCGACAAGTAATGCAATGTTAGGGAAGCACAATGGTGTTGCAGCTTTATTAAAGTGGCAAATACCACACCTAACTGAACAACATTGTGTGGCCCATAGAGAGGACTTGGGCATTGATGATACATCACGCATCATCAAACTGATGTTCTCTTTAGAACAGTACAGTAAATTTCGGACAATTAAGCGCACCTTACTAAAAGCTGTGCCAGCTAAATTTGCGGCCTTGTACACATACATGTCTCACTCGAATATGAGCTGCAGGTTTTCATAGTGCCGTGCATCCACTCAGAGCGGCCCATGGCACAGATGAGGAGGAAGAGACACTTCATCCCGGCAGGGACGGCAGTGATAAACATGTAAAAAAGGCAGAAATATCCAGTGTAACCGACCTCAATGTGGAAGTGTAGAGGCCAACACACACCAGTGCGTCACGGCACTTCAGAGGCTTTTCAAAAAACGTGCGGGGCTTTACACACGTGATTTATACATTTATGATAAATAAAAGAAGACACGTATGTCCGACCATGTTGTAAGAGAGAGCAAACCTGGCTCTTTTTTGTAAGTTAATAGTGAGTTGGCGACAGACACGAGTTTAACATGTTTCCCCTGATGCCTGAGCCCTGACGATGGTTTCTCTGTCTCCGCGGCTTCTCTCGTCCAAACAAACAAAGTTCACGGCGCCCCCTGTCTGTCATGGCCAAACCCGCCTCTGTGCCTCTGCGCCTCTGCAGGAGGTTAAGGGGAGACACTGCAGGCAAAACTCAATTTTTTCAGTTTTCAGGTTTTGGCCCAAATTGGTCTCTGAACATATAAACTTTAACCTCGATATTAAAATTATACCTAATCTTCACAATAACATGTTTAAATATTGCACTGATTGAATGTTTCTCCATAGATTTATATGGGAAATCGTAATTTCAACGGCCATTTCCTCAAAAGGCATTTTTCTCTCATTGGGGCAACAACATCTCGACGTCAGTAGATCTCCCAGACTTCAAATCAATCAATCAATCAATCAATCTTTATTTATATAGCGCTTTTCATACATTTCATGTAACACAAAGTGCTTTACAGATTTAAAAACATTCTCTCACACCCACTCCTCCCACAAATACAAACACATTGTCGCACTCACACTCTCCCCACCCACCTTCCCAGAGACACACCACACACTCAAGGTAAAACAATGGACACAATGGACATAAGGCTGAGGTAAGGCTGGGTACAGATAAACCAGGTAAGGAAACACCATCCAAGGAGCCGTCTGCATCGGGAGCAGCATCTCGGCTGCAGCCACAGGGCACCAACACAGGACGCCCGGAGGAGGCGCGGTAGAAACACCACACCTCCATCCAGACACCCACAGGACAGCACCCCAGCAGCCACAGCCAATCCCCGCTCCCGAGGCAGAGGGCTCCTCCAGAGGAAACTGGGAGACCATAAAAATGGTTAAAATAAGTAAAAAGTAAAGGTAAAAATAAGAATATAAGGACCACTAAAATAGGCCGAGAGGTAAAATACATAAAGAAAACATAAATAAATAAATAAATATTAATAACAATTAAATAAATAGGCCTAGCAGTTAAAAGCTAAACTAAAAAGGTGGGTCTTAAGCCTGCTTTTAAAAACATGAACGTTCTCTGCGGTCCTGAGCTCCTCCGGCAGGTCGTTCCAGAGGTGAGGGCCATAATATTGGAAAGACGCCTCGCCGTGAGTCTTTCTGTTGACTTTAGGAATAACTAGCAGACCTCTGCCGGTGGAGCGAAGGGGCCGTGAAGGTTCATAAGGTAAAAGCAATTCTGAGAGATAAGAAGGACCAAGACCATTAAGACATTTAAAAACCATTAAAAGAACTTTAAAATCGATCCTGAAACACACGGGGAGCCAATGCAGCGACTCTAAAACCGGTGTAATGTGGTCCCGCCTCCTGGTCTTTGTCAGGACACGAGCTGCTGAATTTTGTAAAAGTTGTAAACCTGAGATACTCTTTTTGGGAAGACCAGAAAGCAGGGCATTACAGTAGTCGATACGACTGGTGATAAAAGCATGCATCAGCGTCTCCGTGTTGGCCCGAGAGAGAATGGGGCGGACTCTGGTTATGTTCTTTAGATGGTAAAAACCTATCTTTGTGATATTCTTAATGTGTGGAATAAAAGTCAGCTCAGAGTCAAAGATCACGCCCAGGTTCTTCACCTGTGAGGAAGGATTAAAAGACAATGACTGTAGTTTGGGTAAAAGTTTCTCTCTCTGGGCCTCAGGACCGATGACTAAAACTTCAGTTTTGTCCTGGTTAAGCTGGAGAAAGTTTTCTGTCATCCAGGATTCGATATCCAAAATGCAGTTAAAAAGTGCGTCCATTGGCCTGGTGTCATCAGGAGACATGGAGATGTATAACTGTGTATCATCAGCATAACTATGAAAGTTGACTCCATGTCTTCTGATGACACCACCAAGAGGGAGCATATACAGGTTAAATAGCACTGGGCCTAAAATCGAACCCTGGGGCACACCACATGTAATTTTATGGACCTTAGAGGAGCAGGTATCCACACTTACCATGAATGTCCTGTCTGTGAGGTAGGATGTAAACCATTTGTGGACAGCACCAGAGAGGCCAATGTGTTTTAAACGAGTTAAAAGAATAGTGTGGTCGACTGTATCAAAGGCAGCGCTCAGATCCAGTAGAACCAACACTGTCAACTTTTTAGAATCATAATTTAATCTAAAGTCGTTTAAAATCTTTAAAAGGGCCGTCTCGGTGCTGTGGTTTACCCTAAAGCCAGACTGGAATTTCTCAAGAACGTTATGTGCATTTATAAAATCACTAAGTTGGATAAAAACAAGTTTTTCTAAAATTTTGCTTAAAAATGGTAAGTTGGATACCGGTCTAAAATTGTTAAAATCATTAAAATCTAAATTGCTCTTCTTCAGTAGAGGCCTCACCACCGCCCCCTTAAAGGCAGCAGGGAAGACCCCAGTCTGAAGAGAGCAATTCATCATGTTTAAAAGCTCGTCTCTAAAATTGCCATAAAATGTTTTAAAAAACGGTGTTGGGACCGGGTCTAAAAGACATGTGGTGGGCCTCACTGAGGAGAAAACTTTATCAAGCATCTCAGCATTAACCATGACAAAACTGTGCAGTGTTTCCTCTGGAACAAATAGACAACCAGATGTATTTAAAACCGTGTTACTTTGGGTAGATAAAATATTACATCTGATCGTGTCTATCTTTCCCCTGAAGTGGTCTGCAAACTCTTCGCAAAGGGAATCTGAGGGAGTTTCACGGAAAGCTTTGGGATTATGATGAAGAAGGTTGTCAATGGTTGAAAAAAGAACTTTTGTATTATTTTTATTGTCCGATATGATTTTGGTGAAGTATGAATTTCTTGAGTTTCTAATGGCTCTATTGTATGTTTTTAACTGTTCAGCGTAGATTTGGTAATTTATTGTAATTCTATTTTTCCTCCATTTTCTTTCCAGCACCCTGCAATTTCTTTTTTGTTTTTTGAGTTCCTCATTACTCCATGGAGGCGTGGGTTTATCTTGTATATGTTTTAGTTTTATAGGCGCAACCAGGTCAAGGGCGGATTGTAGCCTACTGTTAAAATCATCAACAATAAAATCACAGGGTGCAGGTAAAACCAAGGGAGGGTGTTTGTCTAAAACATCAATAAAACTTGCAGCCACTTCAGGGGTTAGATGACGTTTCCTCACAGTTCTCAAGGAGGTCTCACGCTGGATGGAAGTGGTGATTTTAAAAAACACGCAGTAGTGGTCAGAGACAGCCAAGTCAACGACAGAGGACACACCAGTGGACAGGCCATACGTGATGACCAGGTCCAGGGTGTGTCCTCTGTCATGAGTCGGCTGTGTGACGTGCTGAGTAAAAGCCATATAATTAAGAATGTTTAAAAATTCATTTGAAAGAGGATCTAAAATATTATCTACATGCAAATTAAAATCACCGGCTAAAATTATTCGCTCATAGGAGTTGTGTATAATCGATAAAAACTCTGAAAACTCATGAATAAAAAGCGAGCACTTTTTTGGAGGTCTATAGATTGTGACACATAAAATTTCAGGGCTGCTAAAAACAATTGCACTGTATTCAAAGCTGGTAAAATCATCAAATAAAATCGGCTTGCTAGCAAGGTTTGTAGAGTTTACCAGAGCAGTGCCGCCTCCCTTTTTGCCACTCCTCGTAGAATAAGTGAAGGTAAAATTAGGTGGTGAGACCTCTTTGAGAACAACTGCAGCATCTGCACCCAGCCAAGTTTCTGTTAAAAATAGACAATCAAGTTTATGGTCTAAAATCAGGTCATTCATAATAAAAGTCTTGTTCAGCAGAGAGCGGACATTAAAAAGTGCCATGTTCAAGGTGACTGAAGGATGACTAACTGAATGGTTTTGTGGTAATAGGACTTTCGGTAATTGTTTCAGATTATTTGAGTTATGTTTTATGGATTGTACATATTTAGTCCGCTCTCTGCTGATAATGACAGGAATGGGTGAATTATGTACAGAAAGGTGAGATCCAAGTCCGTTATAATATGAATTACAGTTAAAATCAGATGTGAGTTCAGTAGAAAACAGGGTGGTTAAATGACTGTAGGGGCGAGGGCTGGTGATAACTGGGACAGTTTGTTGAGGTGGAGAGCAAGAGGTTCTAAGAGGGAGGGGCGAAGGAGTGGTGGGCTTGGGAGGGGAGGCAGGTGGGCAGGAATCAGTGGGTGCAGGCAGTCAATACATTTTGTGGGAATGAATGGCATACACTATGTTGGCTGTTAAAATACGGTTTCCAAGTGGGTTGATGTGAAGTCCGTCTGAGTTATAGCAGGAGGAGCGGAACCAGAATAATGTAAAATTGTCAATATAGCCATAGTTGTATGTGGAGGAGAAGTATTTGAGCCAAGAATGGAGTGCCTGTATCCTGCTAAAACGAACATCCCACGGCCCAGCGCGGGGAGAGGGCCAGAGATTAAAACAGTTTTTCCACAGCGGGATAAAAAGTCAAACAGGAGTCTAAACTCTATTTTGGTGATCTCTGATTGATGGAGAGAAGTGTCATTGGTACCGACATGGATGATTATTGTTGTGATTGTGGCGGGAGCTGCTTGCAGAATGTCCGGTAGTTTATCCAGTAATTTACGGACAGTAGCTCCGGGAAGACAGTGGGTTTTGGAATTTAAAAATCTACAGTACCTTATAATAGAGTCTCCTACCAGGAGAGTAGTGGGGAGAAAAGGGGCCGCGGAGGACGAGGAGGAAGCAGAGAAAGTGACACGGATGGCTGAGGTGGATGTAGCGGCGGCTGCGGGGCGGAGGTAGCGGCCCGTTCGGGACTCCCGTGGCCGGTGGCTGTGACAGCTGGGGCAGGGCAAGGCACCGGTTGAGGTTGAGCGAGGGCAGCGGCTGCGGCCGTGTTGACGCTGACAGGAGGACTCCGCGCCGGATCGGAGCGAAGAGCTCCCCCCGTAGCCAAGGCAGGGCTCTCCGCTGGTTTGCAGCGAGGCAGCCCTTCCCCGGAGCGCCTGCGGACGGCATCTTTTAGCAGTCTGTGGCGGGAGGAGGTCATCACTGCTGTTCGGGCAGGGACTCGCTCCCTCCGCGCGCTGTCCCGAGTTGTTTCACTGCGCTCGATGCCATTGCCCCGCGGAGCTGGAGCGTTGATATGGGAGAGGCCCACGGGAGCCGTCGGGGAGCTAGCCGCTACAGCCTGGGGATCCGTGTCCTGACGGTCTGGAGCGATGGGACTGGCGTGGACGTCTTCATTCGTGAAGGCTGCGAAGCGGTTGGAGAGGACCGGCCCTGGAGCTGCGGCGAGAGGGCTTCTTTGTTTGCCCCGGACCACGATATCCACCCAAGAGGACTGATTTCCAGGAGATGGGGTTGAGCAGGATGACGGGCGCGGGCAGGTAAGGGGGTCCCATGCTAGCGTGTCCTGCAGCGAGGCGCTCATTTTTGATATTTGCTGTGACTGTTGGTGAGCAATGTCCATGAATCGACTAAGGAGCTTTTCATTGTCTTTGAGCTGCTCTACCAGTCTCTGATTGTGAAGTTTTAAGTCTGCTATAGTTTTGACCGGGTCCTGGTCTCCTGAGGGCATGATGAGGGCAGAAACAGCTAGCTAGCTGTTGGGACCAGCCCGGGCCGGGTAGCGAGTTGTGCAAAGATTTGTAATCCAATCGGCCCGGGTAAGCAGTTTAAGATCGCAGATAAAAAACAATAAAATGTCACCATAAAATACTGGATAAAAACAATAAAATGTGAATTAAAAATAAATAAATAGGTGTGAGTAAAAGCTCAGCTCAGGCAGCTACTGACAGGCGACTTCACAGCTCGCGCAAATATTCCAGTCTTGGATTGAACAATATTTAGAAGATTTTTTCAGAGGGATTTTTTTATATCTAATTCCTAGCCTGATTTATTGAGTTTTGAATGTTAAAAAACAAGGCGAAATTTACATTTTTACAGATTTTTTCACTAAAAAACAGTTTATTTTAAAACTAAACAAGATTTCCAAAATCCCCTCTGAAAAGTCTTTGTAACTAATATGTCAACAAAATAAAACCATAAATTTGAATCTGGCTCAATCCATTATTCAGTTTTCGTCGCCGGAAAAATGCAACATTTTGGGCATTTTTAGGCATAAAACACCTTATTTTTATATGAACACATAAAATGACAGAAAACTTGCAATACATTTTTTCTTCCTATTTATGCCAGTAATCTACAGCAGAAGTTTCAAGTCGATATCTTTAAATAAAAAAAAAATCCCTATTCACCTGCAGTGTCTCGCCGCGTCTGGATCCCAGCAGAACCGTGGCGCGGGGTCCAGCGTCGCCGCGCGTCACTGTAACCTCGGTGTGCGTTCTCTCATAGAAAATAAAGGAGGCGGCTCTTTTGCCACGCGTCAAGGCATTTCGGTGCGTTGGGGCGAGCAAAGCCCTTCCACATTTAGGCTAAAGTGAGCCTTCATCATTTTAAAAGTTACTCATCTACCGTTCCTCAGCTAAGAGCAGCGTTGTTTAGAAGTCCCGTCTCACTTTTGCGTTTACTGCTAGAGACGCCTCTAGTGCCTGTTGGCGGCGACATATTGGCCACACCGTCATGTTGACTGCAGGGTTCAAAGCATGGGAAAAAGTAGCGGCGTATAGGCTGGAAATTACGGTATTTTCCATGTTCTCTAGATCCACTGTAAAGAGGGACAAATTGGAGGACCTAGCAAAGATTCTCGATGAGGATACGTTGTCTTTCAGGCCTCAGAGCAAAGTGCGATGGCTGACATGGCACCAAGCTGTGAATGCTGCTCTGAGAAACTACACTGTGCTTGAAAAATACTGCAAGAGAGAATCCAGTGATAACAGAGATCCAGTGGCAAATTACTGCTACAAAAAGCTTACCGATTCAAAGTTCAAGGTTACTCTCACTGCTCTGGGAGATGTATTGGGTGAGCTGGCACAACTCTGCTTTCTATTCAAAGACGCAACCTGACTGTGATGGAGGGACACTGCTTTGAAAGAGCAAAGATTGAGAAGTTGCATTCCCAATAGTTGAAGGATGAGAAGGATGTTCAGTGGAGTGACCGTGTAAAAGAGGCAATGAGCGCCTCAGCAGCAGATGGCAGAAATACTGGTGAGAAAACTTGCTTTATTCGGAAACTCTGTGATCACTGGGATGCTCGTTTTCCAGAGGTTGAATTAAAGGAGTGGTCTGCAGTGGTCTGCTCAGACATCAGTTTTGAGTATGGGTCTGCAGACATGCTGGCAAAGAAGTATGAGACCATTCTCCACCCTCAGTCTGTGGAAGCCATTCAAAGTGATCATGCTGAATTCAAGTACATAATGAGGCAAAATCCTAAACAAGGGTCAATCAGCACATTCTCAGATATGGTGGCTGCAGCACTTAAATGTGAGGAGCTAAAGAAGATCACTCAGCTTGTGTATATTTGTGCTACATTTCAACCATCCAGTGCAGATTGTGAACGAGGCTTCAGTTTAATGAATCGTAAGAAAACAGCATCCAGAAATCGTCTTGAAGTAGCACATTTGGACCATCTGATGCCCATAAAGCTAAAGGCAGATGGGGCCATCAATCTGGACAAAGTGCACAACCAGTGGAGATGTGAGAAGGACAGAAAAAGATGTGAGAAGGAAAAAAAGGTAACATTTAAGGTTACAATCAGATTTATACTTATTCTACTGGAATGTCATGTATTGATCATTTTCTTTCATGGATATTAATCATTAAATACTGTTACTAGATTATGAGCAGTGGAAATGCTAATAAAAAAAACTGTAATTATATGTTTTACAGTCAAAGAGTTACAGCTGCAGGACCTTCTCACCCAGAACACAGTAGGACCTTCTCACCCAGAACACAGTAGGACCCTCTCTCAGAACCCTCACACTGACATACAAGAGGTCTTCATTATACAAGCCAGAGCTCCATTATACAAATGCTAAGTGTGGAGTTTTCTTAAATTACTTGGTTCGGTTGGCACTTCATGTTTTCCCATAGTTTAAAATATACAGTACCTCAAATGGCTTTAACAAAGCACACAGGTCATGAACAGAAGGGTGTGTGTCTTTTTCACTCTAAGTGAACCAAATCACTTAATCAGAAGTAATCTAAATGAAGGTTCTGTGGTAATCTGTTTCTTTTAAAGTAAGTTATAAACCATGAAAGTTGCTATGATCTCTGGTTTTGGATGGGCGTGATACTTGTGACATCATCCTCACCCCCGCCAAGGGTCATACCGGTGTGGTCACAGTGTGCACGTTGCTTACAGTGGTCCGAGGGACTGCCCAGACACATGAACAATTAGAGGGAACTTTGGCTTGGTATTGCTTTTTTATTTTAATGACAAGGTGTTTTGTCAGGGCAGCCATTTTTCACACAGGTGCAACCCGTTCTTTAAATGACATATCATGTGACTCTAGAGAGAGAGAGAGACGCCTTAGAGAGAGACTTTTCAGAAAAAGACACGCCTCAGAGAGAGAGAGAGAGAGAGAGAGAGAGAGAGAGACCTCAGAGAGACCCCTCAGAGAAAGACTCAGAGAAAGACTGAGAAAAAGAGGCACCTAAGAGAGAGAGAGACTCTTCAACGAGAGACACCTCAGAGAAAGAGACACCTCAGAGAGGCTCTTCAGACAAAAGAGACCCCTCAGGGAAAGACTCTTCAGAGAGACTCGACAGAGAGACTCCAGAAAAAGACACGCCTCAGAGAGAGAGACACACCTCAGGGAAAGACTCAGAAAAAAAGAAACCTCAAAGAGACGGCTTAAAGAGAGTGACCCTTCAGAGACAGAGACACCTCAGAGAGAGAGAGAGACTCTTCAGTGAGAGACGCCTCAGAAAAGAGACACCTCAGCGAGACTCTTCAGCAAAAAGAGACCCCTCAGGGAAAGACTCTTCAGAGAGACTCAACAGAGAGACTCTTCAGAAAAAACACACCTCAGAGAGAGAGACACACCTCAGAGAGATGCCTCAAAGAGAGTGACGTTTCAGAGAGAGTAACCTAAGAGAGAGACACCTTAGAGAGAGACTTTTCAGAGAGAGACACCTAAGAGAGAGAGAGACACCTCAGAGAAAGACTTTTTAGCAGAGAAAGAGATGCCTCAGAGAGAGACTCTTCAGAGAGACTCCTAAGAGAAAGCAACGCCTAAGAGAGAGATGCCTCAAAGAGAGTGACGTTTCAGAGAGAGTAACCTAAGAGAGAGACACCTTAGAGAGAGACTTTTCAGAGAGAGACACCTAAGAGAGAGAGAGACACCTCAGAGACAGACTCTTTAGCAGAGAAAGAGACGCCTCTTGAGGCCAGAGATGAGGCATCTCTGGCCTCAAAGAGAGTGACTCTTCAGAGAGAGAGAAAAACCTAAGAGAAAGAGAGAGAGAGGCGTCTTAGAGAGAGAGCGAGAGATAGAGAGACCTCAGAGACAGACTCTTTGGCGAGACACCTAAGAGAGAGAGATAAACTCTTAAGAGAAAGAAACTCTTCAGAGAGAGACTCTTCAGAGAGAGACCCTTCAGAGAGAGTGACTCTTCAGAGAGAGAAACTCTTGAGAGAGAGAAACTCTTGAGAGAGAGAGACTCTTCAGAGAGAGAGACACCTAAGAGAGAGAGAGAGAAACCTAAGAGAGAGAGAGAGAGACTCTTCAGAGAGAGAGACTCTTCAGAGAGAGAGAGACTCTTCAGAGAGAGAGCGACTCTTCAGAGAGAGAGAGAGAGACACCTAAGAGAGAGAGAGAGACGGCTCAGGGCGACAGGGCTTGCCTCACTTGAATACAGCCAGGTGCTTTTCCACAGACGAGTAAACAGCAGCTAAAGTTGTTGTTGGATGGAGAGAGAGATTCGTCAGAGAGAGAGACTCTTCAGAGAGAGAGAGACTCTTCAGAGAGAGAGACTCTTCAGAGAGAGAGATTCTTCAGAGAGAGAGATTCTTCAGAGAGAGAGAGAGACTCTTCAGAGAGAGAGACACCTAAGAGAGAGAGACTCTTCAGAGAGAGAGAGAGAGAGAGAGAGAGAGAGAGAGAGAGAGAGAGACACCTAAGAGAGAGAGAGACTCTTCAGAGAGAGAGAGAGAGAGATTCTTCAGAGAGAAAGAGACACCATAGAGAGAGATACTCTTTAGAGAGAGAGACACCTAAGAGAGAGACTTTTCAGAGAGAGAGAGAGACTCTTCAGAGAGAGAGACTCTTCAGAGAGAGAAACCCTTCAGAGAGAGAGATTCTTCAGAGAGAGAGAGAGACTCTTCAGAGAGAGAGACTCTTCAGAGAGAGAAACCCTTCAGAGAGAGAGATTCTTCAGAGAGAGAGACTCTTCAGAGAGAGAGAGAGACTCTTCAGAGAGAGAGACTCTTCAGAGAGAGAGACTCTTCAGAGAGAGAAACCCTTCAGAGAGAGAGATTCTTCAGAGAGAGAGACTCTTCAGAGAGAGAAACCCTTCAGAGAGAGAGACTCTTCAGAGAGAGAAACCCTTCAGAGAGAGAGATTCTTCAGAGAGAGAGACTCTTCAGAGAGAGAGAGAGACTCTTCAGAGAGAGAGACTCTTCAGAGAGAGAAACCCTTCAGAGAGAGAGATTCTTCAGAGAGAGAGACTCTTCAGAGAGAAGAGAGAGACTCTTCAGAGAGAGAGACTCTTCAGAGAGAGAGAGAGACTCTTCAGAGAGAGAGACACCTAAGAGAGAGAGACTCTTCAGTGAGAGAGACACCTAAGAGAGAGAGACTCTTCAGAGAGAGAGAGAGAGAGAGAGAGAGAGAGAGAGACCTAAGAGAGAGAGAGACTCTTCAGAGAGAGAGAGAGAGAGATTCTTCAGAGAGAAAGAGACACCATAGAGAGAGATACTCTTTAGAGAGAGAGACACCTAAGAGAGAGAGACTTTTCAGAGAGAGAGAGAGACTCTTCAGAGAGAGAGACTCTTCAGAGAGAGAAACCCTTCAGAGAGAGAGATTCTTCAGAGAGAGAGATTCTTCAGAGAGAGAGAGAGACTCTTCAGAGAGAGAGACTCTTCAGAGAGAGAAACCCTTCAGAGAGAGAGATTCTTCAGAGAGAGAGACTCTTCAGAGAGAGAGAGAGAGAGACTCTTCAGAGAGAGAGACTCTTCAGAGAGAGAAACCCTTCAGAGAGAGAGATTCTTCAGAGAGAGAGACTCTATAGAGGGAGAGACTCTTCAGAGAGAGAAACCCTTCAGAGAGAGAGACTCTTCAGAGAGAGACACACCTAAGAGAGAGAGACTCTTCAGTGAGAGAGACACCTAAGAGAGAGAGACTCTTCAGAGAGAGAGAGAGAGAGAGAGAGAGAGAGAGAGAGACACCTAAGAGAGAGAGAGACTCTTCAGAGAGAAAGAGAGAGAAAGAGACACCATAGAGAGAGATACTCTTTAGAGAGAGAGACACCTAAGAGAGAGAGACTTTTCAGAGAGAGAGAGAGAGACTCTTCAGACAGGGAAACCCTTCAGAGAGAGAGAGAGAGATTCTTCAGAGAGAGAGACACCTAAGAGAGAGAGACTCTTCAGAGGAGAGAGACTCTTAAGAGAGAGAGAGACTCTTCAGAGAGGGAGACTCTTCAGAGAGAGAGACCTTCAGAGAGGAGAGAGACTCTCAGAGAGAGAGACTCTTCAGAGAGGGAGACTCTTCAGAGAGAGAGACTCTTCAGAGAGAGAGGGAGACTCTTCAGAGAGAGAGAGCGACTCTTCAGAGAGAGAGAGACACCTAAGAGAGAGAGTCAGGGCAACAGGGCGTGCCTCACTTGAATACAGCGAGGTGCTTTTCCACAGACGAGTAAACAGCAGCTAAAGTTGTTGTTGGATGGAGAGAGAGATTTGTGAAAAAACCATGAATTTGAGGAAGCCCCGATATTAGTCAATGGGAAAAAATGGCTGAATTTGGTTCAATTGCGGAAAAAACGTAACTTTCAGAATTCTCAAAAGTAATAGTATAATTGTCCTAAAAACGCTGAATGTTTTGAGGTATGACTTAATATCATTAATAACAAAATAAGAAGGCTGTGATAGTTGCTTCAAATCCAGTCAAATGTGCTATAATATTAAAGAAGGGTTTTGGTGCTATAATGTGGTTACAAGGAACACTGTCAAATGAGGATAAAAGAGCAACTGACTGGACTTGTGTAAGAGGGGCGAGCGAGGAGTGGATTACCCTGGTGAGAGAGTGCGGAGAGAGAGAGCGGGAGAGGGCGAGCGAGGAGAGAGAGAGAGAGAGAGGGAGAGAGAGAGGGAGGGGGGGAAGTGACTGCATCCTCTCACACTCCGCCACTGCTCCAGCGCCGGAGAACAGAGCAGCAGCAGCCGACGCAGCGACGCCATGGACCAGCCTCACCCCATCACCCCCGCTAGCGCCCCCATGGGACCACCCCCGCCTCCTTACCAGACATAAACGGGACACCCCCCAACCCCCCCTACCTTCCCCACTCACCCACCCATACCCACCCGCCACATCCACCTTCTACTTGTTCTTTTTAAATGACCTTCTGAAAACTGCCTTTGGATTTTACTTCGGGACCATGGAACTTACGAGGAGGGGCGCCTCAGGAGCTGGCACCCTGCGGAGAGGGAGGTTATTCAGGGGGACATTTCTGCTGCTGCCGCTGCTGGCGTGCGGATGGAGGATATCGGACGCGCAGACGGACGAGGGGAAGTCGGTGTACTTCTGGGAGACAGGTGAGTCGACAAACGCTTTTTCCTGTCCGGATGCTCGGGAATGCTTAAATTGTCTTGATTGTTGCGGGACGTGGGGGATGTTGTCGGATCTCCTGCGGCGAGGGGCCGATGTTGGAGTGTTGGAGCTTGAGCACCGCCAGACTTGAGATTTTTGGGTAACTTTTTAGAAGGATTCATTGGTGAAGTTTAGAGATTGCTGGACTCATGTTAAGATTTCTAACCGATTTGATACAATCTCCGCTTATTACGAATGTTTCTTTTTTGTATTGTATTTTTGAAAGTCAATGATTTTGTGACCATCAAGGAACTTTAATTTGGAACTGCTCATACTGCCTAGTTTTGTTATAAAAGTTTTTCAAATGTAATATGGGAGAGCAGACTTTTGCAAAAACTGAAATGAATCAGCAACATTTTGAAATCTAATCCTGCTCAGCCTAAATATCATTACTCTGTGGGTGTGTGTGAGTGTGCACTTGGTATCTGCACTCGGGCATTTTGGACATTTTGCCCCTTTTTTAATATACTGTATATATTTCAGAATGTTTTATCCATTTGCTGCCCATGTATAAATCAGAGGAACTCATTTCGCCTGGAGTACCCTTTGGGCTTCTCATCCGTAACCGTAGCACCCCGGCTTACCTCGAGTTCCCTGCAGATTGTTTGGAAAGTGGTCGACTGAAATGACTCGCGTTTTTTTGCGTGAGCACCTGTCCCTGTTTGAGTTGTACTGCACAGGCGTTTAAGCTTTCGATTAAATTGCGTAAAGCTAGATTTAAGAAGAGAGTGACGTTATATTTCAACTTCTTTAATTAAATGTACCGTACTCAGTGTCTTTTAGGGTTAGGATATTTTCGGGCCGTTAAGTTAACTTTTGCGTACAGAATGTTTTGTTCATTCTGGAAGTAAAAAACTAAAAATGCAAATGAAATAGCACTGAAAAATATCCTAAAAATAACAAAAAACACATACAACATATATACAGTATATATATATATATATATATATATATATATATTTAGTCATTTCACAAAAAGTAAAAAAATATACAAATGCAAACAAATATGAAAAAAATTAAAATAAAAACACAACATTTCACCAAAATAACTGTTCAAAAACATTCATTTCATTTCCCCTTCCTTTTAAATCTGATACGCGTCCTTCCAGGGTCCACCTACTGCTGTTTGGGAAATACTTAATTGTAAAAAAACGTTATTTGCTATTTCAACACTGTGACACTGAATTATACACTTCATCTGATTTAGACAATGAAGCACTTAACCTCTTCCCCCCACTTTATCCAAGCACATTTTCTCCGATTCGACTTTACCCAAATCTGAAAGCTTCTCGACTGGAGAGCTTGGCCAGTGTAACGCCCTTTGAAAGCTAAGACCTGCAAAACTGTTCACTTTATGAGACGTTTTTGTAGTGTTTTCATCTCTTTTTTAAAGCTTTTTTTTGTTGTGTTTTTGTCAGTTTTTCCATCATTTTGCCCCTTTTTTGTTGCGTTTTCATAAAAAAAGAATTGTCACTCGTTTGTGGCTTTTATTTTGCTTTTTCATCACTCTTTAGTCATGTTTTTTGTCGCTTTTTTTACTTGTTTTTCTGGCATGTTTCTGCCGCTCTTTTGCTGCTTTTTTGTCACTTTTTTGTTGCGTTTTCATCCTGGTTTTTGTTGCTATTTAAGATAAGATTTGGGTAAAGTTGAACTGGAGAAAATACGCTCGGCTCAGGTTAAGAGATGAAATATACAATATGATATAGGCCTTGGTACAATAGAGAAATCATGATGTAAAAATGGCTGTCTTTCTCGGTGTGAGTCGCGTGTGGCACTACGACGCTCCGGCTGTGTCTGGTGAAGCAGATCGCTTTTTTCCCGGGAGTGCGGCACGAGACAGTCTTATTGAAACGCTGCCTTGGAGTTTTACAGCGGCGATGATTGATTGGGAGAGCCTCGCGGTGGACATGGGGGAGTGAGGAGTCGACTTTGTGTGCAGATTATGCAGGTAATGCCAGGTAATTGCGTTTCCATGATGGAAACACGTATGTGGCACACTAAACATGCAACGATACGGTGCTGGACATGTTTTTCCTTGGTGGGGATGTGTTTCACTTGAGTGACCCCCACATGTTTAGTCTGTCTCGTTCTCAAGAGCTCAAAATGCTGATGTCGTGCTCCTCACAGACCAGATATGTTCTGATTGTCTACAGAACATATCATTTGTTGCTGTTAATAACTTACTATGAGACATCTGGGGATTATCCATTAGTGTAGAGATGATCAAATATCGTTGACTGGACTGGGTTGGTTTTGGTTCTACACTGCTCGACCCACCCAAAAAAGTAGCCACAAAAATAGGTCATACTCTCTAATATTTGATTGTAGCGCCTTTAGCTCTGATTACAGAACATTTGCAGTGGTGTTGTTTCAATAAGCTTCTACAATGTCCAAAGATCCAGTCATTTTCTATTAAGACCTTGTATTGATGCCTTCTCCAGCACATCTCAGAGATTCTCAATGGGGTTAAGATCTGGACTCTCTTATGGACCATTCCATAAGTGTGTTTAGATGTGCTCAAGTATCCATGTTATGAACAAGGATTTTAAGTTTCCTAGTTTTGTCTTTGTCCATGTCAACGTGGCATCTTGATGCCAGTTTCCTGGATAAGCCAATATTCAATTTATTAGAAACCAGAATACTCTCATAGGGATTTTCCCACAGTTTCCAGGATACGTAAACGCAGTATCCTGGTTTCGCACCGTTGCTGACGCACTGAGCATGTGCGAATTTTCCAAACAGATATGGCAGGAGAAGAAACTTTCTTCCAGCGAATGTTGCTTTTACCTGGCCTTATCTTGTAAAAAATTACAAAAAAATCACAGTAAACTTTACAAAACAATCACTACAAACAACCACCAGGTTTAAGTGTTTTATTGGAAAGGTCTTGTCTCGGTGTTTTTAGAGAAATGTCCAAAAAAAGCCATTTGTTAGCAACATCGCTAAAGTGTTTAGTGTCTCACCGTATTTGTCATTAGCCTATGGAGCCTAAATATCCAGGACACTGTAGTTGCTCATGTAAACAGGGATATGAGTATCCTGGTTCCTCTGACGCATGTAAACATCATATCCATGTAAACATCATATCCATGTAAACACACTCCATCTCATGCTCCCTGAACCCAGTCTTTCACAACGTGAGCCTGATGCATCCTGGTGTTGTCGTCTTGGAATATGCCCTCACCATCAGGGAAGAAGAAATCCATCAGAATAACCTGGTCATTCAGGATGCCCAGGTCGTCAGCTGGTCTCATTCTCTGAGCGCATGGAGTTGCTGAGCCTAAACCTGACCAAGTGCAGTACAGTTAATTACAGTAGATCCAGGTGGCTCCATCTGTCAGGCTGTGCAGGTGCTTCTTCTCGCTCTTGTTGTGCGACTTGTTAAACACACAAGCCCAATGTCTGTGTAAACTTTGGCCAATCCTGAGAGAAGAATAGTCTGATAATTGTTAGGTCCCATTAGACAAAGCCTCGCCGTTCTCTTGATATGAGGAGTGAGGAGTCCATTGTAAATAAGGATTTGTAAACTTGTCTCCTCTGTACAATGTCGTGTTAGGTCTAAAAGAGTAAGCACAACTGCCTCGACCTCGACACGTTCAAAACTAAACAACTACTGTCAACAGATTTCCAACAGGGACGTCATAACACACCAACAATGTCACAATGGAACGGGTTGAGACATAAAGACACCTGGGCACAGCAATAGATCACAGACTGACACTTCAACCCAACAGTGAACACACTATTTCAAAGTGTGAGCAACGATTCTTCCTCAGAAAACTCCATAAGGCTAACCACTCAGTTCTACAAATGCTTTATTCAGTCAGTCGTAACATGCAACATTGCAGCTATTACAGCTCCATTCACAGCAGTCCACTCAACCAAATCATCATCGAGCAGGAACAGGAATCACTAACAGACATTTACATTCCTATTGAAAGACGCTGTGCCGCACTCAAGTTCACTCAAACAGTTTAATAAAGCTCTCAATATCTATATCTATGTACTCAGAAATTTATGGCCCTATTCATTTGTTTTATAGTATCCACTCAAAGACGCTCTTTACAGCATCTCAATTATTTTGCACTTGAATTCCTAACTGAATACAGTACTTTCGTGTGTATGAGAAAGAAAGCATGTAAACGATGAATGAAAGTCGAGCGGTTAGTGGATGATCTCAAAGCGAGAGAGGGGGCGCTCTGAAGGGGAGGAGCTCACGGGAGGTGAGCGCTTTGGACCGTGGTGAAGTTGGTTACAGCATAATAGTAATAATAATGTCTTACACTTGTATTGCGCTTTACAAGCCTGTATTTCTCAAAGCACTATACTGCATTATTCATTCACTCCAGACTCGGTGGTGGTAAGCTACTGTTGTAGCCACAGCTGCCATTGGGGTAGACTGACGGAAGTGAGGCAACCAGTCTGTGCCATCGGCCCCTCCGACCACCACCAACCACTCACTCACTCACCACATTCACCTATGTCAGCATGTTACACAGACTGAATCTCTACAGGCTGCACTTATTCTCTGTTGCACTGGT
This sequence comes from Neogobius melanostomus, assembly GCA_007210695.1. NCBI lineage: Eukaryota > Metazoa > Chordata > Actinopteri > Gobiiformes > Gobiidae > Neogobius > Neogobius melanostomus. Next base: position 1,846,373 of record VHKM01000566.1, on the reverse strand, counting down.
TAAGTCCTGGTTATGTGAACAGGCGACATTATCAATAAACTTCCAATAGCACATTACAACAATACGTTTAAGCAGGCCCAAGCACAGTGGCGTGTCAAGACAATTTTCACTGGGGTGAAGAAAAAAAAGAATAAAATAAATGAATGAAAAAAGCGTAGAAAATGCAACAACAACAAAAAACCCACAACAGGGTAACAACATGTTACAACAAAAGCCACTAAAGCGCATCAGAAAAGTGACAAAAATTGGTGATGAAAACGCAACAAAAAATGCCATGGAAAAAATAAATGGCAAAAAAGTGACAACAATGCAGGGGAACAGATTTGTTTAGATGAGTTTTGTAGGTCTTAGCTTTCAAATAAGGCGTTACTCTTACCTGTTAGATTTGGGTAAAGCTGAACTGGAGAAAATGCACTCTGTTAAGGCCGGGGTTAAGAGGTTAACCTTATCGGTATTTACAGAGGTGGGTAGTACTCAGTTATATTTACTCAAGTACATGTACAGTACTTAACCTCTTATCCCTCGCCTGAACTGGGCGCATTTTCTTCAGTTTTGCTTTACCCAAATGTAAAAGCTTCTGGACTGGAGAGCAACAGTGTAAGGCCTCGTTTGAAAGCTAAGACCGACAAAAGTGATGAGAATGGTGTTATGGCGTTTTTGTCAGTTTGAAAGCGTTTTTGTCGCGTTTATGTCTCTTTATCCCCCCGCTTTTCTGTGATGTTTTTGTCACTTTTTTGTTTGCGTTTTTGTCGCATTTTTGTTCCTTTTTTCGGCATGTTCTCTGTCACTTGGATTGTCGTCAGTTTGTTGCTTTTTCATGGCTTTTTTGGTGACGCTTTTGTTGCGTTTTCATCCTCGTTTCCGTCGCTATTTGTTGCTGTTTTCAAGAAGCTTTAAAATTTGGGCAATGCCAAACTGGAGAAAATGTGCTCGGTTTTCGGTGAGGATTAAGAGCTTAACTCGTATGTGATACACAACAAAAAGTCTGAAAAATACCAAATTAAACATTTTAATGTTTTATAATTCTACCTCATATGCTGAATAAAAACAATAATTGGTGATTAACATTACATTATAACACAATCCGACAATCTCAGGGGTTTGTGCTCATGGTGCTCTGCTAATTAAATGGTAGATGAAGCACTGACCCAAATAATCTTCCTCACGCAGCTCCCCTGAGTTGGGTGGCCAAGTAGAATCCAGGCCTCCCCTTAGAAACGCCCCTGCTCAAACAGTGTTTCTATTTTTGGGTAAAGGTTTTGGGGTTATCCAATTTTAATTTATCATGTAAACATTTCGCCTTCATAGAGCGAATATGCATTATAGTTTTAGCTAGGGAAATCAATTGGTGGCTAGTAACTTTAGAAAACCTCTAGCCCCAGTGGCCGATGTTAACAGTGCAGCTTCTCCTCTGCGTATGAATGAATGAATGAATGCTGGTGTGTGAAGCGGCGTGGGTGGATGCATATTGCACAGTGATTATTGCACGCGGGGGTGACAGCAGGAGCGCTTGATTAGATCGGTCGTCTGAGTCAAGAGTGCGGCCCACGTCAGAGCGCTCTGTGTAAAGTGTTCCGTGTGGGAAGAGCACTCGGATAAGATCCACGTTTGGCATGTTTTCAGATGAAGACTTGAGGGAAACATCGCGACAAGCAACAACAGGCAGCTCTTGAAGAAGCAATTACAAATGAAGATGTGTTACTAGTAGTGATCTATTTTTTCTATCCAATTTTACACAGATGGAACTGAACAAACGCTAGAAAACAGCAGAGCAAACATTATGAGTGAAAGGTTTCCTTTTACTAAAAATGACTTGGCAAAGCAGTGAATGCCTCTTTTCCTTAACTCAAGCCCAAAGTTTAGTTTACATGACATGAAATTTCAAAGGATAAAATCCATTCCCGCTGCACACATTAGTCATTGTGATTAAAGCGGCTCTCAGCAAATTAGGTCTCATTCCGTATAGAGTTTTCTCACTGGCTTCCAGAAAAATTTACATAAAATGAGCCAGGCTTTGAATTGGACAGATCCCAAGGTTTCGGCTCCCATTAAAGAGCCATGAATCCCATCACTCAGCCCAGTGTCTGACACAGAGAGAGGAAGGTTTGGGGAACTGGACGACGGAGCAAAGCCAAGTTCGGACATTGCCCAAGCCCTGCTAAATTATAATAATAAATAATCAAGGAGTTCAGGAAGGACTGGATGGCTCTAACCACAACTTAAAAAAACAAAACAATAACAGCTTGTCTTTATCATTTGCACTGGCCTTCAACACATATTCAGTGAGATATTGTTTATGTTTTATATTTATAATTACCTTTTTGTGTGCTCAGATGGAGCTTATTGAAAATGATTCTGCCTCCATAGTTGGACTTGGAGTCAAAGTGCTCAAAGTGTGGAGGTTTGTTGATGGCCCAGGGTTAAAGCCCAGTAAACTGTATGCCATTTTCTTTAGTAATTGCAGTGATCTCAGCAAAGTTAAATACAAATAGCACAAATCTTTATTTTACCATTTTACTTGCCGTGCCCCTGATCAGGAGATTAGGGTTAAATTGAATGCTTTTTAATGCCCAAACACTATATTTCAATGCCACAAACGGAGGAAAAAAAAAAAAATCAGTGCCGATTTAATTTCTTATGATTTACATTCCATAAAACAGAGGAAAGAGAATTGGACGAAACGGGCAAATAAAATGTGGTCGATTTCAGCCCAAACTGCAGCTGAATCTGTTCTAGACCATAATTTTGGTATTGTCGATGAACTTATACAGTAAAAAATTATTGAGCAATGTCATAATTTTTCAAGAAATTTTGATTAATGCCAGTTTGAATCCAATTTAATGCTTTTTAATGACATTTTAAGTCTTGATTTTGGCACAATTCAGTTAATGACTTTTGATGCTTTTTATTGCTCCACGGAAACCCTGGTTCAGCATTATGATTAGAGTTAGGAACGGCAAATGTGATTCACTCACACAGATCATACACATGTTTTTAGAAACTAGAAGGTCTTGGTTTTCAAATGAGTTTTTTATTTATTTATTTATATCTTTTAATCTTTGTGACATCACTTTGCCTTTTTGCTGTATTTTCCTGGTTAGCGCGTGCACAAGTGCGAGAGATCTGAAATATATCCGATTACATTCATATCAGATCATGTAATCAGATTACGCAGTTCACTTCAATAATCCAGGACTCCAGAAATCAGATCATGATCCGATTTTTGGTCTGCATGTAAACGTATAGCCAGTGTCCATGATTCTGCAACCTCATCTGCATTTAGGGCAGACTTTAAACTCCAGCACATCTGACCTTATATTGTGTCTATTTTAATTCAACTAGAATAATGTGAGGAATGTTTTGCCCTTTACTGTACTGTGGTAAATAGCTCAAATGAACAGTTGGAGCTTGTTACTTTGTGAATAAGAGGGGGATAGTTAGAAACACAAACTGACTAAAACCTTGAGGTGATGAATGAACCTTTTCCTGAATTCCGGTTTGGTTGTTAGCATTTACATTTCTACTGTAAATAATGTGCAAACACCTGCCATTTCTGTCCCTTCATCAAACACCTCACCCAGTAATTGTAAATAGAGACTGACAGTCCACCTGTGGTCCTGCTCGGAACCAGTGCGAGCAGACGTCAGCCCAGCGCCGTGTGTCTTTAAAGAGGATGTAGCTGCGTAAGGAGATTAAAGCGGCAGGATTTAGCCGGTTAAAAGCAGAGAGGAGAAAGGCACAGGGGCCCGACTTAGCTTACATCCCCCCTCTGTGGGTCAAGTACAGTATGTAAAGGTGGACAGTTTGTAGGCCACATGGAGTCTCTTACCGTGTCAGTGTCAGAGGCCGGTGTAGGCGCCACACCCTGAATGCTTTTGTGTTCATTTTTCAGCGACTGAAACCAGGAAGTGATCCGCCGTTTCTTGAAGTCCTTCATCGGACTTGTTTCAGGTTTTACTCCCCAGTAATCCGCAGAATGCACCAGACATCTAATGCAAGCATTCAAATAGAGAGCAAAATGTAATTGTTTCACTAGCATCTGCAGCACTCCATCAATCAGACCCTTATGGTGGAGAGCTACAGAGATGGTTGTCTGGCCGTAGGTTCTCCCATTTCCTCAGAATAATCGTAGCTCTGTCAGGGTTTTTATTTTATTTTATTAGTTTATTTCACAGGGACAGTACACATTAATGAACATTTCTGTAAATGTGTCAGTATTAGCTGCAAAGCTAGTTTTCAACTGTTGTCCCTGGGCAAGGTGTATAATGCCAACAACAATTATAAAACATAAAACAATTTAAAAGTTGAGGCTACATACTTACATAACGAATGTTGATACAATTCATACATTAATAACATCTGAATGTTCGTTCTGTGACTTGCACAATAGAATGGAGATTTTAGTGCAAGGGCAGGTCATAGAGTTCAAACAAATATAAGGATAAATATGTACAATTATTATTTACAAAGCAACATCTATGCAGAGGATCCTGACACTTGGCTCAGTCCTGAACCAGGAGGTCTAATGAGCACATCGTTGATTGGATTTCAACCAATTTTTTTAATTGAGTCCTAAATGTGTTAAACGTGGGGCATTCTCTTATAGGCTGTTCCAGATGTTACAGCCCCTGACTGAAAGAACAGTCTGGACAAAGGTGGTATGTCTGAAGGGCACTTCACAGTCTCCTCGAACCATAGACCGAGTGGCTCTGCCAGAAGAAGATTGTTTGATTGATTCATTGAGTATTTTGTAGACCATACAAGCAAATTTAAAGTATTTAAAATGTTCGAAGTTTAGAAGGTTGTACGTGTGTCTGCAGTTCTTCACCTTCAGCTTCATCAACCTCTACTTCACTCAGGTTTACTCAGGTGACCATCGTGTTCTTGGTCACCTCCCTGACCAAGGCCCTTCTCCCCTGATGGTTCAATTTGGACGGACAGACAGCTCTAGGAAGAGTCCTGGTGGTTCTGAACTTCTTCCATTTACGAATGATGGATTTTACTGTGCTCTTAGGAACCTTCAGTGCTATAACACTTTTTCTGTCCCCTTCCCCAGATCTATGCCTCGATACAAACCTGTCTCGGAGTCTACAGACAGTTCCTTTGACTCCTTTGAGGTGTGTGTCTTTCCAAATCAAGTCCAGTCAATTTATTTTAGCACAGGTGGACTCCAGTCAAGTTGGAGAAACATCTCAATGACAAGTGAGAAAAGGATGCGCCTGAGCTCAGTTTTGAGTGTCACTGCAAAGGGTGTCAGTATGTACATGCAATATTTCTGTTATGGAGATACGGAGATGTCCGAGGAAACACGGGTGGAAGGATGGAGACCAGTCTGGATGTCTTACGTAGAAGAAGTTTTATTACCGTAGTACAGGCCTGGAGACATTTGAACAGCCAATACAGTGTTGAGGGCATTGATCATTCAGAAGTCTGGCGATACTTCCACATGAAGAGGATTAAATAGTGTTAGTGACACGTAGACACTAAGGTCTACACACTGGCAATGTGCCACGTGGATCTAAGCGCTGACATTGTGCCACGTTTATTAGGCCACAAGTCATGTAGAAGGCCAAGTGTACTGATTAGCAGTACAATATGTTAAGAGCAATGTGTGAGGGCCGAATTAGCTCTATAATTCCCCATCACCCCATCCTTTTGAAACGCGTGCTAGCAGTTTCACCCAAGTTAAAACTAAATTTAACCTTAAATAGGACCCAATAAGAATCAAATTAAGATCAGTTTTATTTTGAATGAATTAGCAAAAACTGAAAACAACTTTTTCACTTTGTCATTATGGGGCATTGCTTGTAAATTGATATAAAAATAATAATAAATGAAAATGTGGGAAGAGCCAAGGGGTGTCAATACTTTCTGGATGCACTGTAAATGATCAAAGCCGACTTGCCCAGAGGCAGGTTTACAAGCCACAATTACCCCACACTTTCCAAGGCCCCACACCCTTCTCCTGTTGTCCCCTTTCTTCACTTCTTTGACAACTCCCCGTGCCCCAGCGTCCTAGCGTTCCTCATCATAGCTCCATTATATCATCGTTTACCTCCGTCAGCCGACCCTGCTTAAAGCGCTCGCTGATTGTGCTCGCTCGCCGACTTTTTTTTTTTTTTTGCAGCGCTGGGAAATATTTCCTATGCGCAGATGTTTTGCATATTGATGAGATGCCGTCCCCCCCCCCTGCGCGTGTGCAAGAGTGAGCGCGTAGGGGAATTGGGCTTTATATTGCCTCTCTCTCTTTCTCTAAAGATGATGATGTATCTGTTTTGGAGGGCTGAGGCGGTTCACTCTGAGGTTTTTCTATTCAAATGAGGCAGGAGTGTATAAAAAGTAATGATCATATCTGCCATGAGGACAATGCCGGAGATGATGGCGCTGATGATAGGCTGCGGTTCGTGCAAAGAAAGAGGGAGTTGGTATTTTCTTGCAAAAATACACACCTGAATGTTCGCGTTTCAGAGCGATCCTCCACCGTGTGCAGCTCACATTGTCAGAAGAATCTGTGAAAGCATTGTAGTTGTGCATGCCTCCCAAGCAATAGAAGTTTAGGAACAATAGAAGCTAATTTGTCAAACTGTGCCGAGCTGGAAGAAGTTGGAAATTGCCATGGGCTCAAATGGGCACAATTCATACATTTAGTAGCATTAAATTGCCTGACGTTTAGATTAGGGCTGAACGATTAATTGCATTTGCAATTTTATCGCAATATTACACAACGCGATTTCGTAATCGCAGGGCACGCGATTTTGGAAGTGAATGGAGCAGCAAGATATGGCAAAGTCCACTCCGCCGCGTGCTTTTGTTTACGTCTCAGTCTAGTTAAGGTGCGCGGTAGATTGTGGATGTACAGTGAAAATATCAGCGTTTATCATGCAGCCACCGCGAAAGGACTATTGCTTTCTTCTCCGTTAGCATTGCGTTAGCCGCAGCGCTCATCACGCCATTCCCTCGCTGCTACTACACGCTCTGATGATCACAGAAACTCCCTCACCTCCGGATTCACACGTCTCTGCCTCCACAGAGATATAGCCAGGTGAGCCTGTGCTGCTTGTAAAGAGTGTTTTGTGGCTCAGTTTAGGAGGCTTATGTTTGGGAATGTTGTGGATAAAGAACTTATCTCAGAAAAATAATCACGATTCATGACCATAAAGTATCCGCGGAGGCGATGTGCCATGTGCCTTTATTTACCTTTGCATCTACGCATATGCGCTCCGTAGGTAGTACAGACGCAAGATATAAACACTAAACTGCTGTATGAAAAGGGTTGGAAACTACGATCCGAGGCAGGAGTCCTTGCCATGTCTTAAATGCGCTGTTTAGTGCTGAAATGTCACTAAATGGCTGCGAGTCAAAGAGACGTGTCTGTGTTTGGCACCTCATGTCGCATCAATGTTCTTCTCTTTCTTCATATTGTCCAAAGTTACATCCCAAAACCAAAATGCTGCTCCTAATTCCACTGTGTTTCATCCATCAATAACGCGCATCTGAAGAAACTACGAGTCGCAGCTCAGACCGGTATTTGATTGGCCGAAATAATAAATAATAAATAGTTTATTTTGAATTAATTGGGAGTTTGATTTCCTAAAACTTTTCCAATTAGTTAAAGCAGACGTTTGTTCTTACTTTTCCTGCACTTTAGTATGGGTGATGTTACTGACTGGATCAGTGAGTTTTATCATTTTTTTAAATATCTATATAATTTATCTTTTTCATTTATTTATAGACTGTACTGTTAAGTTCAGACAGGTTTTAAAGAAGTGCAGTCCACATGTTCACACATTTTGAATAGGTCAAGCAACAATTTTCACTTCAAATTGATCTAATATTGTTTGTTACGAAACAGACTGATTTATTGCTTGTGTTAGGTGAAAAATGCATGAGAAGAGAACCTTGCAACAATAAACGCATATTTAATCGCAATCGCAATATTGAAGAAACAAAATTGCAATTAGATTATTTTCCAAAATCGTTCAGCCCTAGTTTAGATCCATCTGTCTCTAAGAGTTCACAACTAGTGACTGGTTAAATCTGAGCCTAATAGATTGAGGGGCAGATCAGGAAACAAAAGGCAGGTGGTAACTGCCTTTTGGTGGTTACAGGTGGTAACAAGTGGTAACTTTGGCTGGATTACTCCCCGGGCGCAACAACAACCAGACTGGAGTAAAGAAAGTGCACAAATCTGCAGTGGGTCATAGATGTTTTTATTTATTTTTATTGGTTTATTTGGTAGGGACAGTGCAAGTTAATGAACAAGCCACACCAGATTGTAGCCTTGGGCTAATTTCCATCGTTCTACCATTCCGTCGTCCCCCATTCGCACTCTCAAACACACTCTCATACATCCTGACCTATTGTACATGTTTTTAGTGGTAGGGGAAACCGGAGTACCCGGAGGAAACCTACGCAGACACGGGGAGAACATGCAAACTCCACACAGAAAGGCCTGGTCCCTGGTGGGAATCGACCCCTGGACCTTCTAGTTGTGAAGCACGAGTGCTAACCACTGTGCTACCGTGCTGGTATGTGACTATAGCCTCTCCCAGTCAAAAAGTCAATGGAATTTTTTTTCCCCCACCTTTTTGCTGCAACAATATTAACGTATTTAATTACTATTGTGGCCATGTCAGGATGTTTTGTACCAAATTCCATAATTCTGTCTCAAAGTCTGTGTGCGTGTCATAGTCTTTTAAATAAAGCAGGGCTCAAAGAAGAGGTTTTTGCATTGAGGCACCAAACGGGCCCGAGCTGGAACAAAACATTAGGACCTTATAGGTTGAACTGAAGAATAATAGTCAAAAAGGAAACAAATGTATACAATGGGAAAATGACTATGGCTATGACTTTAAAGTGCTTGAATTATCGGAATTTGTGCTGATTCTGAAGAGATTTTTATCGTCTGTGGAACACGAATTATTTTGTCTTATTTTAAGTGAATTAATGCTTGTTCCATTGGCAATCCTATTTGAAGACAGTCCAAACCTACTCAAAATCAGCATTACTTCAAGCCCATTTCAACCTGAATAGACTCAGAGACAGAATGCGTTAGGAACATTTTATTGAATGTGAATCATGATTTGGGCTCAGACCCTGGCGGAAGATTGCAGTAATGATATGGAATACATGGCATTGATGGACGATAGCCAGAATCTTCCCCGGAGCCCGGACACTGATGGTGGTAGGACGAGACCAGGGGCGGCCAGTTGATGACGACGAGCAGAGCCGAGGAGAGGAGGGGCGGAGGAGGATCGCTGCACAGCTGGGAAACGGCCGAGTGACTGACCGGGGAGCTTAAGGGGATCCTGAGTGGCTTAAGGAGCATGAGCAGCTGCGATGATTGGCTGACGTGAAGGTGCGGCTTGAGCTGGGGCCGTGATTATATGATGACATGATGATTTGATACTATATTGTCTAAGCATCCACCTCTTGTTCCATAATCACATAGTATGCGGGAAGGTAGTCATCTGGATTAGATTAGTGTGCTGCCCAAGGACACGTGAGCGGTGTCACAAACATGACCCCAGGCGACTCAGGTGAAGAGCGCCAACATATCCATACACGAGTCCCTCCACTTTCCCAGGAGGAGCGGGAGAATCGCCTTAATACTCGATGTAAAGCATAGCGTTTGAATTCCACAGTAACCTGTCTCTCCCTCCGCTGCGCCTGTGTGCCCAGCCCAGGTGATCCCTCCTGGGCAGCGGACGGGCCGTCATTAGCCCGTTGTTGCTTCGGTGTGCCGGTTGCCAGGTCGGAGCTGTCAAAATCATCACGATCGCCCGGGGACAAAGCAATTACAGAGGCACCAACAGAAGAGATGATTCAGTCAGTGTGGCAGCATTTCAGCCAGCCTTTTCAAACAGTGCAGGGGATACGCCGCACCCTTGACGGAGAATGGCAACCTTGAAAGAAGTTAGGGGGAAATAAAGTTCGCGTTTTTGATTATTTCTAAAACAAATGAACAAAATATTTGGAAAAATGAATTATTTCAAAGTTAATGGTTTAACTGACGATTGATTAAAAGACAGTTAATTTATTGATCATGGATTATTTGCAAATTAATGGCATCATGTGTTTGACCTAACTTACTCCTGTTTTTAGAGCACACGTTGCCAGAAAGACATGAGCACTTTATTACAAATTACAAATAAGCTAGCAGCTGGCCTTGTCACACAGATTAATTAGTGAAATAAGAGCCAATGCTTTAAATATAAGTAATCACAGTTCAAAAGTTTTTTGTTTTTTTAAATGATCGATTGACTGGACTCGGCGAAAAAAAGTAATGCAGTGAGTATATGCCTCATTTTATGGATGACAGATACGAAATAAAACTGCAGTGATATTTTCAATGAAATAATGCAAATTTGCTGGAAATTAATAAACGTAAAGAAATTGGAATTCAGAGAAATAAAAATAAGAGAGAGCTCATTTCAAATATAGTGCAATATAATGTCTCAAACAAACGTAATTGAGTGTTTCCTGACAAACATTGGAGTTGAACCTATATATTGAAATCACAGACAGATTCAGTTCCGTCTAAAGAACAACATTAGCTGTTTTTTCTCCGAATAAAGTTGCTATATTTTAGTCTCGAGAGCACATTCAATTACGGACGTGTCTGCACATTCTGTGATTTCCTAAAGTCACGATGGGGATCCTTTGTGCGGCTCATTAGGCCTATGTAAGAAGCGAGCGTGTGAACTCACCGAGCAGATTGCATTAAACGCTGAGCCGTCTGGCCAGAGTCACACTCAGCGCTCTGATTGGGCCGCTGGTCGTCACCTGATCATTAAGGCCTAATCACTGCTGACTTATTGAATTACCTCCGACCGGTAGGAGTCTGACTGCTGCTGTGGATGACTGAACGGCCTTTTATTTGGGGAAACATGTGCGGTGATAAGCTGTCAACCTGTGCAATTACTGTCTTAATAAAAAAAACGCAAAACTTATATTGATAAGTGGTCAGTTTAGGCCTGCAGTATGTGGGAAATGGTGTGATAAATTCAGACCTTTAAGAGAAAACAGTACAGTTCCTAATCTTTACAATTAGGTGTTTAATTTTTGCATTGACTTTATCATAAAAAATAAAAAATAAACATTTTGAGGACAAGGAAAGAGTGCAATATCAGCACTTTAAAGGGACTATACGGAGTTTAAAAATGTTAAAATTAAGTATTTTCCTCCTCCTACATGTTCCAGCCGTGTCCTAATGTGTAGAATCAGCCCAGACCTGTTCACCATGTGCGGTGATAAGCTGTCAACCTGTGCAATTACTGTCTTAATAAAAAAAACGCAAAACTTATATTGATAAGTGGTCAGTTTAGGCCTGCAGTATGTGGGAAATGGTGTGATAAATTCAGACCTTTAAGAGAAAACAGTACAGTTCCTAATCTTTACAATTAGGTGTTTAATTTTTGCATTGACTTTATCATAAAAAATAAAAAATAAACATTTTGAGGACAAGGAAAGAGTGCAATATCAGCACTTTAAAGGGACTATACGGAGTTTAAAAATGTTAAAATTAAGTATTTTCCTCCTCCTACATGTTCCAGCCGTGTCCTAATGTGTAGAATCAGCCCAGACCTGTTCACCACAACTGCCTCTAAAATCCTGCACTGTCACTCAGAAAGGTGTTAATTCGGGTCTGAAGTGCCGTCATGCACGAGCTTAAAGGTCCTATATCATGCAAAATCGACTTTTTTGAGTTTTTAACCATGTTGGTATGCTATTTCCTTATCAAAAACACCCCCAGAGCAGTTTTTGGCTTCATTCACGCAGTTCTAAGTAATCCTCCTGAATCCTGCTCTCTGAGCAGCTGCTCCGCCCTCTCCTGGTAAACCACTGAGCTGTTCAGTTGTGTCGTCACAAAGGAACGGAAGTGCTCTACGTCTGTAATGTAATGCCTTACGGCCTGATTTGTATTGATAAAACAGCTTTTAAATATTTTTTTTTTTTTTTTAAATAAAAAAATAAATAAAATAAAAGCATCTCTCCGACGCGTCTTTGCTGTCCCGCGACGCTAATCAAGCGCACCTACGGCCCCAGAGCAGCCATGGATTGGAGCATAAGTGTTGTTTTTGAAGACTGAGCTCTTTCTAACCTACTCTGGACACCGCCTGCTCTTTTTTCTTACCGAACGATAATGCCACGGATGCGCGTTTGGCTACGAGAGGAACAGGTCTATTCAACCTTCCTAAAGAAGAGTGCACTCGCCAGAAGTTGGAATTTCTTTCCGGGATTAAGCTAGCTACTATATCAACCAACCTGATGGATGCTTGGTAAACCTTGGCCAGAATTAAAGTGGATTAACTTTTATAACCAACGCGATCTCATGGGGAGGCCAGACTAAGCGATGAGTCAATCAAAACGCATGTTAGCGTGTGTGTTAGCGTGTGTGTTAGCGTGTGTGTGTTAGCGTGTGTGTTAGCGTGTGTGTTAGCCATTTATGAAACTGTGTTGCACATGTCAACTCCTTATAACTGCATTATGTGAAGTAACTTCACTTTTTGCAGCAATATTTATATTTATAATACTGCAAATGTGGAATGAGCGGAGAGAGGGGCGGAGTTAACTGAATCGAAGCGTCTTGTCTTCCGGGTAGGGAAAATACCCCCCAAAAATACTTAAATTTCTCTCAAAAATGAGTACTCCATAGTGATAGAGGTACAATATATCATATATATGCCTATACTTTACTTTGGAATGGCTAAAATAGCATGATACAGCTCCTTTAATATAGAGACTGCAGTTACATGTAAGGCCTGAGGTGGCAGTAGTGAGTATAAAAATGACTAACTTGCATCTAGTCTCTTTAAGGCCATATAGGGAGAGAATTTAACAAACTGCAACTGGAATGCAGTCAATTTGGGGAAAATACATTCCTACCGTTTTGTGGTGTAATATGTGCATTACCTTTTCTTATTATGTGCTGCTGTTTGTTAGTTGGTGAACTATGAGGATGTGAGAAATGTTCGCTCTGTGCTGGGATATGTTGTTTTTGGATGCCAAGAAATTATTTTTTTCTGTTTGGGGACAATAAAGACTAATCCAATCTAATGAGCCCATGACTGATCTAAAGTTAGATATCTGCCTATCCACAGAAAGTATGGTCTGATCCTCATTGTTCAAACACTTACATGATGGAATGTTGAATATACCAAGAGATAGTTGTGTCACTTTCTTGCACACACATATCACAGTTATATTTCATAAAATAGTCATATTGAAGTGAGGTGCTGCATGACCTTTGCAACGCACACATCAATCTCTCTATGGAGGGGAAGACTTTAGGAGTTTAGAGTCTAACCATCAATGGTTGTTCCGAGATAAGCAGAGGATAACCTGCAAATTATGAGCAGAAAATCTAAGCTGGTCAAAATACAGATAGAGAAGAACCATAATCCCTGTCCAATCTCCACTTGTGCATCTTCTATAGAGAGACGATGAAGAGCATCCAAGCGGCATCACTGGGTTGTATGTCACCTCCAACATATCATCCTATATGAGTCTCAGCTATTCCTACTGTATATCCATCCCATGGGGGAGCAGCTTTTATACACAACAGGGCTTTACAGAGATGGGAGAGTTTGCTTTTTGCGATCGTTCAAATTATGATTTCAATTAATTGTGATTCATTTTGCATCCCTTTCTGCAAGTGTAATATTGTTCAGCTCTATCTCGAAAATCGCTCATGTAGATTCTTGAATAATGCGCTGGCCTTTCTAAACTCCCACTACTTAAAGTGGCTTATTGATGCTGCGTCTGTTTCCCGCAGCGGGTGACATTTAGAAACGATTTCCTCATTTGTCTTCGACGCTCTGAGCAGAAAATATGGAGCTAATTGTTGCTTCATTCAGATCACACGGGATTCAATAACTGTCACCGGGCGCTTTGTGCACTCAATAATTTGCTACACTTGGATAAATGCTAAGAGAGAGCCATTTATAATGAGCCACAGTGACACTGGCTAATGCTATTAAAGGCTAAATAACAAAATGAAATATTGACCAGGAACTGACGTGTATTGGAATTCATGAAAATTAATCTGAGAGCGAATAAAACACTACTCTGGACCTGGCACATTCGGTAGTCTAGACTAGGGGTTTCCAAAGTGGGGGTCGGAACCTCTCGAGTGAGCATCGCAAGATGTTTACATGACAAGTGAAATCAAGCCAAATATCAAAACATACAATTAAAACACACATGCACCTTCATTTATTATTAATGCAAATCATTATTTTACAGTAGGGGTCCAGAGTTGTTGGTCTGATGATTTTGGGGGTTGCAACCTGAAAAGTTTGGGAATCTCTGGTTTAAGCCAGAGGTTCCCAAACTTTTTTCCGAGAAGAACCCCTTGTGCAAACCAAGTCAGGCCCCCCAGTTCATATCTATCCATAGTCTCGCAAATGTGCTAAAAGTTTAAAATAATGGGCAATAAGTATTTATTTCAAACACACAAACAGGCTTTGTAATGCCTTCATGTTTCAGTCAAGTGATGATTTTTTTCCCCACCATTTCTTTTGCACAAAAAGTTTCTCCCATGACCCTCTGACCATACAAAGTTCTAGTCCCCAATTCCCGGTACCCCCTGCCCCCAGGTTTGGAACTACTGGTTTAGACTCGAGCATTTGGGCTGCTGTCATTTACATTGAGCACTAGGGACGGGACAATCCACTTTTGTCACGATACTCAGGGGCCGTATCACGATACACTAAGTATTTATGATAAGTAATATGTTCACCTTAAAATGTGTAAGAAGAAAGCAGTCATATGGCCAAAGTTTATAAAGCAAATTCCATTTGACATTTATTGAAGACTGAAAAGTGCATTAACACAAAGTGGAACAAAGAGCTGTGTAAGGAGTGTGTGATAAAAATGCCTCCAAACACAAGTATTGAAAATATCGTGGTACTTGATAAAGTATCGATACTTGGTATGGCAGCAAAAAGTATTGCGATTTAATTGCAGCGTCGTGGGTTTGCGGTCCGAGTCCGACAATACGCTGGCTGTTGCTTCCTGTCCAGTGAAGCCTAGGGGCCGAAAATCCTTTACAAAAGTGAAGGATGGTATGCAAAATCCATTTTGGAGTTGGACTTCTACTTTTAACCTCTCACATGTTTAAGTCATCTTTGATCCTCCGGTTTCCTTGGTTTTCTCTCTTTAGCTCAGAAACAAAATAAAACATAAGCAAATATCATTGTAAATAAATGTATATAACAGATATAAATAAATCATTTTTTATTTTCTCCTTGGGGTATTTAAGTAGAGCCGCCACAGCCGACTTGATGAGCTAGTCCAGTCTGTACACAGTCCATTACCAGTCCACCCTCCTGGTCCTTGAGGTCTCCGCTGTGACCTCTTCCTCTGGGATATGCTTGTTGACAGGTTATTGTTATACGGACAGTTCTTCTTCATGTGTCTGGAACGCTGAAGGATGCCTCGGTCAACAGAGGTCAGGCCGGCTCTGAACCATAACATGTTATTACCCCAGTCCACTGAGGGGAGGCGGGACATGGGCTGTAGGAGAGAGACGGATTCACGGGCAAAAGACCAGCTCAGGTCACAAAAACAGCTGGCAAATACACTACCGTTCAAAAGTTTGGGGTCACCCAAACAATTTGATGTGATCCATGGAATCTCTCCTGTAATAACCTTTGTTTCTCAGACTTTCAGAAGGAAGTTCACTTTTTCAGGCCAATTTCAGAGTATAATCCAACTCACAAATGCTGATGCTACAGACTCTCCACTCTCCATTCTCTACTCAGCACAACAGTTTTCATCTGTGCGAACATACAACAAGGGTTTTCTAATCATCAGTTAGCCTTTAATACGATTATGTAACACAATGCACCATTAGAACACTGGAGTGATGGTGCTGGAAATGCGCCACTGTACGCATATGTCGGTATTTCATTGAAAAAATCACCAACTTTCAGCTAGAATAGTAATTTACCACATTTACCCTGCTAGACTGTTTTTTTAATCATTTAATGTTACCCTCATTTGAAAAAATAAACACTGCTTTCGGAGATATTTTTTTCCCCATGAGACAACTATGAAGGCTGCGAACGAGGCCCGAACACGTCAAAATACATATGACTATTGTCCGAGGGAAACAGACGCGGAGCAAGGACCAAAAAGGATCTAATCAGGGTTTTACTCATGGCTTTTGCTGTTGCTTCTGTTGATTTGAAGGGTTTCTACCTCATATTCATGAGTCATGGCTAAGTGTTGGTGTAAATTGCGTATTAACTCTGTGAGTTCTAATTATAAGGGGTATGCACTAGGGCTGGGACTATCCACTTTTGTCTTGATCTGATACGTATCACGATACTCGGGGGCCGATCCGATACGTATTATAACACAGTAATATGTTAACCTTAAAATGTGTACAAAGTCATGTTTCCAAAGTTTATAAACCAAAAGCCTGACTTTTATTGAAATGTTTGATTGATTGATTGATTGATTGATTGATTTTTTATTCCGAGTTCAATGTACATTACATAAACATGCATTCATGACATTTTAACATGCTTTCATATATACATAATTCTGTACATAAACTGGAAAAGGAGTCGGAGGAAGTTTGTTTGTTTGTTTGTTTATTTGGTAGGGACAGTGCAAGTTAATGAACAAGCCACACCGGATTGTAGCCTTGGGCTAATTTCCATCCGTCGTCCCCCATGCGCACTCTCAAACACACTCACATTCATCCTGGCCTATTGTACATGTTTTTAGTGGTAGGGGAAACCGGAGTACCCGGAGGAAACCTACGCAGACATGGGGAGAACATGCAAACTCCACACAGAAAGGCCCCGGCCTTGGTGGGAATCGAACCCGGACCTTCTTGCTGTGAAGCACAAGCACTAACCGCTGTACTACCATGCCGCCAAGTAAACTTATAAGTTCCCACCCCTGTAAGTATCATTATTCCATCTCTACAGAGATTAATAAAGGATAACTTAACTTAATGTGGAATCAGAATCGAGTAAATATATAATTGCTGGGGGCCACGAGAGATTTTCGGATCAATAAGGGGGCTGTGACATCCCGGACTTTGGGAATAGCTGCTTAATGTGGTTGGAGCCAATAGCAGAGCACTGTACAACAACCTGATGGCAACAATCAGCACAATGATCCCAGCCAATCCCACATGTAGCAGTCCGACACACCAGCAATGCACCAAAGCCACCTAGCAACGACGCACAAACCTCCCTCCACCAAGTGACAGGACGCCACGTTCAGTCAGTACGACCACAAATACAATTTGATACTAGGTTTGGTCGGAGAAGTCTGATTTGGTTTTTTCCCCCTTTTTTGTTTGTTGTTGTCATTTGTTTCCTTCTTTCTTTGCACATTGGCTTGCAGTATTCAACCAATTATGTGTACAATACTTAAATGTGAGTTTTCCAACCAAGATTGACAAGTGCATTAACACAAAATGTAACAAAGTGGTGTGTAACTGTTACTAGAAAACAAAGGAGTACAGGATGAAAATGCCTCCAAACACAAGTATTGTGATATTGCTTGCGTTCACAAAATCACAATCAAATGATCCTATTTAGAGTTTGTCTTAACCAGACTGAGACCCACGATTTCTGCCGGACCAGGATTCACTTCTTTGTCCTTGCACATTCACAACGCCTCAAAAGAACCATATACAATCTGAGCAAACGGGCCAGGATTTGGATCAAGGAGAGGTTGTGAATGCACCCTTACTCTCTGGTTGTTGAAACACAAGAGCGTGCAAGACCCTTCCCGCTGATTAAATCGATCTGACACGTTTATTTTGCAGCCGGCATCGAGTTTGATCACCTGACACTTCTGGTAATCTCACGCGAGCCGCAGATCTTTCATAAAAATCTTCCGGCGTGTGTGGTCTGGCGCTCTTCCTGAATCCTTAAGTTCGTGCCTTGACAGGAGTCTGAGATTATTCTGTAAAAAATATCAATGATGTCAGTTGTCTGCTCACTTTGTGTCATATCTTAAAAATAGCAGAAGGTTTTTTTTAAGACCTCTTGTGACTCCCAATACTGTAGCTCCTGTTTTTCTAATGCCAAATGGACTCAACACAAGGTTAAGTTAGACGTCTGAAATGTAAGTGTGTGTTTTTTTCTGAGGCTGAGAAAAACAGCTTAAATCCACACTCGGAGAGGAAATCGATACTCCAATGCTTATCTGTGCTAATTGCAAATAAATTGCAGCCACTGGCGGTTTGCCCACCCCCGTCCACCGCGCCAAACCGACTGACTCCTGCCCTCTGGGAAGAGCACATCCAAAGGAAAATAAGGCTGCAAAAAAACGCTGAATTTAAAGTGGAGATGTCATGCATAATTAAGGCTTAAAACATACTTTGGGGAAACCAAAGATTCAATCGATAGATAAAGAAAATACAGTGAGGAGTGAGAGACGCTCCACATGCAGGCATGTCATAGCCTGGTTGGACCAGAATGATTCCCCTCTGTATTTACAGTGGGGGATCAGTCTGGTCACCCCGCCCCCGCTGGCTGTATCCGCAAAATCAAACCGTTCTCGTGCAATCAGATTCGTTGATTTGCCGTGACGTGTTGTTAGAGAGCAACGTCACTCACGAGATGCGGAAGTCTTCTCAATAACAATCTACAAACGACGCACGAAAGAGAGAAAGCGTGTCTCCAATCGGCTGTAAATGACCAAAAGCACATCAACAGTAGGTGAGTTTCCTGATTCATAATCCTGCGCTAATATTAACGCAAAACCGCTAATAACACCACATCAACAGCAGACGCCCGCCCTTCGCTGATTGGTTTACTCCGCTTCCTGTTTGCTTGCGTATCTACTGCTGTGGGAAATGGATTTGACGCAACGGTGACCAGACTACCAGCGGGTGAGTCCGGATTTTTCCAGACTAGGCATGTCAGAATCTTCTCCACTCCCCCATCAGTGTTGTTGTAACAAAATAATCTCGTCGACGCACCTTTTTTTCAGGACGATTACGTAACGGTGACGTGCTAAAAAAATTGCTCTTTGGTGAGAAAATGTGACGAGACGTTTATGAGTTTTCGTTGAAGAAATGAAAATGTTAGAATGTTCGACTGATTGTAGGCGCATTGAGTTGCCTTGGGTATGACATGCGCGGTATAAATAAAGTTGCCTTGCCTTGCCTTGCCTTGTAATAAACAACCTCAAAGCGATGACCAGAGGGAAGGGGAGTGGCCGATGTTCACAAATAAATGCATGACATTTCTGCCTATTGTACATATCTTGAAATTTCCAATACATACCGACCTAAATGAATTTGTTGAAATACTAATACCGTACTTATTTTAAAAAATATAAAACGGACTAAAACCAAAAACCTCTTGCGTTTTCTTAGATTAAACTAGACTAAAACTATCACATTTTAAAATGACTAAAATGTGACTAAGACTAAAAAGTAGTAGACTGAAACTATGACTGCTGCCAAAAACAGCACTGTCTCCCACCCTGGTATTAACCAAACCATACCCTGTTCATCACTCTATGGCATGACTTATTTTAGGCACAAAAAAAAGAAAAGAAAAAAATACAGCTACAATTTGCATTTATATTAGTGTAATATGAGCCTTAATATGGAGGAGCAGATGATGCTCTGATTAAGTCGTCCTCCTCTGAGACATGAGTTTATACACATTTCTGTTACAAATGGTGTGTTCCATAATTCTGTTCAGATCATGTTTAGTTCAGCTCCATTTATCTTGCAATCTCACATTTTTACAGCCATGACGGACAAAAATAGCTCGTGACGGCTCATGAAGACACCTTTTTGAGCACAGAACAGATTCAGGTTGTGCAAATTGCCTGTCTTACAGTTTTAGGATCCCAAATCTGATATGAACATGCTACTCATTTAGCACATGGGCAAACGCCTGGAAAAATGGCCCATCTTTTCCTACGCATAGATTATTTCCATTTTTAAATCGTAAAACAGCATTGGTGACCCAAAATAATGCTTTTCGGTCTGTCTCAATAATGCACAAAAATAAACATAATTTTTGTGGTGGCAGAGAGGTCAACTGGCTGGGTAATGTCTGTGTGTTTGCATAGGGAAAAACATTTTGTGAGTTGATAGCACAGCGTAGACTTCCTCCCATGTCCTGGCTTAACCCTTATAAGTTATAAATACACTTTGTGGACATCGCTCCCCTTTCTCCAAAGTCTCATTTACACAATCCCACTCTTGTTTATTAGAAGCAGGCGTGGGCATGTTTATTAAGTCCCAAATGCGATTGTGGATGTGATTGGAGGCAGTCAGGGTTGCCTACCTTCTCCTTCATGTCATCATCCTCACGCAATAAACCTCGCCCAAACCTGTTACTAATACTTACGTTCATATTTTCGCTTGGTTTCTGAATCAGAAAGGAAGAATATGGTGAAACAGATTTGAGTTTTTCAGTTTGCTATTTTCTCTCAATTATCATTGACTCTTTACCTTTACCAGTTTAACAAAGAAACATAGTTATGATCATAATCTAAAATTTAAACCAAAAACTCTATTACAATATATTATAAAAATAATGTAAAAATGAGCCAGGCTTTTCAACAGCTCTTTGAAATGAATGTATCTTCTTTTAATAGTACTACTATCACTAACAGGTGCTCTGATCCCATAGACTGGTTCATGTTTATAAGGATTTTCTTAGAAGCCAACCATAGAAATCAAACAGTCTGAGATGTGATCTGCTCAGAGGTTTGGCATGCTTGATTTAACCTTTGAAATGTGTGCCATGTACAAACACTTACCAAGTCATTGTTCATGCAATATCCTTTCACTCGTGGTGTCTACTTTGCATGCTGTTTTTATTACGGTTTTCTGGTGTTTGGTCAGTTGCAAAATGTTTATAAAACAGTCAATAAATACCAGTCTACTGTATTTTTACAAATGGGATCCAGGTCAAACAGTTTAAAAATGCCCATTAGGTCACAAGCGTCACATGAAATAAACATGTTAAAACTACAATTCAAACAATTTTTTTTAAAGTTTTAATCCAGCTCAAAAATGTTGTGGAGTGCAAAGCTCAAGGCACTGCAGGGGAATAGGGAAAACAATGCTTATTTAGTGATTTCAAGTTGAAACGTTTGCTGTACATTACTGATAGAATTGTGAGAAAATAAATTATATTGCAAGTTTTCTGTCATTCTATGTTTTCATATAAAACAAAATAACACATTTAATCCATAATAATACTGTTAGAGAAATAACAAAAGTGCTCGAGAGGATTGGTGAAGAATGGGCAGCAGTCTTATGCATGTCTTATACAGGAGAAGTTTATTTACCATCGTTACGGGACCCGGAGACATGAACTCAAGACATTGCGCTAGTCATACCATTCAAGTCTGTCTATGCTTCCATTGAAGAGAGGTAAATACCATCTCAGAGCGTCATACTGATACGCAAGCAAAGCATTCAGTGGCTGATAGTGGGCGCCTGAGCACCACAGTCAAGGCTATGACAGAGATAGTACGACTGTACAGCTTGACCCACGGGCAGTACGACTTTACAGCTTGACCCAGTATGATAAATAGTGATTTAATGTTATCCTCTAACACAGTGGTTCCCAAAGTGGGGTCCGGGGCCCCCTGGGGGCCTCAAAGGCACTGCAGGGGGGCCCCCAAAGTTTGCTAACAAAACAAGTACATTGGGAAAAAACATTTTACCAGTATTTAGCCTACAGTCATTGCTAAATTAGATTTTTATGTAATCTTAGCTGTAAAATAATTCCTCAGAATCGAGTAAATATATAATTGCTGGGGGCCCCGAGAGATTTTCGGATCAATAAGGGGGCTGTGACATCCCGGACTTTGGGAATAGCTGCTCTAACAAATACAATGGCCAAAATTGCCTCTATTTTCAATGTGAATAAATAAACGTGGGGAAAAGTGACCTCGTGATGTCATGTTGTTGTTACTTCCTGGATAAATCTCTGGCTCGCTAGCAACAAAATGTCATAAAACAAACATCGTAAATGGAGAGTTTAGCCTCTGACATTAAAATGTTGTGGACAAAACTAGCTAAAAATCTCAACACTGTGAAGAATTTATGTTTTCACCTGCAGCGTCTCATGTAAAGCAAAAGTACCTTAAATGTTAACGTTTTACCACTTCCACCGCTGACACTGTGTTAGCATGCTTGACCACCAATACCACTAGGTTTCAGTACTTTTTGCTAAGATAAATACACAAAACTGCGTATGTGGAATCATACAGTAAACAAGCTTTACGCTAATCATCATCATTTACTTGATACTCGACAGGGGTGTCCTCATTCCCCCTCACTCTTCGCCTTGGCCGCACATCAGCATCTGCCTCCCTGCGCCTCCTCGATCTGCGCCGAGAATAGACCGCGCTAATTCCTCCATTGTACCCCATCAGCGGCGCCGCGCGCAGAAAGAAAAGCGCTGGCTGCGAGCATTCTCAGTCGCACTTTTGCATAATCGTGTCCCTTTGGAGATGCCTTTGCAGTGTATTTCACCGTGACCTCCCGCAACTTTAATTAGCACAGAACCAGAGGGTTAGGGAGACCCATGGGGACAAAAAAATAAAACGTGTGAATAATTTTAACAAACCCTCAAAAGCGGCAAACAAATTTAGCCGTGGATATTAATTAATTTTCACCAGCTTAATGTGTTCCAGAAAGTGCCGACAAGTTTTTTTTCTTTTGCTGGAAATTTGTTGTGGGGCTAATTGTGCTCGATTGCTCCATCAACTTGCACATTTCGCTGCGCTGATATCCTCTACTCGTACATCTTTTGTCGGAGCCGTTGAAATTAATCTTACAAATTGGAAGAGCTTGAAGCTTGAAACGTTAACTGGGGCTTTATTGAGCTAAGTGGACTTCTAACACATCAGCACGCCTCCTCATTAGGAAACTGTTTTGACTCGTGCAGCATTCTCCGGAGTTTCTGAGGACCAGGAGGCACCGACCAGCCACCAAGCGCAGCCAATCAATCTGCTCAGTCTCATACAAAAATAGAACTGGGTTGGCAGGAGAGCAACAGTCTAAGCCAGTGGTTTCTTTACACACTAAGTATACCGGCTCAGAACATATATTTGCTTTTCCAAGTGCCACCGGACGAGATCGAGACCCAATCAGGACTAAACCGGATCTAAAAGGAAGATTGAGAGATACCATTTTCTTTCTTATGAACAGTTCAGGGGCCGGACCTCCCAATCGTGGCCCAAAGTGAAGCCCTACTTTCTCCAACTCCCAGTGTTCTTCATCATAATTGTCTAATATGCAAGTTGGGGGCATCCTCTAGGACAGCTATTCCCAAAGTCCGGGACATCTCCCCCTTAATGATCCGAAAATCTCTCGGGGCCCCCTAATGATAATATACATGTATTTACTCTGTTCAAAATGATTTACCGCTAACATTACATTAAAAGCAACATTTAGTATTGACTGTAGATTAAATACTGGTTTCAAGTTTTATAATGAAGCAAATAAATGTAAATTTCCTTACAAAATATTTTTTTTTTCAATGTACTTGCTTTGAAGACAAGCTTTGGGGGCCTCCCTGTAGAGCCTCTGAGGCCCCCGGACCCCACTTTGGGAACCACTGCTCTAGGAAATGTCATGAACTTTGCTCTGGCATTTCTGTGAAAGTGACCATGTGAAATGTGCTGATAAACTGTGAAGAAATGTGATGCTACAAATATGTTAGGAAAGTCAGGAATGAATTTAGGCCACAACTAACTTTTTAGTTTAGCGGCTTCCTGTTTCATTGTTTGAAATAATAATCATACAAAAATCAGGTATAGGGCCTTTAAGTAAGTGGTTAAATAAAAAGTCGACGCACTGGTCTGGACGGAGGATGAAAAAGGACAGACTGAAGCCGTTTGTGCCCACAGAGGCAAAGTCCTGCCCATCTCCTTTAGTGGCAGCGGTGGATCAGGAGACTGTGGTGAACCATCGGAGGTTGCCACTTCAGTTTTGTCATACTGCATGTACTGTAGTCCAATTTCTTCACCATTTAGTGCTGACTACACCCCGCCCCGGAATAAAAGCCATCGTGCTGCCGTGTCCTTTGGAGGTATTGTTAGTCTTGTGGCAGAAGAGAGGAGAGGTGTGGCTGAGTGTGGCAGTGACATTTACAACAATGAGCCCCGTATTCAGTGCTTGCGCCTCAGAAAGTCCTGGATATAACGGCCCGACCAGCCAATATCGGTCTTTTCTTATCTCCAGCTGTCTGTTCTTAAATATCCACCTGTCTGTCCTCTTTTTAAGAACATATAGTCAAATTGTTATTGTTAGCGTTACTTGATGAAATGCGTGGCAGGTGATAATGTAGATTTCTCCCATAACATATTCGTTTTAAGGTCAGCGTATAAAAAAGAAGAAACTACTACAACATCGCGGCCTTTTTCCCACGCTGATTGACATGTTTGGTATCCACGTGTAGCATGAATTCCGAGATTACGCTGTAATAATGGTCATTTCCTTTGTGGGAGACACCTGCGGCTAAAGAGGGTTTCCCCAAATGAGGTTTTTATTTCATTACATTTTTGCAACAACATTTCCACTGTAGTAGCTCCTACCGACTCCAAGACGAAAATTGATTATTCTTTTATTTCACTCATAAATAGCTTATTCGAAAAGAAGATCCAAAATCCCTCGGAAAAACCTTTTTAACTAATATATTAACAAAATCATACCATGAATTTGAACCTATCCATTATGTAGATTTCGCTGCAAAAATCTAAATAATGGACAGGCAATTTTGGTTATATTTTTGTGTAAAATGTCTTATTGTTATATAAAGAACATAAAATGACAGAAAACTTTCAATACATTTTTTTCCCTCATATTTATATCAGTAATGTTCAGCAAAAGTTTCAATTGATATCGCTAGATGGTTCCCGTCCTTTTTGGTCTCACTTCTCCTACTCTGACATTTTTTTTAATTTGTTTTATCAACTGAAGTCCAAATGTCAGCGTTGAGGAGTGAGTTGTGTTCAAAGTAAAGCAGAGAAACGCTCAAATTCAAAGTTTCTACCGCAAAACATTGTTAAAATGAAAGTGTCTGGAGTCTGCTGCAGTTACCTTGGATAATTGCTCTGTGACAAAGGTGAGCTTTGATGTTTAAGACGCAAAACAAAACTTGTGAAAGAAGAAAGAAACGCTGAGACTATGTGACGATAACTGTGCTGCCGGTGCGTGTCACATGGCTTAGGCGCCCTCACGGCCGCACGTTTAAAAAAGTCCTGGCAGAGTGTTAAAGGTTAAGATTAGTCAGAATTAAGTGTCCCATCCAACACTTGACGCAAACAGCGAGGGTAAACATGTAACAGCCAGAGGTGTCAGTAACAAAGAGTTTCTCAGGATCTCTGCACTTCATCTGAGTAGTATTGTTGTACAAAATATCAGATCGCAATACTGTTTTTTGTCCTGCACTCCTTTGTTTTTTCAGTAACAGTTACACAGCACTTTGTTACATGCTGTGATCCGAGGGCTATATTTGGGATTCTCGCCTGTATTTTTCCACACTTAATTGCAGATTTTGTCCATTATTTCAATATTATACATCACTTGTTATACCTTGTTTTTTTCAGGACACCCTGGGCTTTTTAGATCTGTAGGACTTGTTGGATTCAGATGCATCTAATTGAAATGATTTTAACCATTATATAAGGGAATAATTCAGGCGAAAATCATTTTAGACACTTTTGTTCATCAAATAAACCCACAAAAAAAGACTGAATATGGGTATGAACATTAGAAAAAAAAAAAAGAGCCCAAAGTTGTAACTATTTTATAAGTGTCTTTCTGTTCACACAATCTTCAAAAAGTCTTATTTCTATGATTTAGAAGAAAAACAGTTGTTCCAAAAAAGAATACACAGAGAGCTACAATATCACATTTAGGGCATATGTTTCTTTTCAATCACCCAGCTGTAGACAGAGGACCTCACATGTGAGTACCATTTACGGTATACCATGGACATATTAGGTATACAGTCGTCAATGGTGAGTGCGCCTGTACAGTATCTGTAGCCTATGTGCGTCTGGCTCAAAATAGCATTTTGCGCAGATTTCCTACTTGCCTTCTGATGTGTGATCCTTTCCGGGCCTACGACGTATTATTACAGTCAAATAAACTTTGAAAACATCTTCGAATGCGCGTAATCCACGTAGTAAAGTTTTTCATCCAGATTCCACGCGTACATTTTACAAAGACTGCATTTGTTTTGGCGATAGGTATAATACCTTTACACTTTACACTCCATTTTTTTGCCTCTGTGTCTGATCATTTCCGGGTCAAAGAGTGTTGCAAACGGAGGACATAATTATCTTGAGCCAGCTCACACTCTTTGGTAGAAGTTTCCCTGCGTTACAATTGGAGAACAATTGGAGGTGCCAAAAGGAGATGCTACCATTGGACAGTTTGCCGCGACGTCATTCTGTAGTTTCTTAGTAGTTTCTTAGTGCGGACCGTCGACTCGCGATAGTCAGAATCTTACGGTTTTGGTGCAAAAAAAAGTACGTTTCTATCCCCTGAGTATCGTGATATGTATCGGATCGGCCCCTGAGTATCGTGATATATATCGGATCTGGCCCTGAGTATCGTGATATGTATCGGATCGGCCCCTGAGTATCGTGATATGTATCGGATCGGCCCCTGAGTATCGTGATATATATCGGATCTGCCCCTGAGTATCGTGATATGTATCGGATCGGCCCCTGAGTGTCGTGATATGTATCGGATCGTGGCAAAAGTGTATCGTTCCAGCCCGAGTAAAAACGCCCCTGTTTTTCACAATAACAAAGCCCTTTCATTTTGAGGGTCTACTCCACTGCTGTCAGGAAACATCTGAAAAGTCTGCCAAATGAATCAGGCCTCTGTGTAGATCTGTCAGTCTGAGATGGGAACTGCGTGGGAGGCTCGGCGTGCTGCTGCCGTGATTAACACTGGAGTAAACCGCACTGTTCCGCCGATCCTCTGTCCGTGGTTTTACGCATCGTCCTCACCGACATAAGCCCTCATATCTGCGTTATTACCAGAGCACAGATACATTAGCAGATTACTGCGTTTTATTGACTTGTGTAACCCATTTGAGCGTGACATTTACTCGCTGACCCACATCTGCCCGATCCGTGCCCATGGAGGGAGCGTGTGTCCTGGTCGGAGGAGAAAGCGGTAGTGGCGGGGGCTCGGATCGCGCGGCATGATTGAAGTGGTTTGTGGATAATGTGAATCGTGTTTGTTGTGGCTGGAAAAATTCTGATTTCCAGGAAGAAAAGTATGGGCTGTGGAAGGACAGAATACATTATCACATCACATGCTTTGTTCAGTTTATATATTTCGTCTTGAATAATAATTTGGATCAACAACATTAACCCAATCTAGTGACGTTCGATTACTATTTTGTGCAAATACCATAAGAACTGTCGAATGGCTCCCATTTAAATCATTTGTGAAAAGCTGGGACTTTTAGCGGTGCATTTGCTGCTGATTAGGTTTATCTGACCACAGAAAAGGCTTCCCAGTGATGGGATTTATTTGCCTGTCCAGCTGTCCACTCCTGAGTTTTAAATCTGTTCAAAGACAGGACAGTCTGGAACTTGGTTGTATTGTATTTGTATTTATTTTGCTCTCCATTAGCTGTAACACGTACAGCTACTCTGGCTGTTTTATTGACTCCAGGAAATCAAGTTTTAGAAAGAAATCACCCCTGATCCCAGATACATGTTTGTAAAGAATAGGAAAAGTGTGTATTTATGGCTCTTCAGTGGGAATCTTTGGGATCCGCTCAAAGAGCCATTCAAAAGACTGGCTTGATTATTTTTTATTATGGCTTTATTATGATTTTTTTTTAAGACTTCAGCCTGAAAAATTCACATTGTCTGGGAACTAGTTTGCTCAGAGGTTTGGCATTGTGATTGAAGTTACTAATGCTTACAGCGGGATTCATTTTAACCCTTTTTTTGTGCAAAAACCTTTCACTTGTGGGTTTCTGCTCTGCTTGTGTGCTGTTTTCCAGTGTTTGCTCAATAATGAGATTTGTGTCAAAAACATGTGTAAATCTCCATTTATTTATTGAATGGAATGGATCCTTTGTCTAGTCCAAGATTTAAAGGGAAGGTATGTAGGAACCGATAACGTAATAACGACCCATAACGTAATACATTTGACCAGTTTCAAAATGTAATAAACCGATAATGTAATAAGTTATTACGTTATTGGCCTTGCAATGAGAAAATCCTTTGATAACATTAATCTAGTTATTTGATGTATCAACACAATGTGGCTTCTTTTTCATGTCTTCTTTTGGGAAAACACACACTTTTTTTTCTTTAACTATAATATCATGCAAGGATTTAAAAAAAATAAATATGGCTAAAGCACTCTCACATTTATGTCAGTGTTATTGAGTGGTTCGGCTGAAAATCCTTGCATGATATTATAATTAAATGCTTTTAAAGAAAAAAAGTGTGTGTTTTCCTTGTTAGCATTGTATTTATTTATTGGTGTATTTGGTCGGGACAGTGCATGTTAATGAACATACATGGGTCTCATGCATGTAAACAAGCCACACCGGATTGTAGCCTTGGGCTAATTTCCATCCGTCGTCCCCCATGCGCACTCTCAAACACACTCTCATTCATCCTGGCCTATTGTACATGTTTTTAGTGGTAGGGGAAACCGGAGTACCCGGAGGAAACCTACGCAGACACGGGGAGAACATGCAAACTCCACACAGAAAGGCCCCGTCCAGGTGGGAATCAAACCCGGACCGCGGTACTATTGCACAAACCCAAAAGAAGACATGAAAGGATTTCAAAGGATTTTCTCGTTGCAAGTCCGATAACGTAATAACTTATTATTACAGTCAATTGTTATTACGTTATCGGCTCACCACCGTTATTACATTATCGGCCTGTTATAACGTTATCGGCTTATTACATTTTGAAACTGGTCAAATTTATTACGTTATCGGCCGTTATTACGTTATTGGTTCCAACACGGTATTATGATCAAATCCAGAGCGCTGGTATCAGACATACTGTAGAAGACTTTTGGGAACATTCATTTGTATGCAATGTTTAATTTAGCCTGCAAATTCAACAATGGAAAAACATAGGGGCTTTAAAACCAAAGCAGAGGGCATCACCTCATGACCTCAGCAGGTGCAACAGAGAGTGAGGAAAGTTGATCTAGCGGGAAATATGAGCACTTAGGTCAGGGGTCCAACTTCTTAACGTGTTACCTATTTTTACACTGCAAAAATGGCAGAGACCTACTTACAATGCTTCAAAAACAGTCTGTAACTATGCGACTTTGGTGGAGTTTACCCCGGAGAATAAGTAGCCAGGACGATTTTTCACCAAATGAAGGAAAATGGTTTGAGTTTCCTCTTCATCCTTACCTGAATGTTTGCAGATGGTGCCACTACACAGTTAGCTGTACATGTCCTTCTAGAACAACAATTAAAAGCATGTTTTATCACGTTGTATTGTACTCCTTAACGACGCTTCACCTGCGTCTCCTCAAACAGACAGTGACAGATGGCGCGGCGTTTTCCTCTGCCGCTCGAATATCAAGGCTATTAACCATCACTTAGAGACCACAATTAAACTGATGTTCTACTGAAGCTGCAAACATTTGTCACTCCCACACACCCCGAATGCCGAACGAACAAGACGGATTTCTGCAAACCTTTACAGAGAGGAGTAAGAGATCTACATAATGAGCTAAATGATGTTTCTAATGTAAATTCAGCCATAAATACTCTTTCTGGCTCTTTTGTGATGTGCAATTCTAGATCCGCGCTCCTGATTCCATTCCTTCCAAGGCTTGCATTGATGATTCCAATTGGGATACTAGCCTTTACATTCACATCCATTACTATTTTAAATCTTCTCTATTTATTATTTAGCTGCACAGATGTTACAAATCGTAGTTATTTTATGCAATTGGAGCCAGAAGTGTTGTCTTTTAAACCATTTCCAGGACTTGTGGTTCGCCTCAAACGGAGGACTTGGGGCTAGGACTTGGGACGGGACATGACTTATTTAGCCAAATATTAAAAGGTTAGCACTACCGACCTAATAGCAGTTAAATGTCAACTGCCTGAATGATCCCGTCGCAGATGCCTCTCATGGTTATTGAGTTGCAGTCGCTCCAGTAACTGCCTTCACTGTCGCCCCACATCTGCGCCACTGTCGGGGCGACAGTGGCGCAGATGGTAGAGCGGGTGGGTCGTCTCATGATCGGAAGGTCAGGGGTTCGAATCCCGGCTCCTGCAGATGCAGACTGTCGTTGTGTCCGTGGGCAAGACACTTCACCCAATGCCTATGTGTGAGTGGTTGGTGGTGGTCGGAGGGACCGTTGGCGCAGATGTGTGCAGCCTCGCTTCTGTCAGTCTACCCCAGTACCCAGGGGAAACTGTGGCTACAAAATGTAGCTTACCACCATCAGCATGGAGTGAATGAACCCCCCTCCCTTTCATGTGTGAAGCGCTTTGGGTGTGACTAGTGTCACTTTTTTGTTGTGTTTTCATTTTCATTTGTGTTGCTTTTTTCAAGAAGGTTTTAGATTTGGGAAAAGCCAATCTGGACAAAATAAGCTTCGTTCAGGTGGGGGTTAAGAGGTTAAGAAATTCAAAATGACTGTCACTGCGTCCCACCTCATCAGTCATGGCCCACTGCGAGAGGCCCTGCTTATGCAATTCAACAACCCAGAATCAGAATAGTTTTTATTGCCATTGTCTGAGAACAGGTTCACAAACTAGGATAGTAGTAGTTTATTCGGTAGGGACAGTGCAAGTTAATGAACAAGCCACACCGGATTGTAGCCTTGGGCTAATTTCCATCCGTCGTCCCCATGCGCACTCTCAACACAATCTCATTCATCCTGGCCTATTGTACATGTTTTTAGTGGTAGGGGAACCGGAGTACCCGGAGGAACCTACGCAGACACGGGGGAGAACATGCAAACTCCACACAGAAAGGCCCCGGCCTTGGTGGGAATCAAACCCGGACCTTCTAGCTGTGAAGCACGAGCGCTAACCGATGTACTACCGTGCCGCAGTACAGGATGTTTTCTTGGTACACTTGTATACGTTTGCAACATTAGCCTGGCCTTAGCCATCCGTAAACTCCGGTCAATTATAATTTCCCTACATGTACGTCTGGGTCTGATCTCAGTGGCCGCGGTACATTGGTTGAATTTCAACCTACCATTCAGCGAGCGGGGACGCGGGTGTTGTAGGTGACGTCAAGCATTTGCGTCACATTTGCTGGTTGTAGTTCGGCAATGGTGGCGGATACGAAAGTAATGGAAGCTCTTCAGTCCGTTCTGGCTCGGCTCCCAAATATCCAGAAATTATAACTGAAGCCTTGGAATGCGCAAGGAATGCTCCCAAGAGTTTATAGATATATAGAATGATAGAGCTATGATAGAGTTATGATAGTGTTTGATTATATGTAGTTATGTTTTTTTTTTTTATAGAGCTTTATGATAGATGTTATGATAGATGTCTATTGTTTTTTTTTTTTGATAGAGGTTATGAGAGTAGAGTTATGATTTAGATGTTATGAATAGAAGGTATAGATGTTGATAGAGCTATGATAGAGTATGATAGAGTTATGATAGTGTTTGATGAATAGAGTTATGATGATAGAGTTATGATAGAGTATGATAGAGTATGATAGAGTTATGATAGAGCTATGATAGAGTTATGATAGAGTTATGATAGAGCTATGATAGAGTTATGATAGAGTTATGATAGAGTTATGATAGAGCTATGATAGTAGTTATTGATATGAGTTATGATAGAGTTATGATAGAGTTATGTTTAGAGTTATGATAGAGCTATGATAGAGTTATGAATAGAGTTATGATAGAGTTATGATAGAGCTTATGATAGAGGCTATGATAGAGCTTATGATAGAGTTATGATAGAGTTATGATAGAGTTATGATAGAAGTTAAGATGATAGAGCTATGATAGAGCTATGATAGAGTTATGATAGTGTTATGATAGAGTTATGAATAGAGTTATGATAGAGCTATGATAGAGTTATGATAGAGTTATGATAGTTGTGTTATGATAGAGTTATATGAGTTCTATGATAGAGTTATGATAGAGTATGATAGGTTATGATAGAGTTATGATAGATGTTATGATAGAGTTATGATAGAGTTATGATGAGATAGCTATGATAGAGTTATGATAGAGTTATGATGATGTTATGATAGAGTATGATAGAGTTATGATAGAGCTATGATAGAGTATATGATAGAGTTATGATATATGATAGAGTTATGATAGAGTTATGATAGTGTTATGATAGAGTTATGATAGAGTTATGATAGAGTTATGATAGAGTTATGAATAGAGCTATGATAGAGTTATGATAGAGTTATGATAGAGTATGATAGAGCTATGATAGAGTTATGATAGAGTTATGATAGTATGATGTTATGATAGAGTTATGATAGAGCTATGATAGAGTTATGATAGAGTTATGATAGAGTTATGATAGAGTTATGATAGGTTATGATAGAGTTATGATAGAGTTTATGATAGAGTTATGATAGAGCTATGATAGAGTTATGATAGATGTTATGATAGAGTTATGATAGAGTTATGAAAGATGAAGAGTATGATAGAGCTATGATAGAGTTATGATAGAGCTATGATAGAGTTATGATAGAGTTATGATAGAGTTATGATAGAGCTATGATAGAGCTATGATAGAGTTATGATAGAGTTATGATAGAGTTTGATAGAGTTATGATAGAGCTATGATGATGATAGAGTTATGATAGAGTTGATAGTGTTATGATAGAGTTATGATAGAGTATGATAGAGCTATGATAGAGCTATGATAGAGTATGATAGTTTTGATAGAGTATGATAGAGCTATGATAGAGCTATGATAGAGTTATGATAGAGCTATGATAGAGCTATGATAGAGTATGATAAGAGTTATGATAGAGCTATGATAGAGCTATGATAGAGTTATGATAGAGTTATGATAGAGCTATGATAGAGGCTATGATAGAGTTATGATAGAGCTATGATAGAGTTATGATGAGTTAGATAGGCTATGATAGAGCTATGATAGAGTGTATGATAGTGTTATGATAGAGTTATGATAGAGCTATGATATGATAGAGCTATGATAGAGTTTGATAGATATGAGTTATGATAGAGTTATGATAGAGCTATGATAGAGTTGATAGAGGTAGAGGTTATGATAGAGTTATGATAGAGTTATGATAGAGCTATGATAGAGTTATGATAGAGTTATGATAGGTTATGATAGTTATGATAGATAGTTATTGATAGAGCTATGATAGAGTTATGATAGAGTTATGATAGAGTTATGATAGTATGATAGAGCTATGATAGAGTTATGATAGAGTTTATGATAGAGCTATGATAGAGTTATGATAGAGTTATGATAGAGCTTATGATAGAGTTATGATGATATGATGGTTATGATAGAGATGATAGAGTGTTATGAAGTATGATAGTTTATGATAGATAGAGTTATGATAGAGTTATGATAGAGTTATGTAGTTATGATAGTAGTTTATGATAGAGCTATGATAGAGTTTATGATAGTGTTATGATTAGAGTTATGATGAGTTATGATAGAGTTTATGATAGTAAGTTATGATAGAGTTATTGATAGAAGTATGATAGAGTTATGATAGAGTTATGATAGAGCTATGATAGAGCTTATAGATATGATAGAGTTATGATAGATAGATAGACTATGATAGAGTTATGATAGAGCTTATGATTATGATAGAGTTATGATAGAGTTATGATAGAGTTATGATAGTAGTTATGATATTATGATAGAGCTATGATAGAGTTATGATAGAGTTATGATAGAGTTATGATAGAGTTATGATAGAGTTATGATAGAGCTTGATAGAGATAGAGTTATGATAGAGTTATGATAGTATGATAGGTATGATAGAGTTTATGATAGAGTTATGATAGAGTTATGATAAGAGTTATGATAGAGTTTATGATAGAGTTATGATAGAGTTATGATAGGAGTATGATAGTATGATAGAGTTATGATAGAGTTATGATAGAGTTATGATAGAGTTATGATAGAGTTATGATAGAGCTATGATAGAGCTATGATAGAGTTTATGATAGAGTTATGATAGTTGTTATGATAGAGTATATAGTATGATGAGAGTTTATGATATTTGATGTTATGATGTTATGTGGTTATGATAGTGTTATTGATATAGAGTTATGATAGTGTTATGATAGAGTTATGATAGAGTTATGATAGTGTTATGATAGAGTTATGATAGAGTTATGATAGAGTTATGATAGAGTATGATAGAGTTATGATAGAGTTATGATAGATTAGAGTTGATAGAGCTATGATAGAGTTATGATAGGTTATGATAGAGCTATGATAGAGTTATGATAGAGTTATGATAGAGTTATGATAGTGTTATGATAGAGTTATGATAGAGTTATGATATGATGTTATGATAGATTATGGTGTTATTGATATGAGAGTTATGATAGAGTTATGATAGAGTTATGATAGAGTATGATAGAGCTATGATGTGATAGGTTTTGTAGGTTATGATAGAGTATGATAGAGTTATGATAGAGTATGATAGAGCTATGATAGAGCTATGATAGATACATATGATAAGACAAAAGTAATGATAATTAATGATAGATTATGATACGCTCACCAACACGGGCGCATTACATACGTCACGACAAACGCTAGCGAAAATCAGATCCAATCGTTTCAAAGGAGTTCACCCCTCCCACCTGATAACGGAGCTTAATTGTGAAGATCCAGACCCTTGTACGAAACGAAATGAGTACGAGGGTATGGTAAAACCAGACTAGTGCAACATAAAACATATAACGCAGAATTTAGATAAAAATAAGCTATACAACTTTAAACTATACGGCTATAGGGGCACGCATGAAGAATATTAAAATAAATGAGATAAACAATAAAAGGTAAAATATGGTAAGACA
Organism: Neogobius melanostomus; assembly: GCA_007210695.1. NCBI lineage: Eukaryota > Metazoa > Chordata > Actinopteri > Gobiiformes > Gobiidae > Neogobius > Neogobius melanostomus. The sequence goes on along the minus strand of VHKM01000566.1, from coordinate 1,811,365 downwards.
ACTGACATACAACAACAGCAGGATTGTATTTACAGATGTGTAGGGGAATAAAGTGATAAGTGATAGCAGCAGATCTAAGTGTGGACACACCACACAGTGCAACAGAGCAGATTACATCCATGAGTCTGTAACTGAGTTATTGGGTCTTTTTGTTCATGAGGCTGATGGCGGAGGGGAAAAAACTGTTCAAGTGTCGGGATTTATGGGTCTGGATAGACCGTAGCCTCCTGCCTGAGGGGAGAGGGGTGAATAGTCCATGTCCAGGGTGAGAGGGGTCAGCTGTGATCCGACCCACATGCCTCCGGGTCCTGGAGGTGAACAGATCCTGGAGAGATGGGAGCTCAGGAAGAAGGAAAATGACACTGAATCCACATTTTTGCACAGATTTGGTCTTTTAAAGGCATGTGGTCCTAAACTTTTGATCAGCTGCAAAAACAGCTTATTTCAGTTTAATTGCTGTTTTCTATAAAACTTTCTCTCTTTTATTTGTCTGTGTCCGTTTTCTTCTTGTTGCATATTGAACTTCTACTTGGAACCTTGTTGTTTCACCCATGAAAATGTTTCATGTGTGTCTCTAAGTTTGAGTCAACCCTGTTACTGAACACAAAAACTCTTCACTGATTAATGGTACAGTCCGATGACATCATCGTCATCAGGAAGTTGTTGCATTCAGAAGAACATTTACCACGACTGTCTCTCTTCTATATTATACTGTGAACTGTTTGTGGACATTTGGAGACGTGGGTTCCAACGTTCCAAGTTGACAGCTACTGTTTCAGGTTGATGGAGAAACACGAGAAAATCTAATTTGACTCATCGAGCCAAAAATGTAGAAGGCCTTCGGGAGCAGCTTGGAAAATGAAAGACAGGGATCTACTGCGAACTCTCCCGCCAACTTCCTCCTCTCATATTGTGCGCGGTGGGCGTATGGCGTTTTCAGTCCTCAGAGAAACACATTGTTTAAAAGCAGCCCTCCTCTCTTTGGTTTTTAGCGGCGCCACGGCCTGCAGAGCTCGCGCTTCTTCTTTTAGCGCCTGCTCGCGTGTGACAGATTGTGAGGGGCAGCGCTCTCGACACACGCAACGCGAGCGCGAAGCGAGGCTTAAGTTGCGTTGGTGATGTTTATGAAGCCGTAATTAGCTCCCAGTCAAAATCCGTCGTGAATAAAACATTAAAACGCATACATCAATACTTAATGGCGTCTTATCTGGAAGTGTCAGGGAAATGTAGATGTTTCCCCTTATCTTACAGCAAATCAAACATCAAGCACAAAACATTTGACAGATTTTAGTGCTTACTGTAACAGACTCAAATAGATTACTGCAGTTTGTAACCAAGCACTTTTGTGGTCCATGTTGTCCATCCATCCATCCATCTTCTTCCACTTATCCGTTGCCGAGGCGTGGGGACAGCTTTTGGAGCTGCCCAAATCACATTGCACCAGCCCCTATGGCTGGTGCAATGTGATCCTCCTGCAGGTGGTGGGTCCACAGAAGGACGGCCTCATGGTTCTAACCGGGCCTGTTGGTCTCTCATAAGGGGCTTCTGATCCGCTCTTTGTCTGACCCGTCACCTAGAACCTGTCTGCCATGGGAGACCCTACCAGGGGCACGAAGCCCCCGACAACAGAGCTCCAGAATCATTCAGGCTCAAACCCCTCCACCACGTTAAGGTGGCGGTTCCAGGAGGGGGGTCCACGTTGTACTGCAATGTATTTGTATAATTTCTTCGGGGGACTGTCCATTGCTCCTTTAAGAAGGTTGTTAGCACTGTAAGCATTGATTTTGGTGACATGTTAACCTCAATATATACCCTTGTTTCTTCATCAGAAACATACCTGGAGTCAGTGATGTGCACATGTTTGTTGCCCGTGCTGCCCTTTTACCGTTATTTATTTTTCTCCGTAATGATATCAAAACCAGAGTAATATATCAAAATATATATTATTCATTGAAAGTAACATTTAGAAGTTCCTCCCCTCTTTGACCAAAAAGCCACCGCTAATTTTCAAAATGAGGAGAGCCGGAACAGAATTTACAAAAGTAAACGATCAAGCTCCTCCCCCTCCCTCCTGATTGGGACTGACAGGCTGGTTCACAGGAAAAGCTGGTCTCATTGGTCAAAGTGGTATCCCGGGATCTGATTAGTTTCTGAAATCAGCAAAGGAGGAGACTTTAGAAAAAATATTATTAATTTCAAACCCCAGGACAATTCTTCGCAATCTATTAAAGGAGCTATATCATGCAAAATTTACTTTTTTGGAGTTTTTAACCATGCTGTTATGCTATTTCCTTATCAAAAACACCCCCAGAGCGGTTTTTGGCTTCATTCACACAGTTCTAAGTAATCCTCCTGAATCCTGCCAGGATGAATGAGAGTGTGTTTGAGAGTGCGCATGGGGACGACGGATGCAAATTAGCCCAAGGCTACAATCCGGTGTGGCTTGTTTACATGCATGAGACCCATGTATGTTTATTAACATGCACTGTCCCGACCAAATAAACCAATAAAACTCTGCTCTCTGAGCAGCTGCTCCGCCCTCTCCTGGAAAACTACTGAGTGTGTATTTTACATCATAGTGTCAAACAGAAAGTGGCTGACGTCTGTAATGTAATGCCTTACGGCCTGATTTTAATTTATAGAAACAGCGTTTTCATTATTTCTGTTGTAAGAAAGAAAAAAAAGAAAATAAAAGTGCCTGACACGTCCGCGCTGCCCCGTGGAGTAAACAAACGCACCCCCTGAGCGTCTGAACAGATGTCGTGTTTGCACTGAAAGTTGTGAAGAAGGAGCTCTTTCTAACCTACACCGCCTGTTTTTTTTTCTTACCTAATGATAATGTCACGGAGAAAGTGCGCTACAAAAGGACAGGACTTTATTCAACCTTCCTAAAGAAGAGTCCACTCGCCAGAAGTAGTAAAATAGTCTTTGTCTGTGACTGTCTCTGATACTTGGTGAACCTTGGCCAGAATCAGAGTGGATTAACTTTTATAACCAACGCGAGTCCCATAACGGAAACACCCGATTGTCGAGGCCAGATGCTGAGCGGTGAGTCAATCAAAACGCGTGTTAGCATGTGTGTTAGCCATTTATGAAGCTGTGTTGCACATGTCAACTCCTTATAACTGTATTATGTGAAGTAACTTCCCCTTTTACTGTGATATATATATATATTTCTTTCACTGCTAAAGTTGTATGGGCTGCATCTACTCAGAGAGAGGGGCGGAGTTAACTCAATCGAAGCGTCTTGTCTTCCGGGTTTGAAAAATACCTCCAGAAAATCTTTTCTGTCAGCGTAAATACTACGCTGACAGAAAAGACAAAGGGACAGAGGGATATTGTACATCCAATTACACAATGAAGATAATTTGTTTCACTCAAACTTGGCTGTAAATACTGTTTAAGTGGCGCTAGCCCGCAGTTAGCGTTGCCTGTTAGCCTGTTCTTCGTGATTCCATTAGTGTGTATTGGTGACTCCAACCCGGTGGCAGGAAAGTTGCAATTGTGGTTTTCTGGCCAGAGACACCAGGGGGAGATAAAGACCCCCAATCATCCCATTAACACTTGTATTACTCCCAAAGGGACTACGGAAATAATGTATTAAGGTAAACAAGTTACTTAGTACTGCTTTAAATGTGTAAAACATTTAAACTTACAGGCTATTATTTTAAGAGATTGTGTAGAATCAGACACACTGCATCACTGACTCCCTGATGATGATGAAATCAAATCAAACATAAATTAAAGGACTAACAATACATACATGTCCCCATGGAATCGAACTCTGACTGACGGTATAAAAGGTAAAACTAGTGCCCCTCACACCAGCAGTGGTCGTATAAAAGGTCTGTGCACGTCTCTGCCTGGAGATGTAGTTTCATTCGTTCACACTTTATGTAATTCTACTTGGATTGTGTCTTCTCCTGCAGAATGGCTCCAATCTGCATTTCTTGGATCAGCAACAGTTTTCTTTGGCATTTGCTGCAGATTGTTATGTAACAGACAGCACCCTGGATGTATTAGTCTCTTCCACATTTTTGAAAGTGTACAAACAGAACTGCACGGAAAGCCTTTATGGAGCACCATAACCAAGCAGCTGGCATCATGTACAGGAACATCTTGTGAAGTGTATGGGCTGGAAACCCCAAGGTCAAAGTGGGAAAACACCTGTAGACTGAGTGTACAAAGGACTGAGGGAGGCGTGGCTTCTCCCATAGTATTCAGCGCGGACCAACAAAACTCATCCAGGCTAACCGTTTAGCCGTGGAAACAGGCGGATGTTTTGTTGACAGAGCGAGACATCAGAGATCAACTCAAACGCAGAATCCACCGTAATGAAAAAAAGATACTACACTTGGTTTGGTGCTTTGCGGGATGTTATGTTAGCCCTGTCTGAGGAGCAAAGCGTCTCTGTCCCGCTGTCGCTGCTTTGCTATCAAGGCTCTTCATGAGGAAGCGGGAGGCAGAAGAGAAACATACAGTGAGAACCATATGTTTACATACACTTCACAAAAGACACACATGCATTTTTTGTCACTGTCTGACATTAAACCAGAATTAACTTTTTTGGGCGGGTCAATTAGAATTTAAAAATATTTCTATTTGTTAAATACCAGAAGAATGAGAGATCCTTAAGCCACTTTGTAACCAGTATTGGCAGTTTGCTTTGGGTCATTGTCCATTTGGAAGACCCATCTGTGCCCAAGCTTTAACTTCCTGCTGATGTCTTGAGATGTTGCTCCAATATTTCCATGTAGTGTTCTTTCATCATGATGTCATCTATTTTGTGAAGTGCACCAGTCCCTCCCGCAGCAAAAAAAAACCCACAGCATGATGCTGCCACCCCCGTATTTCACAGTTGGGATGTTGTTGTCAGGCTTGCAAGATTTCCCTTTTTTCCTCCAAAAGTGACAATGGTCATTATGGCCAAAAAATGCATTTTTGCAAGTTTTTTTCTGCAGAACACACGATATGTCTCCAAAAATTAAAGTCTGTATCCCTTTTTTATTTGCAAACTCCAAACTGGCTTTTTATGTTTCTTTTGGAGTAAGAGCTTCTTCCTGGCAGAGTTCCCTCTCAGCCCATGTCGGTACAGTTCTTGTTTCACTCTGGATGATGACAAACTCTTACAGGTTCAGCATCTTCACCAGGTCTTTTGCATTTGTTCTTGGGTCGATATTCACATTTCAGACACAGCACGTTCATCTCTGGGACACAGAACCCGCCTTCTTTCTGATCTGTATGATGACTGGTCATTTCCATCATTGTTTTAACCAATGAACCTGAACCTTCAAGTGTCTTGAAATTACACCCAAGGATGAACCAGACTTGTGCTTCCAAGGTCATGACATCGTCATCTGGACTTTCCCAAATTGTTTGAAGGTATAATAATCTTAGTGTATGTAAACTTCTGACTTTGTAAAAAGTAACATTTGTTTTTTTGTATCTCTCATTCTTCTGACATTTAGCAAATAGAAATATTTTAGAAAATTCAAATTGACCTAAAAAAGTAAAAATAAAGTGTATGTAAACATCTGGTTCCCACTGTACCTGGATGATATAAAGTTGATCCATTTTGCCTTGTTAGAACAGTAATCCAAACGTCCTCATGCAGCGGGTAAATTCTTTCTTTCTCCGCACAAAAAAGAGGCGTGACAGAGAGACTAGTTTGGCCCGAGGTCGGCCACCTTCACACCACACCTGCAGCTGTTTAGAGCGGCCTAAAGTCCTGGTTCACACTGACCCAAAAGTGCAGTTGAGAGCCCCTTTAGGTCAACCTAACCAGAGCTGTGTGAAAATGCCCTTAGTGCTCTATGATGGTATCGGACATTAGAGTCGTTTTTGCCACAAAAACTGAAGCATACAAGGAGTCATTAGCAACTATTCAGATTGTGGTTAATTCGGTTCCTGTCGTGACAACTCGCCCTGTTATTGGATCAATATGAAACCTTTGAGAGAGATTTGATTGGGTGTTAGCCAAATTCCTTTGCTTTTGAACAGATACAAAAAGCAGGGGTGGACGGCTGGACAGGCAACCAAACTGGAGGAGTGGCTAAAGCAGGTCTCAGGAAAAATACATCTAGGAACAGCAAAGATACTGTGCAGAACTCTGATACTCCCAGCCCGACGGTAGAGGACCTGAGGCAGAGAAAGGGATTCATACGGCAGTAAGTTGGAGTAGCCATGTTTTGAGCTTGGTCTTTGCATGAATGTGTGGTTACTGTAGTGGATGAGTATAATATGTATCTATATATCCACTGCCTTCCTCATTATGTCTGCTGCCGTGGTCATTTCTTAAGTCCATAACGACCTGAGCAGGATGCCGGCGTGTGTGCACAGCTCGTCCACAGCCTAGTTGTGTTGCTGCAGCCCGTGCCCTTAAGAGGCTCATTAGAGAATACGCTGAAGGAGGTTCCGGTAATGCATCATGGCATGTGTGACCCCGGCCCAACTCCTGAGGCTCAACCACACGGCAACACGCTGCAACCACATCGACCCGTGTTTATTTATGATGGATCACAGATTAGTATTCATACGAGGTGTTGTGTGCTTTTGTAGGGAGACTGTGTTTAATAATATCAAATACATGACTATATAACCTTGTTTTTTTTTCCACCTAAGGAAGAATAAGTTAAAGCCACCGTTTTTACATGAGATATGTTACTGAGATATGTTCTTACCTGAGCTTAGACGAGTTGATATGTACCTGTCTGGTCTTTGTGCGTGCGCTCAGTCATGCAAAAAGACCAAAGCTGTTGTGTTTGGAGCCATAGAGAAGACGAGGCTTTGGTCTTTTTGCGTGACTGAGCGCATGCACAAAGACCAGACAGGTACATATCAACTCGTCTAAGCTAAGGCAAGAACATGTCTCAGAATGTAAAATCAGTGGCCTATTCCTTTAAGACTCTATAGGGGCACTCGGGGCAGTGACCCCCAAACTGGAGGAGTGGCTACAGCAGATCCCAGGAAATACATCAGACAACTCGGTCCAGAAAAGTGCAGTGCTAGGAACTGCAAAGATACTGCGCAGAACCCTCAAGCTCCCAGGCCTCTGGTAGAGGACCCGAGGTTGGAGGAAAAAAACAGACCGCCCGCAGAAAAATCCAAAGAGAATCCTCCGCCATGAGCACTTTAGGTGATCTTGTACAGCAGGTCTGTGTCAGAGTTGACGTCATGCGCATCACTCAGATGAGTGTGATGTGGAGCGGAACATGACGTTGACCCCTACTGTTACTGTAGCTGCTCCAGGGGGATCTTCTGCCATTTACAGTTTGACATTTAAAAACACAATGGACCAACAAAGAATCCTTCAATGTTATATTTTTTACAATGTTGCGAATATCACCTACACAATGCTTTTTATCGGCTTATAATGCAGAGGTTTGCATCAATGGATTTTTTTTTTCTCTCTAATGACATGGGCATATTCCAAGCTGCCGGGATTCATCAGGCTCATATTGTGAAAGAGTGGTCCTGGGATAATGAAACATCATTTTCACACATGGATCGGCCCCCACAAAAACCTTAAGATTTGAGAGAAGGCAGTGGACTCTTCCATCATCAACACAACAATTACAGAAGCTTATCAACGCCAAAGCAAATGCCCGCCGTTATCAAAGCTAAAGGCTGTCCAGCAACCATTAGTGCGCAAGCTTTACTTTTTGACAGCAACGCTTTTCTTTTTGGCCAGGCAGTGTATTTCGACATTGTAAAGCTAATTACATTGTAAAGCGTTAATGTATTTCCATACATTAACGTTCACAATGAAAAATTTCCCTAAGCGATGCCAAACACGTCAAACGTTGTTGTCAGATGAGAAGTGGCACATTTACAGTATGTTGACCTCTGCTTGTACTATTGGCAAGCGCTGGAGAGGGTCTTCCACAATTTACTGTGAAACACACTAGAGATGGAGGGTACACATTATAAAACAAACATAATGGGAGAGATCCGCCATGCTTCTAGCACAGCAGCATAGAGTTACCGGAACCAAAACAGTAAACAAAAGAGCAATGGAATAGATACTAATTGATCTTTTATTGTACTGATGAATACCCATACTCGGGTGAAGATCCAACACTTTGTTTTAAATGTTTAATTCTTTATTATTTTAGTTAGTTAAAGGAGACGTGATGCAAAATTGACTTTTAGAGTACTGTTCTCTCATTAAAACATGCCCGAAGTAATTTTCTTTCATGCAGGTTCTCGGAGTAGTCTTATGTAATGTGGTTCTTTCTTCTTCTATTGATGCACTTTTTATTTCATGTAATAGGCGGAAAACCGAGCAGATCTGGGCTGAAAGTGTGTTCACCGTGGTACCACTGATTAGCGAGCAGAGCATGCAGTTCAGTGAAATTGAAATGCTGAGGTGCCCAAAAGGATGTTTTAAAGTCACAAGTAACCCTTCGCAAAAGCCCCGCCCCTTAACCAATGTATGCTAGCTCCTTCAAGAAGTGGTGTTTTTCACGTATCATAACGGGAGAGAAGAGCGTGTATAGGAGTTCTTATTTGTGCAATACCCGTCCAGATCGAGGCCAAATGGGTCTCAATGTGCAGTGGAGGAAAATATTAAAAATGGGTAACGAAGGGGACACTACAACTATCAAAGCAGTGTGCAGAAATATCCCCAGAGCTACCTCTAATGCAACTGGCACCGTGGTGTGGACTGTCATGCTCTCCTTCCTGTAGCACTTAGAAAGTAAACGTGCCAGATATTGGAGCGGCAGAAACAGCAATTTTGTGATGATGTCCAGCAACTCATGGAACTCTTGTCAAATGACTTGACGGATGATAAACGTGCATTAGCTTGGCTCTAGTTAGCGGCCGGTATTTATTTAGTTCGTTTATCAGCTTTGAATGGCGAGAAACGCCCTGTTCAAAGTGCGTTATTGGTTTAAATGGAAGGATATCCGGGGAATGTCTGGTAGCAATGGTTGCTATGTGTATGATTGGACAATGACTGTTTTGGGGCGGGGTTTTGCGAACAGGTCAATTATGCATGATTTGTCCTTATGAATATCTTCAACAGAACACTTGTGTCAAGACTGACTTCAATACTAATTAGCATCCTGAATTATCCTTTAGATTACTAACTTTCATCACAGCAATGCCAAACTCTCATTCATAAAATTCTTTAAAAGCTTATTGAGTCCCCCGTGTTTCTGTTGTTTTTGCTCTAAGCATCCTCGCTCGAACGAAAGGACATCACGAAGTAGCTGCAAACCATGTAAGATCCCACAAAACCCTCTCCTCCATGTGTATCTGTGAAGAAAACTAATCTGAAGCGCACAGCGGGGAGTGTGCCATGAAAGCGCTGCGGAGGAGAGCGAGAGCTGCAAAGGCCGCGCTGCTTCTGAACCACAGCTAATTGTGAGACAAAGCTTTGGGAAAATGCCATCGCTCTCCCCCGCGTTTACAGGGCGCGAGGTCCATTTTTCACCGGAGAGCGTATTGAAAAGCGGGTTGTCACAGCGCAAGAGAGGGAGAGGATGGGAGAATGGGCCTGAGCAGTGAAAAATCTCCATATAAAGCGGTTCTACAGGCAGTCCGGCGAACACGAGGAGCACAGCGGCGCAGGGGCTGGAGGGCAGGCCACCCGGTACCTCCACGATGTGTGAGGAAAGCTTGTTTTTGATCGCGTACAGGGAGGGATGAGGTCAAATAAATGCTAGTTTCCCTCTGCTTTGTCTGCAGAAGTGTTGCTGTAGGTCACAACATAAACAGCCGAATGAGGTTCAACTTCTCTAATCCAGAGCAAAAACATGTGTGTGAATGCTGGGGCGACACACTTTTGTCATGATCCAGTATGTATCACGATAGTGAGGGACAGATACGATACGTATTGCAATACAATATATTCCATTCTATATTCCACAGTATTAAATTAATATATTATAATCATTATAACAAACTTCAAGATTTTGTCCTCATATTTAATAATATGAGTTTCCAAAAGTCTGGCTCCTTTGTTTAATGAATCAGCACCAAATCTGGATTTAATAGAACTATATTTAAGTCAAAACATCTGTACATTTTCTTTCTGTAACTGAGTTGAGTATCAAAAGTATTGCAATACGTAGTTTCCAATATGGCAATATTGCAAAAACATATTTTGTCCCAGCCCTAATGAATGCCCTGAGATGTGATGGTTTCCGAGTGATAGGCCAAACGAGAACAATATAACTTTTCGCACCGACTGTACATTTTAGTTTGCAGGACAGGTCTCACTCTTTTCACCATTCCTTCTCTCGGCCAACTCAAATAACTTTCCAAACTTTCAGCTCCGCTATACTAAGCATAATTACATAGCAGCTCATTACAGGCAGTGTACCCTTAACGAGAATAGTTGAGGTGATGTAGGACACCCCTGCCTACCCTCCAGTTCACACTAACTTGCTTCATTATGAAAGCTACGTTACTGTACATTTTCTCCATGTGCGCCCGGAGAAGAGGCTATTCATTGTACGGCAGTGTGTTTGTAGGGTGGTATTTATTCTTTGGGTGTATAATCAAGTCTATTGCTGGAACTCTGTGTGGACTCTGATGAAGAATAGATGTGGAATAATGAGCCGGGCTATTATCTGCACTTAGATGTGATCTGTCTTTTCAAACATGCTCACAGTTCCTCAGGGTTGGTATGGAAATGATCACATCAATATATTAAAATGCAAAGAATGGTAACCTTTTGTATACATAGAAGCCTCCATGGAACAAGATAAAAATAGAGATACCGTGTTGTTATTAAGGGTTGGTTGTGATCAGTTGTTACTAGGTTCATCTTGTGGAATCATACAAACAGACCGTATATAGGGAGTTGGTAATCCTAGCTCTTCACAAAACTGCTTTTTGAGAAAATTGCTTTTACAATTAAACATCAACATCATCCATCAAATTTGGGTCCCATTTATAAGCCATCTTGCCGTTACAGATATGGAACAAAAGAGACTAGGACGTAGCCATCTGCTGCGTTTTAAGTGCTTTATTTTATTGATTTATTTAATACGACCATTATTTAACCAGGAAAGTCCAACATAGATTTTCACAATCTCTTTGCCCCAGTGGGGACCTCATTGCACATGGCTTTACTGTTTAATATTTCCATGTGTTCTATATATTTATTTTATGAATACGATTTGCCCCCAATCTGTTTATTGTGTTCTGTTTTCTAACGTTGAAAACAGTAAACTGCCAAAGTTCTTTAATCACTTAATCACAGACAAATAATTACCATGAATAGTGAGTGAATACGTGAGTGATTGATTGGAGAGGCAGTTGACACTGATCGCCAGCCAGGTCTCTGTCAGTCAACCCCAGAGTAGCTTTTTATCCCAGTGTGGGACAAGAATGAATATCAATGAAACTTAGAACCGTGTCATCTGCATTTGACCCATTCTTTAGTACTGGTGTTGCATGGGCATACCTTCCTGGGGTGGCTATATCCTCGCCAACTTTGGCCCAACAGGGACAGTCCCCACCAATATTTAAGTCCCGCTACTCGCATTGTAATGTGACACATGGGCGACGGTTTGCGTGGGGACATGCAAAGATTAACTGTGTGATCTTTCACTAAACCTTAAGTCAGATGTGGGCACTTTAGGTTCAGAGAAAGGACAGGCTGCATTACAACACTTTTTTGTTTCATGTCGATTGGTCAAATAAGAGATCTTCACATTTTCGGATTATAACTAGGCTACAGTCCATTTATGGAGCTTATTTCCATGTGCCACATTTATGTGTTCAGCGAAACCATGGCGATGTGTGTAGTTTAATTAGATCCAATGTTTTACTAAAAGACAGATCAGAAATGAGTTGTTATGTTCTTTCTACAACTCATTACAAGTGAAGTGCGAGTAGAGAGCCACATGTTCTTTTGTGTCGCACGGGGAGAAGAGACTGACTTGGTTACAAAAAGTATATACTAATATTTTTAAGTTTGTAGGCATTATTTTCTTCTTATTTACTGGATTAATGAGGGAAACAGGTGCGGCAGCGCAAAGGGAGAACAAGCAAACTCTACTCAGAAAGGTCCCCACAGTCTTTGACCCAGATGCAGTGTGTAGCAAGAACACTTAACCCCCCCAACCTCCGTATACCGTATTGATCAGAAAATACTACTGTTGCAGCTCCACAGCCGAGGGCATCTTCGGCAAAAATAGTTGTTTAATTCTTAGTCAACAAAACAGTTTAAAAGATCTAGCCGGGGCTGCAGATGTGCATGATGACATAGTCTGTTCAGCGTGTGGCTCAGGGTCATTCTCATCCCGCTGAGTGGTTTTTAAAATGATCTGACATGACACAGCTTTGATCGGGAGCTATTGCACTGTCCCTGTTCATCTGTGTGTGTGAACAAGGCCCTGAGCTGCTGCCTGTGTGTTCACTGTTATACGGAGCAGTAGTGAGGGATTTACTGTGAGGCTTTTCACAGGGAGCCGGGTCTTTGGGAATCCGTTCATTTCAAGGAGTCGTTCGAAAGACTCGCTCATTTTTATATTGATTTTTTTCTTTTTTATGACACCAGACAGAAAACTCATACAGTATGATCTAATAACTGATCAATGACGAGCACCAGCCTCTCTCTCTCTCGCAGTGCCAAATCAAGTGGCGTCGGCGTCCATGGAATGCTAATCGTCTCTCTCCTTTGCTACTCTCAACATTTTAATGCTGTCCATTCCTTTCTAGTCAAATTATCCAGAATTACAATGATTTTTTTTGCCATCCTGTTGTTATGTCAATAAGTAGTAGTAGTAGTATTCAGTCCAACAAATATGAGAAACAGTAAGCCAACATCATCAGCATCCTTATCATTTGTGACCGAAGGGTTGAGGCTGAAGTTCCGTTTATTTTTGCCCAACCCAGTGCACGGTTCAAGTAACACAACTGGAGACAAAAGCCCTTCCAAAGTAATACAAAACATTAAATATTTCACAAGTAATAACAGTGTCAGTAATAACAACATCTGTCGATACAGAGAAAAAATTAATTTTCTTTGCCATTTCTGGTCAACCAAACTCAAACTGTGCTCTGACATATCATACATTTTTAGCTTATCAATCCTGAGTTCGATATTTAAAAAAAAGAATAGTACATTTAAACCGCCTTTTAATGTCTTTAAACTAACCCTTTGTAAAGAAGCACCCTTTTATCTTTGTATTGTCCATTCCGTCTTTTGATCATTTTAAACAAAAGGTACTGGGGAAAAAAAACAAGTTTTCCGTTTGGCACTGTATAAAGAATCGATATAAACGTCATCCCTTTTGAACGGCTCTTTGCAATGAACTGATCCCCAAAGATTCGTCTCCCTGTGAAGAGCCGTGAATCCCCATCACGATCCAATACCCTACAGCTCCCCTCCCTCAGCGGGACACACCTGCTGCAGTGTTTCAGAGAAAGCAGAGGATTACGCAGCCGTCACAGCTGTCACTCACCAACACGCATCCCCTCCCATCACCCCTCCAACAGTCCGACCCAGATATGAGCCGCTGTCACCTGTCGCCATGGAAACACGCGCACCACATGATGACTCCCTCCACCTGGGCCCGTACGTTCACACACGTCCAATAGACTCTGCGCCTATTTAGAGGGAAGGGTCCCCGGGGGTCGGCAGAGGAAAAGCGATCTCCGTAGTGCACCCTCATATCTTCATATCCGAGCGGCGTGGGCGTATTGATTCAACCCAAATGCATTTAAGCCAACTGCCTTTCTAATCGCTGAAAGCGCCGTTAGGCACAAAATATACACTGACCACAAAGGAAAGGTTGCATGCTCTAATTGACTGATTCGCTGTAATCAAAAGATCTAGTGTTGCATCCCTTTTTCCACAAAGATCGTGTGTTGATGATGGGAGAGTGTGACCACTGCGCAAAGCTTCTCCAGCAGAAATCCACTGATGGGAATGACTTGGTTATTTAGGATTTTCAGCTGGTCTCATTCTTTGGGCGTATAGTGTAGAGACAAGGCAGGGCACATTTATTCATACCGCGGATTTCCGACACAAGGTAAATCATTGCACCTGACCTGACCAACTGCAGCGACACCAGATCAGAGCAGTTGGTAACATCCAGGTGGAATCTTTATTTTTCTGGTCAGTGTACATGTGCATAAGATAAGATATTTTATTGATCTCACAATCGAGAAATTCACATCAGCTCTCAAGAAACACTCGGGGCCGCAAATAGACAATAAAAAACTTTAAAAGGGCAAAAAGTATAAATAATGAAATCAGAACAGAATATAAAATGTAAAATGTCAGCATTGGCAGTGCAACATTCACAGTCATAGTGCAGGTGGTTGATGAAGTGATGCTGATAGATTATTGTACGTAGTTTGCATAAAAGTTATTGCACATGAGTTACTTTACAATATGGCTATATTCATCAATTGGTGCTTAATTATAAGCTTTAAAAAACTTAAAGGAGTTAGAAAAAAATATATATATTTCATCTTAAACGTAGTCAGGTGGTGTTAGATTTGCTGTTTATGGTTTTAAAATCAAAGATTAATTTCACAGTGTACGTTATAAAAAGCTTCAGAAGCATTAACATTTTGCTGTAGGCGGAATGGTGACACAATGGTTAGTGTTCAAGAAATGTAGTGCCACATGATGATGTTTTGGATGCTGGATGTTGATGTTTTCTATGTCTCTTAAAGGTGATAGCAAAGACACACTTCCAATTGGGTGGACAATAAAGTTTTCGTATTTGTTTTTGTTCTGGCCTCTCAGCTTGAAGATCCATGGGTTTGATGTTCTCCCAAAATATGCGTATGTTGAAGTGGGTGAAGTGTCTTGTCCAATCTTTGGATTCTTCCCAGCAGAGCCGCTGTTCCCCAGGTCGCATCCACTTAGACCAATGGTTCTTAAACTTTTTACACCAAGTACCACCTCATAAAATATATGAATCCCTAGTTCTGGTTTAGGATTTGAAATCAGGACTAAACCAGGTCTCAAAATGGCTTGAAATGGATCTATCTCTCTATGGACCAAATTATGTCTTTGGTAGAATTCCGTTCATGTTATACAAGCTGGATAAACTCCTCAGTCCATTCCAGTATGTGCAGAGTGCGTGTGTGCTGAGCACAGTGAAGCATGTTAACCACTGTGTCCTCTCAATGTGAAGAGGAGCTTGTTAAGTGGGAACTGTCATAAAACCAAACCCAAGCAGCATTTCCTCAGCAGACAGGGACACGAGCGTAGCCTGCGTACTGGGAATGTAAAACAAATACTAAAACAGGACTAAGAACAAAGACGAAACCAAGGGCTAAACCAAAGACAGAGAGGGGCTAAACCAAGGCTGAGTAAGACTCCAGGTTATTGGGGTTGAGTTCAGGGCAAACAACTTTATCTCAGAAAACAACATTTAGTTACAGAAACAGCCGCAAAATCAAATTTTTCCTCAACTCTTTAAAATAACCCAGAGTGCCATCGCTGGTAAAATGATGACGGTAGATGCTGAAAGCAGTCATATAATTAGGGCTACACCAAAGCCAGAGGGTGAGCATTAGCAAAACGCACTGGGAGAGAGAACGAGGTTGTCGCCCATGATGCACTTCTTATAAATTCATCTCAGAAGGTCTTAGAGGTCTTAGGTTCTCTGGGTCATAAATGGTGTTACAGTAAATTAGTTTCACTTAGGCTACCTTGACAAATGCAACCGCGCCACAATGGACAATGTTCTGGTCTAACCGGCCCAAAAGTGCGTCGGCCCACCGAGAAAAGTCCCGGTGCTCCCTATGGCCAGTCCAGCCCTGATATAAGCCAAACACAAGTCAAAGTCAAGGTCAAGGAATGGGCGAACTGGCACCAAACCATGACCAAAACTCTGCATCAGGACAAAAGCAGAACTAAACCAAGGCTAATCTCTTTGTAGAGCACATAATTTTGCACACAAAGTCATTAACAGAACAAGAATGTATTAAACGTATGCGAGAAGGCAAATAAAATTCATGAAACATCAGTAATCCTCTAGAGTGCATGAGAAATACTGCTCAATTTACATTTCCAGCCTGGATTTGAACAATGTTTGTGTTTAGTCCTGACTCTGGGACCAGCAGGGGCCCGGGATGGTTCATATGGCTTTGCATCAAAATGAGAGACATAGCAATAATCGCAACATGCAAACATATAGTAATAAGGGAAAGTGCATTTTTCCCTGTATTACGCTGCCCAGGCAGAGTCCTGCACCGGGTCGGGTACCCGCGGGTATCTGATGGGTACCCGCAAAAGTTGCTGAAACGGGCGGGTTTTACGTCCTGGAAATTTACCCGCGGATATGCGGGTGGGTAATGATAACACACGGACGGCTGGGCGGGTAGCTGCTACCTGCACAGTATTTAATCGATATCATTATGGTGTCTACAGACCTAACCACACAGCTCGTGCTGTTGCTTCTAAGATATGAATGAAAACGGTTTCCTGATTCTTTGTACTTTGGTGACAGTATAGTTTTACGAGCCTACATTTCTCTGACACTTGAGGCAAATCTCGCCTCTTTCCTCTCTTCCTCTCCTGGATATTATTTCAATATGTGTGGGTTTGGAGTGTGTAGTACCTGTCTGTCCAGCGATCATGTCATGATAAAATCCCCTTAAAACATATTTGTAATCCAGTGCGTCCTTTATTTTGATCGCGCCCGTGTTTCCATATGATTCCTCTGATCCGAATGCCTGGGCTCGGGAAAGGCATTTCAAACCGCTGCTGCTTGACATGAAGATTCCCTCTTTCCAGACAGTGTCTCCGTTTCACTTGTGTCTGTATGATGTACTGGGAGTGGTTATGATGTTCCAAATTCAGATGATCAATAATTTTTTTGCGAATCTGTGTTTTTACTCCTCCGGCCTCCTCACGCCAAACATCTGCGCATTGCCGCCGATTCCCACAGCTCTAAGGCACCTGCAACCACGCACACTCATCACCCGCACATGTGCGCGCACTTACATTGACAAAACACAGGAATCAACCGCACCGATGTATTACCAGTTTAAGCATTCAACCCTCATTAGCGTCACGTTGTTTTGTTCAGATGTGCATCGAAAAAAAATAAAGTGCTTCAATATAATGCTTTTAATTTGTATGATTTATCACGGGCACGGGTGGGTAACGGGTAGAATGTTAACGGGTCCGGGCGGGTACGGATTTAACTCTTGATATAATCACGGGTTTACGGGCGGGTAGATGCTGTAGCGGATGGGTGCGGGTGGGTGTGGGTCTCCAAAAATGGACCCGTGCAGGACTCTGTGCCCAGGTTCAAATGTAAGTACTGTAGGTCAGGTCAGCCGCTCACTGAACCCTGGGCCGCACCAATACAATTCGATCTTTAATATGAAAGTGAATACATTACACACTCGACCCCTGACAGCATGTAGGGGGATGATGTTGTCGGATAAACGCTCGCTTGTTTGTGATTGTGAAAATTAGGAGTTTTATTTATTTATAGGTGAAAATGTATATGTTAAGAGAGCGTCTCTCCTCACTAAATAAAAATGTTAAACACACATTCTCAGTAACTGTTGAGTGTAGCCAGGAGCTAGTCTCTCCCTCTCTCTGCCCTGCGTTCATTTGCCCAGGAATAATATCATTAGCTCAGTGTTTCGTGTGTCCCTGGTGACCACATTCTGTAATCCCCGCTGCTTTGAGCTGGTTAAAGGGAGGCGCTGCAGATCAGTACAGAGAGACAGAGAGAGGGGATGTACCGTGGGTTACATAAGTATCGGCCCCCCTTTAACTTTTCAACATTTTGCCGTACTATGGACCATAAACATAAATATATTTAACTTTTAAATTTAAATTTTATGTGAAAGACACACACTAAGTGACATACAATCTAATGTCAGTTCAAATACAGCTGCTCTGTGATGGTCTCAGGGGTCTGTTAAGAGACTATTGGGAGCAGACAGCATCATGAAGTCCAATAACACACCAGACAGGTCCGGGATAAAGTTATTGAGAAGTATAAAGCTGGGTTAGGTTATTTCCAAAGCTTTGAACATCTCTCAAAGTACAGTTACCATCCAGGAATAGAAAGAGTGTGGCATCACTGCAAACCTACCAAGACCCGGCCGTCCTCCTAAACTTACTGACCGAACAAGGACCGCACTGACCAGAGCTGTTACCAAGAAGCCTATGATGACCCTGGATGAACTGCAGAGAGCTACAGCTCAGGTGGGGGAAACTGTACACAGGACAACTATTAGTCGTACACTGCACAAATGGAGAGTGGAATTTTAAAAAGAAAACCATGAGAAGTCCTGTTTGCTGTTTGCCAGAAGCCACATGGAGGCCACATGGTAGGTTTGCAGTGATGCCATACTCTTTCCATTCCTGGATGATGTATTTAACTGTACTTTGAGAGATGTTCAAAGCTTTGGAAATGTTTTTATAACCTAACCCAGCTTTATACTTCTCAATAACTTTATCTCGGACCTGTCTGGTGTGTTATTGGACTTCATGATGCTGTTTGCTCCCCAATAGTCTCTTAACAGACCTCTGAGACCATCACAGAGCAGCTGTATTTGAACTGACATTAGATTACACACAGGTAGACTCTATTTAGTCATTTGGTCAACATGTGATCATTCAGAAATCTTCAAACTTCTGAAGGCAATTGTTTGCACTAAAAGGAAAGGGGGGCCGGTACTTATGCACATCCCACTTTTCAGTTGTTTATTTATAAAAAAAAAATCAAAATCATGTATAAATTTAATTTCACTTCACGATCGTGTGTCACTTAGTGTGCGTATGTCACATAAAATTGCAATTAAATATATTTATGTTTATGGTCCATAGTATGGCAAAATGTCGAAAAGTTAAACGGGGGCAGATACTTACTTATGCAACCCACTGTATGCGCCTGACCTCTCTCCAGTATGGCCTATCTAACCAAAGTTGTTTATTCATTGTATGCACAACAATTAAAACAACCTACCTGCCAAAAAAAAATAATAATAATAATAAAAAATGATTTAAGCTAGCAATACATCTAAAGGACATTACTTGGCTGTTTTACTACATACAGTATGTATTGTCAAAATACAAAAACATAGGGCTAAAACACATTAATTTTGGAAAAGTTTCTAGTTGAATTCAATTTTCTTACAAACATCAAAATGATCAAAGTTTTCCATCATTCCTCTGTTTGATGGACTGTTTGCAGATCAACAAATGAAACATGCTTTAAGTCTTACTTGGTCCTACCTGTACACACCCTGTATGAACTAATAAAAGCCTAATTATTAACTTAGTAACTAACAGAAATGAGCAAACTAAGTAAATGAGACCTTAAATCCGGCCATTGAACATGACCAAGACCCAAATGCATCTGCTTAATTGAAGATAATAGAAAAGAACAACACAAATATTTTCACTGACATAAAGGAAAGTAATGGGGCTGCTGTGTCCTTTTTTGTTTGATTTGACAGTCTATTTGAGAATTATACTTGTTTAAACCGCCCCAAACCACGACTGCACTGACCCCTTTGGCAAAAAAAATCCAATGTGGCCCTTACATTAAAAAGTTACCAATACCTGTTTTGATTATTGTGTCATTTTGTGTTAAAGGAAAGAAATGTAACAACACAAATCCTAACCTAACAAAAAATAAAAATCCTGGTCATATTTTCAAAAACGCTGCCTCCTGAACGCACCCGTCCGCGTCCCCCCTGCCCACGGGGTCATCACTCTTCAAAGGAACCGTGATGGGAAGCCTGTCCGAAAAAGAGGTGAGCGAGCAGCGCAGATGTCAGTCCTGCTCCGATGATTGCCTCTCGCGCTGTAAGACGAGGCCGTTTAAAAAAAATGAAATAGCTTATCACGGTGTACTTCAGTGTCCACTCCAGCGTGGGAATTCTCTGCTGCGCTCACCTTGAGGGGTGCTTGACTCGGTAATGCGGGCTTGTCGGAGAAGATTAGCTCTCTTCCATAGGCTGACCCCGATGTAGAATGGGTGTTTGGATAAGAGGCTGAGGGAAGCGAGATACAGGTTAGGTGCAAATAAATGAGCCAAGTGAAGAAGAAGAAAGATAGATAGATAGAGAGATAGAGAGATAGATAGAGATATAGATAGATAGATAGATAGATAGATAGATAGATATCTAGCTAGATAGAGATAGAGAGAGAGAAATAGATAGATAGATAGATAGATAGATAGATAGATAGATAGATAGATAGATCCTAACAATAAAAAATCTAACACTGGTGTTCCACAGGGATCCGTCCTCTGACCCCGCTTTTTTTTAATAAAAGCTGCATCTCTAATAGAGTAATATATATATAATATATATCATGGCCGGAAATGAATATTTTAGATTTCATTCATATTTCTAGCTGACATTGAAACTACCTGTCAAGAGCCACACTAATACTGGGCTAACTCTTATCAATGTAATATTGATTAGGGCTGAACGATTTGGAAAATAATCTAATTGCAATTTTTTTTCTCAATATTGCGATTGCGATTAAATATGCGATTATCATTGCAAGGTCCACTTCTCATGTATTTTTCACCTAACACAAGCAACAAATCAGTCTGTTTCATAATAAACAATATTAGATTAATTTGAAGTGAAAATTGCAACAATAAAGCAAACAAAATTGTTGCCTGACCTATTCAAAATGTGGACTGCACTTCTTAAAAACTGTCTGAACTTAACAGTACAGTCTATAAATAAAAGATAAATTATATATATAGATATTAAATAACATGATAAAACTCACTGATCCAGTCAGTAACATCCCCCATACTAAAGTGCAGGAAAAGTAAGAACAAACGTCTGCTTTAACTAGTTGGAAAAGTTTTAGGAAATCAAACTCCCAATTAATACAAAATAAACTATTTATTATTTCGGCCAATCAAATCCCTGTCTGAGCTGCGACTCGTAGTTGCTTCAGATGTGCGTTATTGATGGACACGGAGAGGCCAGATGGAGCACACGCCAAAACACAGTGGAATTAGGAGCAGCATTTTGGTTTTGGGATGTAACTTTGGACAATATCAAGAAAGAGAAGAACAGTGACGCAAGGAGACATGAGGTGCCAAACACAGACACTTTACTTTCTCTTTGACTCGCAGCCATTTAGTGACATTTCAGCGCTAAACAGCACATTTACTTTAAAATAAGACATGACACGGACTCCTGCCTCAGATCGTAGTTTCCAACACTTTTCATACAGCAGTTTAGTGTTTATATCTAGCGTCTGGGAGCGCATATGCGGTAGATGCAAAGGTAAATAAAGGCACATGGCACATCACCTCCGCGGATACTTTATGGTCATTATGCTTTTGAGATAAGTTCTTTATCCACAACATTCCCAAGCCTCCTAAACTGAGCCACAAACGACTCTTTACTCTGTACAAGCAGCACAGACTCACCTATATCTCTGTGGAGGCAGAGACATGTGAATCCGGAGGTGAGGGAGTTTCTGTGATCATCAGAGCGTGTAGTAGCAGTGAGAGAACGGCGTGATTAGCTCTGCGGCTAACGCAATGCTAACGGAGAAGAAAGCAAAAGCCCTTTGCGGTGGCTGCATGATAAACGCTGATATTTTCACTGTACATCCACAATCTACCGCGCACCTTAACTAGACTGAGACGTAAACAAAAGCACGCGGCGGAGCAGACATTGATGCCATATCTTGCTGCTCCATTCACTTCCAAAATCGCGTGCCCTGCGATTACGAAATCGCGTTGTGTCATATCGCGATAAAATTGCAAATGCAATTAATCGTTCAGCCCTAATATTGATTTAGAATGGCTCCTGTAAAAATCGTTTATATAAAGAAGGGGCTTTGAGCTGTTTTAGCTCTGATTGGACAAAGCGTGACTCATTTTAGGCAATTGAAGCAGTAAGAAATACTATGACGCAAAATATTGATAAAAGTGTGATATTCAGTGAAAATAGTATTTGGAGTGTTTTTTGTGTGTGTGTGTGTTTTTGTGTTCTCCGAAAAGTAAGCAGTGGAAGGTGTCATAGAAATCTGAATCACCGACCTTACAAAATCATGTTACATATGCTGTATAAACATCTGACTATACACAGTTGTACAACATTACATCTTTGACAGTTCCCACCTTTTCCTTTCAGAGCATGTTTGTGACAGTAACTCGGGCGGCAGCAGCTGTGCAGTGTTCTTAGTGTTTTCAAGCCTTGCGATGATGCACACATGTTTTTCACACATGCTCTCGTTGTAATGTGACACATGGGCGTAGGCTTGCGTGGGCACATCTGTAGATCTTCTCATTGTGCGAACTTTCACATAAACTTTACACCGATGAGGGTACTTTATAGTAAAAAGGAAAAAGGACGGTCAGCATCACAACACACTTTGTTTGGTGCGGATTGGTCAAATATTTGCAGAGATTGTCACATTTTGGGTTCTGTTTATGGAGCTTATTTACGTGCACCACATTTACAGTATGTGTTCAGCCGAAACATGGGATCTTTGTAGTTTAATTTGATCCAATTACTCTAAAACCCACTGCAGTTATGCTCTTTCCATCACTTAGCTTTACTGGCAAGTCAAGTGGAAAGGAGAGTGTCATGTTCCTTCGTCCCTGAGCACAGAAGTGAGTTCCCACCAATAATGACACCACACTTACACCCTTGGTTTGGTAACACCATTGGCCCACGTATGCTAAAAGTGCTTATGCAAACTGTATGTATAAATGCTGGGCGCTGACACTGATGCAAGGTGTGGCTCTCCACAAGTCAATAAGCCTTCATGCTTGATTCCAGAACAGCTTATTTACACTTTTATTCAAAGCTTGCCACACAAACATCCACTACAATTCTATTACGGTCCAACAGGTTTTGCTCACATGGCTATGAGTGATTGCAATCAAATTGCCATTTTTATTTTATTTTATTTATTTATTTGATCAGGGACAATGCACAAACAACATTAGTCTAAAAAAGAAGAGATGTCATGTGCCAGGTTATAGCAAAAATGCTAATTTCCACCCGCAGTCCCTGGACAGGTTGATGTTATACTTAAAGGAATTCATAAAATATATACAGAATAATACATAAACGCTTACATCATAAAAGCACTTTCTATCATTCACTCTCGCTCACAATTTACAGCATTCACAGTCATTCAGTGCGTACAGGTTTGCTTTGATAATAACCACTGTTTGGTCAGGCGTGTAAATGTGCTATAATTTGTGCATGAAATAATTTCATTTGGAAGAGTGTTCCAAAGGCTCGCTGCTTTATAAGAGAATGATTGTTGACCATATGCAGTTTTGCGTCTCGGAACGCTGCACTCTCCTCTGACTGTTGACCGTGTGGTTCTAGAGATTCTCTCCGAATTGAGTGTAAAAATTTTCTCAGAGGGGGAGCAGTGATGTTATAGATTATTTTAAACAGAGCAGAAATTTGATTATATTTAATAAGGTTTTCGAAACTCAGAAAGTTATATTTACTTTGTACTTTACAGTGATGATACTTACGAGGCTTTTTATCATGAATTTTTATGGCCCTTTTATATAATGATTCAAGTGATTTTAACGATGTTTTACACGCCTGAGACCAACTAGACATGCAATACAGAAAATGTGGAACAATCATAGTGTTGAGGTAAGTATTTGAGGCCTCTGTAGTTAATGAGTTTCTAATATGTTTAAAGTTCATCAAGTTAAATTTCAGTGTGTTACCAAGTCTTTTTATGTGACTTTTAAAACCAAGATTCGAATCAAGTATTAGACCTAAATATTTTGTTTGGTTTACATTTTTAATTTTTGTCCATTTACTTGAATTTCTTGAGTTTGTTGTAATTTACGTTTATTCGAAAAAAACATTGAAACCGTTTTATCAACATTTAAGGTCAGGCAGGACGTCTGCAACCATTCTGCAACTTTTTTCATCTCATTTGATAATTTGTCAGCAACCTCCAGCTCGTTTTTCCCAAAAGTGAAGATAACCGTATCATCAGCGTACATGATCACGTCACTGTCAGAGCACACTGTAGGGAGGTCATTTATATAGATGCTAAAAAGCAAGGGTCCCAAAATAGACCCTTGCGGCACTCCCATTGAGGTGGCTCTAAACGCAGATTGGATGTTATTTACTCGTACACACTGATGTCGGTCGCTCAAATAAGATCTTATCCAGTTTTGGGTGTGCTCAGAGAGACTATATTGATTTAATTTACTGTAGAGTATCTGATGGTTGACGGTGTCAAAAGCTTTACGCAGATCAAGGAAGACTGCTCCCACCACCCTTCCCTGATCCACATATGCCCTGACAGTTTCCAGGAAGTAGCAACAGGCAGAGTCTGTTGAATACTTCCGTCTGAAACCAAACTGCATTGGGTTAAGAGCGCTTGTGAGTCAAAGTGGGCGGTAAGTTGATCCGCCACTGTCTTCTCGAGCACTTTTGACGCTGCTGGAAGGATGCTTATTGGACGATAATTGTTCATTTCTTGTTTGTCACCAGACTTAAATATAGGGGTGACAATCGCAGGTTTTAGGGCTGCTGGAAAAATCCCGTCACTAATTGATTGATTGATCATTGTTGTCAACGGATCAGAGAAGATGTCCCTATATTGTTTAAGAAAAGAAGTATCAAGTCCATAAATATCTTTTGCTTTGCTGCTGTTTAGCCCAGTCATTATTTTTTCAACTTTGGTTTTAGTTATTGGACTAAGATTAAACTCTGATTTGTCACTGATTATGAGAGGGGGATAAACAATTTGAAAATTCTGAGCCAGTTTTTGGACAATGTTTAAAAAATATTCATTAAAATTTGTTGCTATTGCAAAAGAGTCATCAATCATTTTCCCATTTATTTTGAGATGGATATTCTCACACTTTGACTTTTCTTTTCCAATCAATTTATCAATAGTTTTCCATATCATTCTACTATTACCTTGTGCATTTCAATGAAAAAACTGGCTTTGGCCTTTCTAAGCTCAGCTGTAACTTTATTTCTTTGACTTGTAAAGGCGAATCGATCCGTTGTTAGTCCTGATTTTAGGAATGTTTTTAGCGCCACATCTCGCTTTTTCATCATATCCCAAATAGTTTTATTTAACCATGGCAAATTTCGTTTTGCATATCGCTTTCTCTGCTTATTTTTTGTATATTTGTTTAAGATGTTATTTACAGTCAACATAAGATCATGACAGCCCTGTTCACAAGATTTTTTCTCCATGATGTCTGCCCACTTTATTTGTTTTAAATCTTTTTCAACCAGTTGTAAATCTTTCTTTGGGATAAAAGTGATACACATTTTACTGTTAACTGGATTTTCATTCTTGCACCTTGCTTTTGTCAGTTTTCTAGCTACTAGGGTTAAATTGTGGTCAGACATGCCTGTGATGAAATTATAAGTTTTAACTATTCTCTCAGGTTTATTTGTCAATATTAAATCTATTAAGGTTTGGGAAGATCTTGTTATACGAGTTGGTTTACTTAATAGTGTGAATGGTTTGCAGTTAGCAAATCATAAAAGCGTGATTATTTGGATCAGGGGTTGTCTCTGGGTCTGGCTTTGAGACGTCCCTTTCATCATGTTATGGCAAAAAGGTTAGACCCGTCTCCCCCTTCCACACTGCTATGTCCCGACACATCCATCAAAATCCACCATCAAACCCATTTTAGCCAAACCATCGTCCCATCATTCCCGTCAGCCCACGTCAGATGAGATTGGATTCCCGGCGCAGGTATCGGCGCGGTAAATACTATTAGCGCTCGGTTCAAAGCGCAGCGTCGTTCTTATCGTGGGCCCGAGAAAATGACTTCACTTTTTATTACCCGCAAATCTCATATCAAAGAATCAGCTCGGGCCGCCGCGGAGTAGTCAGGGACGGGGCGGCTGAGGGGGAGGGTCATGGGCGGCGATGGAGGCGCTTTGATTCCACGCCCGCAGAGGTCTTTGAAGGCAGCACGGCAGCAACTACAGAATGTGGAGGGACGGCCGTGAGTGAAACATACTACGCTGAAATAAGAGTCAGGAGGATGTTTAAGAGTCGATATTATGCTGAACCGATTGATCAAAAAACATACCTGGGGTTGTGTTTTGTGTAAACCTGCGAATCCACCCTCTCAACAGCTTTAAACACTGGGAGCGGGACATCTGCAGCTCGTCTCCATGGAGATGCGGACTAAAGACTTAAATAGGTTAGGTCCTCATCCAAATCCTTTATTGGATTACTCGGCAGAAAAAGGCTTTTCTGTGTCGCGTAGGTTTTGTAAACGGCAACAGTAGAATCCTTTAAATGAAATGACAAGATGGAATCAATCCAAAAAGACATCAATATAATTGTGAATTGAAACATTAAAAAGTGAAGAGGGTCGTTAAAATACTTTCAATGTCATATGCCGTTCAAAACAAAAGAACTGTTTTTAGCCTGGTTTTGTACTTTGTCAGAGTTGAGGCCTGTCTCACATCTTCTGGAAGTTTGTTCTAGATTTTAGCTGCGTAAAACTGAAATGCACCGAACCGTTCTTATTCCTGACTCTGGGACAGGCAGGAGACCTCTCCCTGAGGTTCTCATCATGTTTAGTCCTGACTCTAGGTCCAGCAGGGGACCAGTCATTCTTCTCATACACTCTGTTCCATACATGTTTATGTGTTGGATTTTGCCGCCTTGGATGTGTTGTAAAGGCAAGAAGCAGCACTGCTCATTAGCGACCACACATTTGGCTTAAAGCTGCACGACCTGAATCAAACCATGGAAGTCGTAGGCTGTTGCTGTTGCCTAAACTCGTTTCTAGCTCTCACAGACCCTCCACATCCCGACTGTTCACTTGAGTTCATTAGAAGCTCGTCTCAGCCGGAGTTCATAGCCTGACAGAGTTGACACATGAACAGGGCAGAGCTAACACTGTGCTAATTTAGCCTCTGACTAGTTCACGCTGGAGGAAAATGCCATATATTTAGACACAGGCAGGATGGGAGGTCACAAGATGATTGCAAGACAGTCTAACATTTCCATATTACATTCATTACTTTTTTGGCTTACACTTAATCTGAAATCCACTCAAAAGGATGGAACATACAATATTTGTCAGGTAAATACAAAGAAATAAATTGAAGCAATAGACCTGATTAAAGCATGTCGAGCACTTTGATCATGTTGGTTGGCCCTGTTATTCTTCGAGCACACAGTAAACAGTCTCATGTGGTTCCCTCGTAGCTGCTGAACTATCGTCTAATTGCTTCTAATAAATATAAGCCTGCTCGTGGTGACCCGTGAACAAGTCTGGAGTGAGAGTAAAATGCACCGATGTCACATTACTGACGAGAACATCTGTCTGCAGCTTCATTAGCCCAAGTATTTCTCACAGCTCTGATAACATTTCTAACGCGTTGGGACGACTGGCATTTAAATCTTCTATTTATCTGATCTGGTGTTGACCTGGGGCATCATCTGGAGCGCTTCTTTCCGTGCCCGTTTCGCCACTTGGCTCCCGGCTCTGTGAACTCTGCTGTGAGTGTGAGGAGGAAGTTGAAGATCCAGTGTTACTTGGCTGCGGCTCAAAGTAGGAGAACTCTATTTTAGCACAGGCTCAATCGACCCTGGTACAGTGGGAAATGGTGCTGAAGGGAGAGAATATCAAAAAGGAATTTAAAGGTGATAGCCAATGGAAGACGATGCTTTAAAGGCAGAGGTGATCGCAAAAAGGCTTTTACAGTGGTGGTTCTCAACTGGTGGGTCGGGACCCAAAAGTGGATCGCAGGGCCATTTTTGCCGGGTCACGAAGTGAGCTTTACTGAGAGAACATTTCTTTCAATGGCTATATGAACAGCAAGCTTAATGCTTTTTAATGCCCAAATACTGTATTTTAATGCCAAAGAAAATACTTTGTACATATTCATTTCTCAAGATTTGAAATCATTCTATTAACGAGCAGAATGTGGGAAATCTCAATATTCTAAAGCATATTGGGCACACCTGGTGACTGTGGAGCAATAAATAGTGCACAGTTTCAGTCAAAACTGCAGTTGAGTGGATTTTAAACCAAAATGTCTGTATTTTTGACAAACTTGACGAGTAATAATCGAGCAATGTCATTACCTTCTAATGTTTTTTTAATGGCATTTAAGGCACAATTCATCGAATCACTTTTAGGGCCAGCTCTTGTGCCTGGCACAGTCCGTGCGCACAACTCTAAATGCAACGTGGTACACGCGCGATCTTGCGTGTGGCGCAGGTTTTGCGCTAAAACCTCTCTCACTAGGGAGAGTGCGGTATTTAAGAAAAGAGGCCAACTGAGGCGGGTTCATTACAAGCAGCAGTCGGAGCGCTGCTCTCCTGTGGCAACCTTCACATTCTGTTCCTCTTTACATCCCACTGCTTTGTAATCTTCCTTAGAATCGATGTCAAATTGAAAACAAAAGCGAAATTACCTTGAAAAGTCTGCTTGAGCGTACGCACGGGCTTACTTGGGTACAGTAGATCAACACACACACCCCTAACACCAAAACAACAGTTTCCCATAAATAAACCACACACTCAAGTGCCACAACACCACGTCTGATCTGCGTTTTAAGGTGACGTTTCCATGGTGTGTCAGTGTTTACCTCCTGATGACTGAAGAGCATCAGCGCTGGTCGGTGTAATAAGCCTCATGTTTCCTTTCACATGGTTGCTCCTTGTGTCGGCTACAGCTCAGTCCAAAAGAAAGAAGCGCATGTCACAAACGGGGCGCAGAGCAAACTTTTTTCTTTTTCTTTTTTCCAATTCAGCCGCTCCAAGAATCCTGGAGCTGTAGCTCAATGTTAACAATAAGCCACAACTACTGCAACTCCTCCACAGCCAATATGACAGTTTCTGATCCATTAAATCCTTACATTTGGTAACTTTGCGCACTTGAAGGTTATCTAACGCCGAGGCTGCTGCCTTTCTTTCCCCGCCCGCTCATCTTGGATCTGCAGCGAGTGGAGGGACAGTTTTATTTCTTTCATCTTTATTAAACATTGCACGCTGCATGTGCATGTTATTAAGCGTTTACAGGACAAACTAAAAAATGCGAGTCTGTCCACTGTTTTATAGGGTTCACGCAGAAGTCAGCTGGACTTTCCCATTTCTCCCATGTTGTCAGGAAGTGGGACTCATGCATATAGCCCATTGTGAGGGAAGCACTTTTGATCCATTTGTTACTGTAAAAAACATGATAATACCAACGGTAACGTCTCTACAAAACAGAATCCAGCGTATTCTCTCTCTTGTGTCCCACTCACAGCGATTACAGCATAATCCATATTTAATGCCCGCCCCCCGCTGCCCTGCTGCCCTCTGCCTGGCCCCCAGTGCGTCCGCTGCTGCGCTCTGATTAAAACTCCCCTGCCCAGATGTTGTCCCGTGCCGGTCAGAGGTGCCGCCTGTGATTCTTCCCCCCCCCAGCGGACCCAGAGGCATCGATCGGCGCGCCGCCTGGCTCCATCACACTTACAGGAGCCATTATCGGCCGCTGTTCAGAGGCGTTCTGTGGGGAAACACCGTGTGGATTGATGACAAATGGGCCTGTGGAAGAGTAAATGCTTTTGATCCTACAGGGGACGCAGTCAATGTGTGAAGATGTTCATGACACTTAATGACCCAATCACGTCTGGATTTGAGTAGTTTTGTTTATGGATCACATTCTGGTAAATACCGTTTGTGGGCTTAGGGCTTCAAAGGTTATGGACATGATTTATTGATTTTTATTGATTGATTTATTATTTGCTGTTTTGAACCTGTTTTGTATAACATTCTTAAGCCGTCACATGTACTTGGTGGTTTAAGTGTCGCAGATGTTTCTCATCCAAGAAGCTTCATCGGCAACAAATGATCTTTTTGACAGACAGCGAGCTGGATATACTGTATACTGAGCCAGTAGGAGGCGCATTGTTATCATGAACCTCTGCAATGTCACAACATTTATTTCCGTCCAGTGGTGTATTCATTTTTCACCAAGAGTGTATTGATGATGGGAGAGTCTGACCACTGTGCAGAACCAGTTATTTTGTCATCTTGAATCATATTTACTTGACCTTTCTTTTCAGAAGACTATGGGTGTAAAAACATTCAGAATAGTTTTTATTTATACAGGGAGAGTGTCCGATGTATCGTTGACCACAAAAGAAAGATGCTTGTTCCAGTTATAGCAAAGAGGCTGATTTCCACCTGTGTTTTACCCTTTTTGGGCTGAGTCATTTACCAAGCATTTGCTCACGTGCAAAATCAGTAGCCTGAGCTACAGTGGATGGCAGCCCTGTCATCTGTGCATTGTCTTTGTTACGCAGCATTCTCTCCTTCACATATCAGATTTGGGCCTAAAACTGTAATGCAGGCCATTTCAAATGCTATTTCTGGTGCAACATGCCCAAAAATAGCCATACAGTATGCTATTGTCCAGCTTGAACTAACAATGTAGCACCTGCCTACCCCATACTGTAAGTGTATATTGATATTGGTGGCACAGCGGTTAGCTTTTATGCTTCACAGCTAGAAGGTCCCGGGATCGAGTCCCACCTGGACGGGGCCTTACTGTGTGGAGTTTGCACGTTTTCCCCGTGTCTGCGTAGGTTTCCTCTGAGTACTCCTGTTTCCCCTACTACGAAAAACATGCACAATAGACCAGGATGAATCAGAGTGCGAGTGTGGGACAACGGATGCAAATTAGCCCAAGGCTACAATCCTGTGTGGCGTGTTTACATGCACAAGTCCCATGTATGTTCATTAACATGCACTGTCCCGACCAAATAAACCAATACATAAATAATGTGTCTTCAAAAAAATATTATTTACACACATTTCATTGAAACATCAACCTACTTTAAAGTTCATACTCAGACTGATCAAATTGATTCCCACCAATTTCCACACATGTATCACTTTTCACATTTGATGAGTATCTGACACTTTCCAGTTGAAACTCATTAGTATGCACAGGCGTTCAACACAAGCTGAGCAGAAGCTTGTTTTTTAATTTTGTTTCGGTAACACTTTGTTTTACACTGCCCTTGATACATCGTACCAAACTAAATTTTGTGCAATGTAATCTGCTTTTTAACCACTATGTAGTACAAACACAATGGATTAATGTGTATTTGTACTTTTGGATGGACATGATGCATAAGACCCTGAGGGTTAGGGCTTAAGGTTAGGGTTAGAGTTAGGGTTTTATGTCATATTACATTATGTACATCAAAACTACAAATACATATTATTCCGTTGTGTATCTAACCCACAGGTACAAGTTATTACACATTGACATTACATTGTAGTACAATGTATCAAGGGTAGAGTCAAATAAAGTGTTACGCATAAATAAACTTGATTTTCTAGCCTCTCCTTAGTTAACCTGTCACTTGCCGTCATAATCAGGGGTTAATGTTATGATTAGGGTTAAGAACGGCAAATGTGATGTAAGTTGTGTTTCACACACACAGATCTTAGTTTTAGAAACTGAAGGTCTTGGCTTTCAAATGAAGTATCACACTGGCATATACCTGTAGGCTGTGAGCTCTTCTGTCAACATGCTTTGAGATTTAGATATGCACAATTGCTAAATGTAACCCTAAACTGGCAGATTCCAGGTTAAACACACAAACGATTTAAACAAAGCACATGCAATAATCTCTGTCCTTGAAATGACTCAGCGGCTCTTCAGGCAAAAGCAGTTCTACATGTTGGGATGCTGTTCTCTGCTGCCGCCTTTGTCATCAGCATCATCTGCCTGCTGTGACATCTCATTTATTCGTGTGTTCCCGGGGGTAGCAGGTGAATCTAGTCATATCCGATATGACTTTGTATTTGGCGAAAGCTGGGACATGTTTATTATTTTGCTGGCTCGAGTGCCGATATTTCAAAGACCACGCAACAATGTGTGAAGGGGTGCTGGTAAAAAGGGGGGAGAGAAGTACCTTTAATTCTCTTGTTTATTACACCAACTTGAATTGGACTTTGTGCCGGTGCCCTGCTGTGATCATAGGATTCTTATTGCGTAATTCTGCCTCCACCTGACAGTCTTAAACAGCTCGTGCTCCCCGTACTCCCCCCTCTCTCTCCTCAGGCTTTGTTCTGGGGTTAATTCATGGAGGAGCGAGCGGCGGTGGGCGTCTCACTGCCGCATAACCGCATTAACCGTATTCCGTGTGATGGCGCTGATGAGGACGTAGATCACATGAGCGCCCGCACTTCAAAAGCGACGCGCGCACAAGTCGAGATCTTATGGCGGGGGAAGAGGGAATGTCATGTTCAGATGCATGTATTCTTTTTATCCAACCATCAGTGGAATGTAGTAAGGCTACACTGAACCTATTATGTGACTGATTTAGAGTGAAAAGGTGCAAATTCTCTGTCATCCAGGAGCAAACAGCTGATAAGCCTCCATCATGCATATAAACTCATTATATTTGCTATTTTTAGAAACGTCTATGGAATTATCACAAAGGAATATAGCTATAAATGGCAGCATAAGAATCTGATTTGATAAATACACTGAAATCTCTCTCACAGCAGCGTTATGTCTGAGCACCAAGGTTTGAAGAGGAGAGTGTTTCAGGTGTTTCAATGATACAAAGAAGAGCTTTTGGAAATGGAATCAGCGTTGCCAGGTGTACGATAATTATGGTATTTGTACGATAATTTTGCCCTATGTACGATGTACGATCAATAATGTCTAATGTACGATAATTTGGCCAAATGTATATTTTGCAACTGCCAGAGTTTTTTTTTTTTTTTTTTTAAACCCCGTGCTTTGCTGGGAGTGAGAGGATATGAAGGGAGTGACGTTTATGTGTATGTTTCAGAACAAGGAGCATGATTGGTGGGATGCTCAGTTGCGCCCGCCCCCATGATGCTGATGTTGCTCATGCTCAGTGAGTCAGTGCTAGCTAGTGGTGTGTGTGTGTGTGCTGGTCAAGCGAGCTCTGGCGAGAAGTGTGAGTAACGGAATAGAAAGTGAGTGAAGGGAAAGAAAATGAATGTCGCTGGGGATGATGATGATGATGAACAAGGGGCAAGGAGGACAGGTGTGGGACAACTCTAAGAACCCATAGGACACGATCTCCAGAGTGATTTTATTTGACTATAGCGCTCTCGTAGCCTTGTCATTTTGTTTTCGACATTTGTACGATAATTTCTTTCAAAATACGATAATTTTGAGTCTCTGGTACGATAATCCTACATTTCCCACCTGGCAACGCTGAATAGAATAGACTCACTCCATGTTTGTCTTCATATGCTGTAGTATATGTGCAGTATTACAGTGTTACACTGTTTTCAGAGTCTGTGCCGTGTGTCAGTCTGTAGAGAATAAAACAGGAACAAATAAATAACACGAGATCAACTTACCAAGAACATGATTAGTCCACACAGTCCTGGTCGCATATAAGTTCGCTCCGGGGATTCCCCCCCCCCCAATTTCTTAAAGCACACCGGTGCTTTAGCTGCAAAGTTACTGTACATGTCCTCTTCGCTCCAGGTCCACAAGTCGCAATGACTGTAGACTGCCTAAACGTAGCTCAGCCTTTGCGCAGACATCCTTTTCATTCAAAGGCATCAAAGAATGGAACAAACTCCCACAGAATCTGAAACTTTCCTTAGACCTGAAAGAATTCTCTCGTAATACGAAAAAAGTGCTGTTGGAAAACCAGTCATGTCAGCACAGATAACTGTAAATGTAAATATGACCTTTAGTGATGTTTTATTGTAGTAATTTTAGCATGATTCTATGTGGACTGATGGCTGTAACAGGTGAGTGAATGAATGAATATTTGTATTTGAGTGGTTAAATATATTTTATATTGCTCAGGGACTACAGATGGAAACTAGCTCAAGCTAAATCTGGTGCAAAGCATCTTTAATTAATGTGTTTGCACATTGTCCCTGTTGAAATAAACTAAACTAAACTTCATTGTATATTTTAGTAAAATTTCTCCACTGTACACTGCAACCCATTTTGCCCACGTACTGGAGGATATCGTACTTGTATTGGACCAAAAAGAGTCACTTACCCACACTTACCCGTTATGATACGTGATAAACTCCACTTCTTGACGGAGATAGTGCCGTGCCATTAGTCTGACGCCCCATTAGTCCGAAAATGTCCCATTGAGCAGAGGTACCATTAGTCCAAGATCTCTAACCCAGTTGTGTTGTGGATTAGAGAGCCATATCCAACCATTGGCCCTAACCTAAAGGTGGACTCTTGCCTAAACCTAATTTTATTTTTCAACCCCTATTCAATGGGACATTTTGGGACTAATGGGGCATCGGACTAATGGGCCGACCCCACGGAGATGGCATACATTGGCTTTTGAAAAAGGTACAGTAGTTATCAGTAAAACCAATGCCTCATTTGAACATGTTGTCCTCTTGTCTTGAGGCATTATGTTTATGAAATGTGTGCAAAATATTATATGCCATACTACATTTAATAACGCTTTTTCTTGCCCCTGTATATCACACTGTATCGTCGTCACTCCTACCACCGAATCCAGGCCACGGCGCACCTCTCCTTACGTTCCTCTAATTGGCTACAACATTTTCCCAGCCTGCTCCTTCACTCTCCACTAACTGCCTCCCGTCCCTGACACGCCACCTCAGATAGAACTATCCGAGCCCGGCCCGGAATGCAGCGCGGTCGGGCCAAACGTACGCACCTTATACCGACTATATGCAAATGACCGAGCTAAAAGCGGACCAAAGAGCCCTCTGAATAATGAGGCGCCGGTGACATTGTGATTCGGAGACGGCGTGTTAAAAATATCTCCTTCTGTTGGCGTCCTGCAGCCAAAGTGTTGACAGAGAGGAGGCAGCCGGAGAGAGGACTGGTGTGAAACAGACAAGCGCGCCGAAGGGAAAATGAACACAAGCGCTCGAGAAACTGTCAGGAAATACAAGACGTGTTGTTAAAGTTGCATTTTGACAAGGTGAAAACAAGGCTGGGTACAGTTTTAAACGGGCTTTTCACGTTAGTTCAGACGTCTTGGAAACTAATGGCAGTTAGGGTAGTTTTGGATAGTTTTGCTTTTAGTCAAGAAACAGTGAGAGACTTGTTATATCCTCGTCTTATAGCTGAGAGGTTGGTGGTTCAGATCTCGGCTTTGGCAGGTGCAAGCCTATCCCAAGTGTCAGTCGATCCCAGGGCAGCTGTGGCTACAGTCATAGCTTAGCTCCACCGAGTATTGGACAGTACATGACTAATTCAATGTAAAGCGTTTCTGAGTGTTGAAAAATTAATCAATTCTGAGATATTATTTCTGCATCCCAGTTTTACAATTTTAGTGATGAAATAACAAAAGTACACAATTTCTTTAAAAAGTTACTGTAGTTTTGTGGAAAGTCATGCTTTACTTTGGGCTAGAAGGGGGAGGTTCGGCCCTTGACGTTTTGACAATGAAGAATGTATTTCCTCCACCAAGCAAACTTGGCAAGGCAAGTTTATTTGTAGAGCACAATTCATAGTGCTTCACAGTTGCATGAAATTACAAGAAAGCAGATCAAATCAATCCATAACACATCAACATAAAGATGAATTAATTACAGAAAAAAGCAAGAGCAATATACTTTCAGTTTTCATATGCACGGGTAAAAAGAGCTGTTTTCAGCCTGGATTTGAACATTGTTAAAGTTAGGACCTGTCT
Organism: Neogobius melanostomus; assembly: GCA_007210695.1. Classification (NCBI taxonomy): domain Eukaryota; kingdom Metazoa; phylum Chordata; class Actinopteri; order Gobiiformes; family Gobiidae; genus Neogobius; species Neogobius melanostomus. The sequence goes on along the minus strand of VHKM01000566.1, from coordinate 1,775,797 downwards.
CACATCCTCATGAAGACTGTTCCAGATTTTAGCTTCACCGCAGTGTGTTTAGTCCTGACTCTGGGAACCACCAGGAGACCCCTCCCTGAAGTTCTCAGGGCCTGAGATGGTTCATATGGCTCTAACATGTCAGAGATGTACTTTGGTGCTAAACCATGAAAAGACATCTATATGAATGAATGAATAACGGAATAGTTTTTATTATTGTGTCTTGCATACACACTGTATGCCCAGCCCTAATGGGCTTATAAGACTCCAATAACACCAACAAAAAGACCAGATGCCAGACAGTAGGCACAATATACGATACATAAACGCATTTGAACAAACAAGTCTGCCGCCTCATCTGAGCTTTACAAACAAAAGAAGCCAATTTAAACACATTAGAATTAAACAACCATTTCATCTTGTCGCCATCACTGATCCAGAACATTTCAGGCTTTTGAACAAACAATTCAGCAAACAATACATCTCTAAGATCATCGTACCGTGGACAATATAACACAAAATGAATTTCACTTTCAATCTGTCCTAACTCACACAGTCTGCAGAGTCTGTCCTCTTCAGGAGTTTGAGTGAACCTGCCAGTTTCTAAGGCCAGGGGAAGGATGCCAGTTCACAGCTCAGCATCAACGATCTTTGGTTCCTTGTCAGGTTTGCCTTTACATACAACTCTGTTTCCCATATATATTTTTAATTTCTAAGTAAGTCCTTAGCTATACATTCTATTCTCTGAGCGACAGGAAGCCAGTGCAGAGCCTGGAGCACTGGACTAATATGGACGTATATCCTGGTTCTGGATGTACTGCAGCTCTAACAGTGAGCAGGCCATTAATCTTTCTGTGTGGAGTTTGCATGTTCTCATGTCTCCGGTTTCCCCTACCTCTAAAAACATGTGCAATAGGGATGAATGATGTGTGTGCGTGATTGAATATGTGTGCTGTCTGTCAGTCTGCCCCAGGGGAAACTGAAGCTACACACTTGGTTCTAAAAGTCGAAGTCTAAAACACTTAGACTTTTAGAGAGTATGCAGCCTTATGTCGTATTGTATTTAATCTTACTGTAATTTTTGATCAAATTACGAGTCAAATGTTCTACCTTTCATCGCCCCGTCTGGCCGAAGCTTCTCCTGATCCGCTTGTGTCCGCCTGTGCTGCCCTGGCACAGGCCCTGGCACAGGCCCTGATGATGCCATATGGACCGTCCCCAGGCCTCGGTGCTCTTGAGTGGGCCTGAGGCGCCCGCTGCGAGCCCTGCCTGGCACACGCTCAGCCCAGACATGCAGTGCGCAGTCTGGGCCGCTCTTATTGATTTGCCCTCTGCTCTTGTCCAACAAATGAAGCCTCCGGGAGCTGTCGAGCAGATTCTTACCACTTATGATGATAATTACTGAGGAAAACAAGACTCACACTCGAGTGGAGATGTTACAAACTAAGTCCGCTTTATTGAGCTATTAAGGCGAGACGCAGCGATTGAAAACATAGATTTTTCACAATGTGAAGATTTTGGTTATTTTTCTCCCTTAAAGGATCTGTATCATGCTATTTTAGCCATTCCAAAGTAAAGTATAGGCATATATATGATATATTGTACCTCTATCACTATGGAGTACTCATTTTTGAGAGAAATATAAGTATTTTTGTTGGGTATTTTTAAACAAGACGCTTCGATTCAGTTAACTCCGCCCCTCTCTCCGCTCATTCCACATTTGCAGTATTATAAATATAAATATTGCTGCAAAAAGTGAAGTTACTTCACATAATGCAGTTATAAGGAGTTGACATGTGCAACAGTTTCATAAATGGCTAACACACACGCTAACACACACGCTAACACACACGCTAACACACATGCTAACACGCGTTTTGATTGACTCACCGCTCAGCCTGGCCTCCCCATCGGGTTATGAGATCGTGTTGGTTATAAAAGTTAATCCACTTTGATTCTGGCCAAGGTTCACCAAGCATCCATCAGGTTGGTTGATATAGTAGCTAGCTTAATCCCGGAAAGAAATTCCAACTTCTGGCGAGTGCACTCTTCTTTAGGAAGGCTGAATAGTCCTGTTCGTCTCGTAGCCAAACGCGAACCTGTGACATTATCGTTGGGTATGGACAGCACAGACGCATCGGAGAGTTCCTGCTTTTTTTTAATTTTTTTTATTTTATTTCTCTCTTACAACAAAAAAACAAAAACAAAATGAAAAAGCTGTTTTATAAATAAAAATCAGGCCGTAAGGCATTACATTACAGACGTAGAGCACTTCTGTTCCTTTGTGACGACACAACTGAACAGCTCAGTGGTTTACCAGGAGAGGGCGGAGCAGCTGCTCAGAGAGCAGGATTCAGGAGGATTACTTAGAACTGTGTGAATGAAGCCAAAAACCGCTCTGGGGGTGTTTTTGATAAGGAAATAGCATAACAACATGACTAAAAACTCCAAAAAGTCGATTTTGCATGATATAGGACCTTTAACATCTTAGTTTAAATGTCAAAAGACATTATCGATCCGATACGTATCACGATACTCCATGGCTTATTCGATATGTTTAAGTAATTATGATAAGCAATATATTTACCGTCAAATGCGTAAATAGAACACCATTTGACATCATAAATTTAAGATTGAAAAGTGCACTGGCATAAAATGTAACAAAGGAGGCATTAAAAGCAGTACAAGTCATTAAATGAATGGCCTTAAATGTCATTAATAAGCATTAAATTAGATTCAAACTGGTATTAAATCTAAATTTATTGGAAAATGATGGCATTGCGCAACAATTTTGACTGTGTAAGTTCATTGAAAATACCAAAATGGTGGTCTATAACATGTTCAGCTGAAGTTTAGGCTGAAATTGACCACGTTTTCTTGCTTAAAATAATGCCCGTTTTGTCCATTTATCTTTCCTCTGTTTGCTGAAATGTTTGTAAATTCTAAGAAAGAAAATATGTGCTGATTTTTTTTTCTGCATTTGTGGCATTAAAATATACTATTTGGGCATTAAAAATGGCATGAAAAAGATTTAAATTTGACTTGCTCTACCTGTCCAAACACATGGCAGCACATACACAGAGGCCTATAGCTTCATTTCAACCAAAAGCTAAACTTAGCTTCTCATTTGATGAAACACTAAACTTTGAGGAAAAGCATCTGCACATGGAAGCACAAAAAATGCAAGTATTGAAAGTATCAATACTTTGATCTTTTCGTTTTTAGATCCAGCACACAGCTTTACCATTTGGGTGTGTGTGTCTTTTCTATTAACCTACAAGAGGATCATAGTTGATCATAGATGACCATAGATGATCATAGTTGATCATAGTTGATCATAGTTGATCATAGTTGATCATAGTTGATCATAGATGATCATAGTTGATCATAGATGATCATAGTTGATCATAGTTGATCATAGATGATCATAGTTAATCATAGATGATCATAGTTGATCATAGATGATCATAGTTGATCATAGTTGATCATAGTTGATCATAGATGATCATAGTTGATCATAGTTGATCATAGATGATCATAGTTGATCATAGATGATCATAGATGATCATAGTTGATCATAGATGATCATAGTTGATCATAGATGATCATAGTTGATCATAGTTGATCATAGATGATCATAGTTGATCATAGATGATCATAGTTGATCATAGTTGATCATAGATGATCATAGTTGATCATAGTTGATCATAGTTGATCATAGATGATCATAGTTGATCATAGTTGATCATAGTTGATCATAGATGATCATAGTTGATCATAGTTGATCATAGATGATCATAGTTGATCATAGATGATCATAGTTGATCATAGTTGATCATAGATGATCATAGTTGATCATAGATGATCATAGTTGATCATAGTTGATCATAGATGATCATAGTTGATCATAGATGATCATAGTTGATCATAGTTGATCATAGATGATCATAGATGATCATAGTTGATCATAGTTATGATCATAGTTGATCATAGTTATATTGATCATAGTTGATCATAGTTGATCATAGTTGATCATAGATGATCATAGTTGATCATAGTTGATCATAGATGATCATAGTTGATCATAGATGATCATAGTTGATCATAGTTGATCATAGATGATCATAGATGATCATAGTTGATCATAGTTGATCATAGTTGATCATAGTGTACTCGAGGAACTATCAAGGGCTACTGGGAGTTATTTCACATTAAAAGGAAGATGAAACTGACTACTATCAGAACATTATTTTGAAAGGAAAGGCGAGTCAAAGCCGCACTTGGCGAAATTTTTTTTGAAATGTATCTTTATTCTGAACACACCATAGAATAGTTTTAACTGATCCCTTCAAAACAAATCTGCAACACCTTTGAGGAAGGGGGTATGTGGAGCCCAACAGAAGGGTTCTAGGGGTCCGGAAGACAAATAAGGTGGGGAACCACTAACCCTAACCTACTCACTAACCCTAAGCAGGCCATGAGAGGGGTTGGAATGTTTTTTTTTCTGATTACTCGGTTTGCTTCTGGAATATCTTCAACTATCTTAGTGTGCGTTCTTTACAGTCCTGTTTAGTTTGTTCTATTTTGCAACTTTCAGACCAGGATGTTTAGCTGTGAGTGAGTGTGCTCTCAATCGTCCATCTGCAAAGTGTGACGAGGAGAGGGGTGGGAAGCCCAGCTCTTGTAAAAAAAAAAAAAAAACCTGTCCCTTGTGAAGCCCTTTGGAGGTCATGTTAAAGCGCTTATAAGACAAGACTTCCCCTCCCTGTCCGCTCTCGGAGTAAGTTTTCAGGTTATTGCGTTTTCACAACAATCATTGGCCACTGAACACATACATGAGTTTAGAACAAGGCGAATATGAAATCCCCTCCTTCGTGTTTTCTCGGGGCTGGAGGCATAAACAGTAAGTTCTCCCGCTGAGAAGTCACCGCTCACAACGCCAGTGTCAAATGAACAAATTAACTTGTCACGCTTCTGCTCTTAGTTCAAAAGAAAGCGCCGAGCCCCCCGTCGAGGTTCAGATTCAGCGTCGGGGGAAACATTTTGTGCGACTGCAGGTTTTTAAGAGTATTTTGCACAAGTTAAAACCACCCTTTAATTGTAGCAGATGCTTGAAGGCTTTTTTTCTAGTGGTGCAATAACGTTTGTCCTTTAGTGGAGTCAATTTCTATCCATCGTGAATGATGGTTCTGCTTAGGGCTGGGTACCGTTAAACAACACCAGTCTGATATCGGTAAAAAAAGGTTTAGGTACTACTGGTATCGAGTAGTATGGAACGCTGGTATGAAAAGAAAATATATATATATCCAAATTTTGATGCTGTTGGTCCAAGGACAACATTAAAGGAAGTGATTTTGTTGTTTCAGCTCAAATAAATAAATAAAATAAATAAATAAATAAATATTTTTTATTATTTTTTTTCAATCCCCAATCTTTTATAATGTTTTTTCTTTTTTTGGCCCAATTTTTTTTTTTCAGAATTTCCCCAATTTTTCCCTCTTTTGCTATTTTTTTTATTACCAATATTTTCCCTTTCCCCTATTTTCCCCCATTTTTTGTACACATTTTTTTCCAGATTTTTGTCACAATTTTCCCCAAAATGATTCCCCATTTTTTTCACCCATTGTTTTGGTGATGAGCCCGTTACTGTACATTTTAAGATTTTCCACACATTATTGTTCTTTTTTTTGGTTCTTGATGACAAATATTTTAGTATAGCCATTGGAAAAAGTATTGTTAAAGTACTGGTATTGAAAAACGATAAGGATACCCAGCCCCAGTTCTTCTGCCGAGGTGGATTGTGTCTTGTTGAACGGTGGAAAGTATAATACATCGCTGGATTGTGTGTGAGGAAGGTCACTGCTGCGCCGGTAACAGTCATGCTCCGAGAAGAGGCGAACACGTGGATCAATGCCCCCCTGTGTTTTTCTATCGGACTCTTCCACATGAATGATTCAGTAGTTTGGGTAGTTGCCGGCTAACGCGGGGCGCTGATACGACAGTTGTTTATGGACCTTATCCCACAGAGCGGCTCCAGCAGAGATACGGGAGCAGTTCTATCGAGGTAATCATGTCTTTTGTTTGGTGCCCATAGTTCAATTTAAGGGATTAAGGAATATTTGAGTTTAATTTGCATCATTCTCACTTGTACCGTAATGTGAGCAAAATCTGCCAGTGGAAATGCAATTATTGTTCTTATTTCAAGTAAAGTTACATTTACTGCCACATTTCTGAAGTGCAATTACATAACCAGAGTTTTCCAGAATGTAACCTCAACATGGCGACGTCCTTTTTCCTCGCGCTTATCCATTCACAAATACTGACATGTTTGGTATCCACGTGTAGCACGACAGGCCACAGAGATGACGCTGTGATCCAAATGGTCATTATGGTCATTTCCTTCCTGGGAGAGAGCAGCGGCTAAAGACGGGACACATGTACACATGGGCTGACATTACAAAACTTTAAGGCCGTTTGCTCCAAATGAGGTTTTCATTCCACTCTTGCAACTCCACTTCAGTAAATCCTGAAGTTAATGATGGTCCGGTTGCTCGGGGGCTGCTCCCCTCTGGCAGCAGGTCCAGTCACAGAAAAGAAGAAAAAGAAAGAAAAGCCCCGAATCCCTTTTAACACATATCATTAAGACTATTCTTGTTATCATGAACATCAATCAGTCTGCGATTACTGTACCTTTCATGAATAAATGTGGAGTATTTTCTGTATCATTCAAACACTTTGATACAGAGTAATGTTATATGGGTTGTAATGGTGATGGTGAATAACGATAATGCCAACATGGTAATGAATTCTGTATGGGAGACAGAAATAATACACTGGTTGTAGCGTGTGAGATACTGTGAATGTTGACCTGGTATAATGCAGTGTCGCATTTGTTAATATGTAACCAACTCGGTTGATAGTTGTTTTGTAAGATGGTAAGAAATATGCAGTGTTGTCAGTTATTGTTATTGAAGTTTATGAACAGGGGTGGGAGTCAATAAGCTTGTCTTCTTCCCACTCCTTTTCGAGCTGTAATGTAAATTATTTTTTCTTTTATTATGTATATATATATTTCTGTTTTTCTTTTCTTCTTTAGCTCGAAATAAAATATTCAAATCAATCCTTTACAGGCTTGAACTGATAACTTTACTTTACTTTATTTGTTTATTTGAGCAGCAACACTCTGCTCAAAAGGAGTGGGCCGAAGCAACAGCTTATAAGCGCCCACCCCCAAAATCAATACAATTAAAATCATCATTTCACAAGAACACAGCAACATATTTTGATGTTTTTGTTGTTTTTTTGTTTTTAAGAGTTTTTTTTTTTAAATATCTAATTCCTAGCCTGATTTATTGAGCTTTGAACATCAAAAACAAGAAATAATTTCAATCTTTACAGATGTTTTCACTTATAACTGCTTAAAACTACCCCACTGAAAAAAAACAAATACATCTTTGTTTTGTATATCAACAAAATAAAACCATACATTGAAACCTGGCTCTGTCCCTTCAGATATTGTCACTAAAAATATCGGCAATATTGGCATTTTTTTTGCATAAAATGTCTTATTTTTATATGAAAACATAAAGTGACAAAACTTGCAATACATTTTTCCCTCATATTTACTGTATATCAGTACAGCTAAAGTTTCAAATTGATATCACAAAATTTGATTCTTTTTCCTCTAAATTCATTTGCCTTATGTGCAAAAATACTTAGATTCCATTGGCAAATAAGTTTACTTACTCAGATCAAGATGGAGATTGTTACTCCATCTAATCTTTCCATTAGTTTTTAAGTGTGTGGTCTCTGCTCTTGTGCTGTTGTTTTCTTCTGTTTGCTCAGTTACATTTGTGTGAAATGTCCTAAAAAAACATATCTCCTGAGACAAACTGAACCTTTCGCATCATAAAGCCGCTCAGAAGAGGCATATCAGCCACAAAAGTCACATCCCTGATAGAATAGTTCAGTTCTTCTCCGCCCTCTCTCTCTCTCTGCATCCCTCGCTGTGTAAAACCACATTGTCCTTGCAGAATGACATTATTTTGATGTTGTTATGGAAATCTTTGGCAAATTGAATCATAATAGTATGAGAGTGTGGGCCTTGCGTTGTGATTTCCGCCCACAGTAAACCTAATTCTCTCCCCTCTGCGTCACGGCAGAGCGGTGTCGACAAGCGTGCCCGGCTTCCCCGCACGTCTCAGGACGCTCGTGTGGGCTGCGGCACAAATTAGCCGGAGCGTGGCAGGAGCGTGGTGCGACCCGGTGGGACGGGCGGCTGTCAGTCTCTGATCTATTCCGGGCTCCACATGAGCGTGGAGAAGCCGGCGATCCATCAGCGTAATTATGAAGAAGAACTGAAAGGAAAGGTTTGACGCGTCTTTGTTGCAACATTGAAAAGAGTACAGTCCATATTCAGCTTTACAGGAGGGGCCAAGGGGACAAAGCATACAGTGGGAGGAAAATGTATGTGGACGCTTTGGAATTTCTCACATTTCTGCCAAAATTGGTCATAAAATGTGGAGTAAACAGTGTCTGCTTGAACTAATACTACCCAAACGATTACATGTTATAATGTTTTTAATTGCCATAACATGTAAACATTCACAGGAGAGGGAGGACAAAGTAAGTGAACCCTGGAATCTCACTGAACTGCAACATGACGTTGTGAGTTCCTCCCAAACTATTCAACTTTGGGTTCATCAGTCCACAGAATATTTTGCCAGTAGTGCTGTGGAGCATCCAAGTGCTCTTTGCAAACCAAAGTTGAATATTTTGGAAGGAACACACAACATCATGTGCTGAGGACAAATGGAACAGCACCAACTCAAAACCCTCTCCTCACTGTGAAGTCTGGAGCAGGAGCATCATGGTGTGGGGCTGTTTTGTCACCCCAGGGCCTGGAGAACAATAACTGCTTTCCTGTAGTTGCAGATTGGACGTTCAGAACGATCAGGATGTATCTTGAACCATTCCTCTTTACAAAACTGTGAAGTGGAGAGTTTTATCTATTTTCCTCCCTTTACATCTTAGTTTTCATGTCAGTGTATAAAAATGACCAGACTTACCTCGTATGACACTTATTTTATGATGCTTTGTCTGTGAGTGAGGCAGAGGTAACCCGGGAGTAGCAGCTGCGCCGCTTCATAAAGCCGTCTGTCCCTCGGGTATTCACCCGTTTACATCCATGTGTCCTGTGAAGGGTCCTCGTGATGACGGCATCACCCAAATATGGTATTTTTCCTCCTACAAGACGCCTGGTGCGGAAGAGCTACAGTACTCCACTCGCTACAATACTCCAGGGCTTGTTTTCTCTGAATGAGAGAAGGCCCCACTCGGGCAGCGGGTGAGCTCTTATAGTCGCTCATACAGACTCCAAACTTAAATCAACTTTTAAATATCTAATTCCTAGCCTGATTTATTCAGCTTTGAACCCAAAAAACAAGGTGGAATTTGAGTTTTTACATATTTTTTCACTTATGATTAGTTAATTCTGCGATCTTGGCCCGTCTGCTGAAGGGACTCCATCGGCCCTGGGTCTCTATAGCCTGTCCGTCCATGGGAGTGGATCTCTCCTTCTGTGGTTCTCCCCAAGGTTTCTCTTTTCTCCCACTGGGTTTTTGAGTTTTTCCTCGCCGTGCTGGAGAGTCTAAGGACAAGGGACACTCGCGCCGCTCGTCGCCACCTACTGCTGATGCTTATGTGGACATTCTGTTTGCCTGGATACTTGATTCACCTGAACTTTACATTGTTTTATTCACTGCTCTGTTTTATTGCCTTAATGTTCGGTGCAGCCGTATGAGGCAACTCCTGTTGTGATATTGGGCTATACAAAACCATTGATTAATTGATTGATTGAATTGAAAAACTAAACAAGATATCCAAAATCCCCTCTGACAAAATCTTAGTTACTAGTCAATAAAATAAAACCATACATTTTAATCTGGCTCAATCAATTATTTAGCTTTCGTTGCCAAAAATACAGGCAATTTTGGCCATTTTCATGTACAAACTGTCTTATTTTTATATGAAAACAGAAAATGACAGAAAAATTGCGATACCTTTTTATCTCATATTTAAATCAGTAATGTTTCAAATTGATATCTCTACATTTATTTTTTCCCCCTATTCACCTGCTGTGTCTCGCCTTAAGCTGGACACTGTTTAATCATTCCTGTGATTTTGATGAAGATCGGGACACATTTAGTGATCAATTTAGGCAGAAATGTGAGAAATTCCAAACGGTGTACTTACTTTTACTTCCCACTGTACATCATCCTTGGAACCTCTGTTGAACTGTCTTAAGATGTCAAAGAGTGGACAGAATCTTGTATGTCTAAATGAGAAAAAAAACAGAAATTGTCATTTTTGTCGATCTAGGCTTTTTAGAGCGTAGGCAAACAATGTGTTTGAACCTTTGCCTTGTTTAAATGGCCATTTGTGAAAGATCGTGCTGTGTTTTTGGACTCTTCTTTCAAAATGGACAAACAGATAAATGCTGTTGTGAGAAATAGCTTTTTTCAGCTGAGGCTCCTTTCCAAGGCAAAAACGTACTTACCTGCTCAGGACTTTGAGAGAGTGGTGCACATGTTCATCACTACTATAATTCCCTTTATTTTGGAATAGACCAGGCTGCCCTGAAACGATTGCAGGGAGTTCAAAATGCAGCTGCACGCCTGTTGACGGGTACAAAACGCTTTCAACACATAACTCTGTCCTGGCATCACTGCACTGGCTTCCAGTCCCTTACCGAATTCAGTATAAAATACTGTTTATGGTTTTCAATTGTCTTCATGGGCTGGCTCCCTTTCATTTGATTGAACTATTGTCTGTTCATGTTCCTGTAAGAACAACAAGGTCCAAGAGTAGAGGAGACCGAGCCCCTTTGGAACAGTCTGCCTCTGTGGGTCAGAGCCGCTGAGTCACTGGAGAACTTTAAAGCATTGTAAATGTGCTATAGAAATAAAGTTGACATTGACAGTCCATAAATCCGGCCCTCAAGCATACTATAATATAGTATAATTATATAATATAATTACACCGAATAGTGATCTCAACAAGAATACTAAAATATTGTTTCTTTAAAATGTCTCTTGGAGAATCCCAAACCGGATCTTGTTAGGTCTTTATTATGTGCAATATTGTATAATTAAAAAGAGGGTCACCCCGGGAAATGAGACGTGACGCTCCATGGTCCAAGAAATGCGTCTGAACCGTGCACGTCTAAACCAGACTTAAACGCATCACAACAGCAGACAACTCTGCGGGTCATTTATCAGGAAAGGTGCTAAAAAGCCAGTGTGTGCTGGAAACTAACATGTAGCTGTTTGTGGGCCTGATGTATGTAATAAACCATTTGACATGACATATGTATTAGGGCACTAAAAGTAAATGAGAGAATACTACGTGACTAAAAAATATACATAATTGACTCTGTAGCTCAATCCACTTTTGCACCTGCTACAGTTGTTATGCACATGAGCAAACATTTGGGGAATGACCCGCTCTGAATACCACCTGAAGAAGTCCCCAGTGACTCACATACCAAAGTTTGAGACCCATCTCCTGAGGGAGGCCCCCCTAAAACCTCCTGTTAAAGTGATATATGATGTACAATCAGAGATATAACATACAAGAGATAGACGGTTGCCATTCCATTCATGGTAATGGTCCCGGGTTTTTGTGTGAAATTAACATGGCACACCTTGCTCCTCGGACAGATCACTTTTCTTAGAAGGGCAAAAAGGCGGGAAAGGCGGGCAGACCGACTACAAGCCTCAATAGTGCCCTAGGGCCTGTCAATCAAAGACTTAGACTTCTTAATTCTGCTGCACAAAAACCAGCGAGGTTAAAAATATGATACCCAGCCCAGCGTTTTCACAAGGGTCAAAGAAGTTTATAGAAAAAATAAACTCTTTGGAGCCAGGCTTTTAGGCACTACTAGGGAGGTGCAAAGTTTTCATTGGAATCCGTCTTATATGGTGGTATAGCAGCAATGTCAGCTCCCTGCCAGGACCAAATAGAAGCGCTCTCCTCGCCCATTGTGTACATCACAGTGGTTCCCAACCTTTTTTGTCTCGGGTACCCACTGAGTCGCTCATTCATACCTCGAGAGTACCCCTTAGCTCGAGGTTCCTGCCAATATTTTCACAAATCGACTAACTCAACACTGATTATTCAGTATTTAGTGGAGGGTTATGTTATAAATGAAGCTATAATAATCTCAAATTCAAACCTTTTCCTGAAAACTATCATTAAATTTAACTTTCCTTTGAAAGTAATATTGGAATTCTTCTCAGTTTCACATTTTCTAATCTGAGTTTCATTCCAAGTACCCCCTGCTCAAGTACCTCCAGTACCCCTGATTGGGAAACACTGCTGTACACCACATTTGTAGTAGTAGTATTGTACTTTGGGCCATGAATGTGAGTTTGGGCCTTTGATCTTTTGAGGAGGAAGACAATTGGCCCATTGTCAAGAAAACTCCTACTCTTGTGTCCAATGTTTGGAACTTTGAAGCAGTTTTCCATGGTTTATAAGGCTGCCATTGACTTTTTATTTTATTTCACCAGATACGTGCAAAAGAAATGACCTTAGATGTTGAATAGAAATCATTTTTCTGTCATAGAGGGTGTTCCGCATTTCAGTGACGCATTACAAATGAGCATCTGTTCAATCGTTACTATGATTTGTTGAACATAATCGATCACTGGGCTAAAGTTACAATCTCGACACAAATTCCACCTTATATTTCTACAGCTTTTCCGGTTTTGCTCCCCTCAGTTACACATATAAACCCGAATTAGTCATACTGCAGTAAAAATATTACCACGTCTTCCCTCCTCTGCCGTCAGCGCTGCCCTTTCTCTTTAAGTCCGCTGTCGACATGCGGTGCAATTATATCCCCCCACGTCGTAACAAGGCGTCTCTCCTGTGGGCGCTGTCAGCTCGAGCCGACGCTGACCAAGGGAAAAGTCTCCTTACAAAAATACGATGTGTCCTCTCCAACTTCCCCGAAAAAGTCATTGAGAGTGCTCCACGCAATTAAATGAAGAGAGACACTTGAGCAGTCGCCAGTAGTCACTTGCGGAAGCTGAAATCAAATGTCATTGTCTTTTGCAGAGATCCACATATTGTCTCCAATGGGTGAACATTTGTAAAACCTTCTAAGCCTGAAGATAAGACCTCTACAAAGAGGTTCTGAAAAACAAGACATTCATAGACTATGCTTCATTTAGGCTAGCAAATGAAACTACCCTTTTATTCTTTTGACATGGCGTGATCGGTCTGTAAGAACAATTTGGACAAAAGTGACTTTTTTTTATACATGCAGGCGGCTCCTCGTGCCAATAAAGAGACGATGCTTTGGAGAAATTCTTATTAAAAACGAGCAACAGAAAAAGAATCAGCGTGTGGAAGTGCGTTCATTACCTCGTGAACACGAAAGCTGAATGCTGTGTCTGCACAATCCACAGCCCTATCCACAGAGGAACCCTAATCCAACAGGGACTGGACAAGAACTGGACCTCCAGCAAGGACCGGATGTTCCCACATGGTCTTCGGCCCTATCCACAAAAGTCCCCTTATCCAACAGGGTCTGGATAAGAACTGAAGCTCCAACAAGGACTGGACGTTCTTTCACAGTCTTTGGCAGAGGGACTCCCATCAGCCCTGGGTCTATCTATATAGCCTGTATCCGTCCATGGGAGTGGATCTCTCCTTCCTTTGGTTCTCCCAGAGGTTTCTCTTTTTTCTCTTTTTTCTCGCACAGCTGGGTTTTTCAGTTTTTCCTTGCCGCATAGAAGGGTCTAAGGGTCCATCTTTTGCTAAATGGTGATAATGTAATTATCTGAAGTTTCGAGAGCAGGACCATACCTCAACACGCCCCTTCCGGCCGGCAGACTATTTAAGCCCACTAATTACTGACCTCGTCCTCTCGTTCCGGTCTTCTGGCCCCACCCTCCCTCCCTTTTATTATTTCTCTTTCTTACAGGCATGGGGACGCAAGCCCGAGAGCTTACCTCATCGAATCCCCAGAACGGCATTTATTCTACGCGTTATACATTCAATAAAATCATTACTCGTTCTCCTTCTGAGGTTGTGGTCCTTGTAAGCGAACTGTTTATTAAGACAGTACATCTGTTTGCACATTATATTTGCCTGGACACTCTATTGTTTTTTGTTTTACTGTCTTAATGTCTTAACTTTTTGTAGGCCTGTATGTGTTTGTTTTATTTAATTTATTTAAGATAGTAACATTCTCTTTGTTCTTTTTTGGTTTTTTATATGATTATATAGGCTGGTCTAGTAGTAACCGTAGTAGAGAATCCCGCTTACAATCCTAGGCCAGAAAAAGAGAACCCGTCCAGCTGTATTGATTCAATGGACTTTATTTGGTTGAGGCTATAGTCCATCCATCCATCCATCCATCCATCCATCCATCCATCCATCCATCCATCCATCCATCCATCCATCCATCCATTTTCTTCCGCTTTATCCGGGGCCGGGTCACAGAGGCAGCAGTCTCAGCAGAGATGCCCAGACTTCCCGATCCACGCACACCTCCTCCAGCTGTTCTGGGGGGACCCCGAGGCGACACCAGGCGGAGACATAGTCCCACCAGCGTGTCCTGGGCCTTCCACGAGGCCTCCTCCCAATAGGACATGCCTTGAGCACCTCCCGCGGGAGGCAACCAGGAGGCATCCGGAACAGATGCCCTGGCCACCTCAGGCTATATAGTTTGTTCAATAAATCCTCAATCTTTTCGAAACTATCTAAAACATAAACAATACATTGGTGGAACGAAGAGAGCTCCAGCTGAAGACTGAAATATCTCATCACCCTTGGTGTTTTTGCTTGAAGGGCTTCACTAGAGTAAAGCAGTTTATATAAAGCGACTCAAAAAAGCTGCAAAAGATCGAAACAATGAAAGTGCTCAGAAGAGGGGCTCATCACCTCATGACATCAGCAAGTGGAGCAGGGCCTTTCCGAGCTTTTAGGAGACGTACTGAACATGCAGGATTACTCAAACACACAAAAGCAAAACAATCACCTTTTACCCTTTATAGTATTTGCATGTTTGCTCTTGAATAAACATTGGATTGCACATAAGGAACATGTGCAATCCAATGTTTTAGTAAAATAGTCCGGCCCCGCCTCGCCGTGCGCTGAATGAAGAAGTGAGTGTTTGGTGCAGCAGAAGCAGCAGGTGAAGGGGGTGTGGAGGAGGAGGTGTACGGGGGGGTCGGAGAGAGTTCAGGCCTGTCACACCACATGAAGCTAAGAGCATCCTTTGGGGGGAGCTGGGCTTTACGGTCAAATCACAGCAATATCACGGCGCCTTTGCCCAGGATTTGGGATTTTTTCTTTTAGGTGAAAGAGATGGAGACATAGTGGTGTGGACAGAATGCTCAGTGAAAAAGGTTAAAGAGCATTTTCACTCCAAAAAATGTATAGATTGGTTTAAACGTCTCAAAGTTCGACATTTGACCAAGATTATTTCACTGGTTCTGAGATGTTTATTACTTGATTCAATACATTTTGTCTTTATTTCAGATTGACTGATTTAGTATTTGTGTTACATTCTCATTTTAACCTCTTAACCCCCACCTAAACCTAGCACGTTTTCTCCTGTTAGGCTTTACCCAAATCTAAAAGCTTCTTGAAAAAAAAATAGCGACAAAAACTAGGATGAAAACGCAACCTAAAATCATCAAAAACGTGAGGAAAACGCGGCAAAAAAGAGCAATGAAAAAACGCGGTAAAAAAGCAACAAAACAAACCACAAAAAAAGATAAGAAACATGACAAAAGCTTGGTGAAAACATGACAAAAAAGCAATGAAAAAGCAACAAAGCCGGACAAAAAACGCTTCAAAAATGTGACAAAAATGCGGCGACAACGTGACCAAAAAGTTAGGGTCAGTTTTGTAGGTCTTAGCTTTCAAATGAGGCATTACACTGTTGCTCTCCAGTCGAGAAGCTTAGGCTGTGTCCGAATGTCCACACTATTCCCTATATAGTGCACTATATAGTGGTCACGCCATGTTGTAGGGGCGTCCGAATGTCCAGAGAGAAAAAAGTAGTGCACTCAAAATTTCCCACAATGCATTCTGAAAAGTAGTGAGCAGCGGTGGTCACTAAACGGGTCAATATAGCCCACAATGCATTGCGTGAGTCAGAGAAGAACGGCCGACAGCAACAGGTCTTTGAACAAAACAACATGACTGAATGAAATCAGCTGTTTCAATCGTGTGTTGCGTATTTATCATGAATAAACGACTTAAATATAAACGGTTACGGTGAAAAATGCTAGCATTAGCTGCTAACCTTTAGCTTGAGCTGTTAAATGACCAATAGCTTCCTCTCGAATAATCCAAGCCATTCATGTAAAATCCATGTTAAATATAACGTATCAAATAACGTTATCAAACAAGCATTGCTGGTCCGATTGGGAAAAAAGTCTAAATGAAATGACAAACGAGATTAATATTCTCGTGATATTTCGTTTTTGTAGTGTTGAAATTTGAAAACATACATAGTGTTAGTTCATCATTTATTAAGCCTGAATAAGGTGTAGTTGTTATAAAGTGTTCCCGGGGCTTGTTTTGGACACCTTTGCATCGCTGCTTTATTTACGAACACATCATCAGTTAAAGGAAACATATCTTTCTAAGCTGACTTTTTCTTTTTTCTTAAGCTTTTAACAGTGTTTTTTATGCTGTTACGCCCATCAAAAACATACTTTTAGTAGGACTTATTCATGCTGTTTGGACTCCTGCGCACTTGGCTGATTTTATTTGAGGAAATATCAACCTCTCACCCTCTCACTCATTTCTGTGTTGGTGGTAAATAATATATGCACACTGTCAGCTTGATATATGATCATTTAAGGGGTGCTCAATGCAGTGTGTTTTTATGCCTTTGCCGCGGGTGAAAAAAAGCAGCCGGCAGGTTTTGGCCGCGCTGTTTTCTGTGTAATGGAGGCGATATTTTGCTTATTTCTTGATAAACTCATAGCTGCTGTTTCAGGTTGAGGGAGAAAGGAGTGTGTGGCACTGTAGTTGAACGACTTGTCCGAAGATCGTTGATCCATTTGGCATTTAAACAGCAGTGTTGTTTTCATCAGTATTATTAACCTGGTGAAATGTTAATCATGTTGTGACTTTTAAGTTGTCAATAATCAGCGCTGTATTCCGCTGTATTAATGGAATTAATATTTTATTGAGGTTCAGGCGCAGCCAGCCAACCCTTCCTGTCTTCACCTGACCACGCCTTTAACTACCCAGATGCCCTATTCATACCAGGAACGCGTCTGTCTCTATAGGAGAATGTGTGATATTTTAAGGACAGAATCCAATGGCGCAAGTTGATCAGAAAACGTGTCTATGATTTACTTGCTATGGGTTAAAAAAAAAAAACTATGCAAGAATTTCAAAATTGACGACTGCATGAGAAGTTTGTTTTCACCCGCCGCGTCCCCTGCTGCTCCTTCAACTTCAGCTCCGTCAGCCTCGGTCCTCAAGTGCCAAGTCTTTAATAGTTTCCCCATCCACAAACCAATGTAATTCACTAACCTGTGACCCTCCATTTCCATTCAGTTTTCACAATGGAGTAAGTCTGCACACGCATCCCCGCGTCAGGCAGGCCAGTGCAGGTTATAAATAACACTTTGACAGCGGTGCGGAGCGTACTGGAGGGCTCAGGCTCTGATTGAAATCAAAGCCAGGGGAATGTTCTCTGCCTTACAGTGGCTGCGAGCTGTGACAGCCTCCCACTGTGTTCTCAGCCTGAAAAACATTTATTTGTACAAAAAAACCCGAAAGCTCTGGTACAAGTTCTTGGGATAAAACGATTTCTTTTATAGATACAGTATATATATATCTGCAATTAAAGCAGTCACAGTCTGGATATTAGTTAGGTCTTACAAACGCATTTACAAACACAAGTGAATCCAGAGCAGAGAATATCTTTATCTCTGTTGAACTACGTAAATCTTCAATCAATAGGCTCTGGGCAAGGGATGCTTTTGGCCAACTTCCTGTCAATATCTTACCGTACATTAAACATGAGATAAGAACAGTCAGCTACAGTTATAAACATAGAAGCCGCCTCCTTTTAATCTTTTATGTATTTACCTTTATTTAATCAGGAAAGTCCCACTGAGATAAGGAATCTCATTTCCGGGGGAGTCCTGGCCAAAGAGGGGAACCTATTGTACATCTTTTCAGTACCCGGAGTACCCGGAGGAAACCTACACAGACATGGGGGGAACATGTAAATTCCACACAGAAAGGCCCTGTCCAGGTGGGAATCAAACCCGGGACATTCTAGCTGTGAAGCACAAACAGTAACCCCTGGGCCACCATGTCGTCCCTCATGTGAAGTATGTACATCCTCAGTAAAGTTTTGAACATGTTGTCAATGATTATCCAACAGCTGCTTGTTTTCTTCCACGTAAATATTTATTTATTTCAGCGATACCTGGCTAACTCCCCATAGGAGTAAAACAGGAAACGGCCGTTATCCTACAGGAAGTTAGCATCATGTTGCCATGGACCAGTCCATGCACAGAGCGCAAAAGTCACTTCTGGGTTTGACACGCCCAGGATAACAGCCACTTGGAATTTCTTTCTTACTGTAAAAAAGAGATACAGTATTTCTAAAGATTTACAGAGAGTAAGTCGCCACTGGGTCATAGTATGTTGAAAACAAAGCAAACCCTGTAGTTTAGTGTTTTAAACTTTGGTATCTCCGAATGATCGTCATTGCCATTATAAGGTAGTGTGATCTCCACATTGCAAGATGCTACAATATATCAGTAAATCACTGAGGTCTGCTCTCTGACTGACATTTACAAATACACCCTTAAAAACCTAAACATGTGCAAAAGCTCTCTTTTAGCCATTTCTTTGTTTTTACAAATCACTTCTATTTTAGCCAATAGTAATATTTGCCTTGAGAGAGAAAGGAAAAACCAAGGCACTATCCCCGTGTCAAAATTCTCTCTTAATATTGTCCTCATTTTAAAATCTTTTGAGGCAGAGACTTCAGGGTTTGGGCCAAATTAAACTTTCACCTGGAAACAAAAAAAAAAAAACTAATCTTCACAATAACATGTTTCATTGTTACACTGATTCAATGTTTCGCGATAGATATTTGGGATTTTTTTTTAAATCAACATTGGTGACAACAATAACTCCATGTAAGTTGCACCTACAGCCTTGGACTTTACAATATTTGAACGTTTTTTTGTAGCTGACCCTGATTTATTGGGTTTTGAATTTCAAAAATCAAGGCAAAGTTTTTTGTGATAGTGTATAGTGATAAAGATGTGTGTGTGACATTGTTACCAAATACTATTTGCAAAAGCATTACACTCCCTCTTTAATTCCATGATCTACATCTCATTTTCCAAACTTAATCCGCAAATCTATAATTTATTGTCAGAAAAATCACAAATACTGTTTTCTTCCACATTCTGGCAGCCCTAAATGTGCAGTGTTTGGGAGATGCCACTGAATATACTGCAGATTGAGACAGCAAAAATGAAGAAATGCTGTGGAAATGCATTCATGTTGTTTGTATTACTTGAAACCCTCACTCTTCACCTCTCTGCCGCGCACATGCAGCCAGGACTGTGAGCGGACAGAAGGTGGTGGGCCGGCACAGGCCTTGCTTGCATCTCCTCGTGTGTGTGTGTGTGTGTGTGTGTGTGTGTGTGTGCGCTCCAGTAAAAGCTTGGCTCACAACCCAACGTTTTCATCCAACTGTAACACCCCCACCCTCTCCCTCCGCCTCGCTCCCACCGCGGCCCAAGATCGCAGCCACAGAGATGGGGGTTTCAGTGCGGAGTGGAGTATTTACATGTACGAACCAGGAGCCTCGCCGTGTGCTAAATAAACCTAATGCCCATCAGTGGGAGCGTGAGTGAGGTGCCTTTAAGGACACGAATGTTAGTGGTTTTGAGCTGCAGCGTGAAAACTCACCGGTAAATGAGCAAGGCAGACTGGCAATGTTCAACTCTCTCAGCACATAAAGGTGTCCAAATTCAAAACCATTTGGCCGGATGAAAGGACGTTCAGCCATAAGAATAGTACGTCATGTTTGTGAATCCAATCACTTCCAAATAATGATCAGGTTCAAGAATCAGATTCTAGAACGTGAACACAACCTATTCCCAATACAGTTGTCCACATGTTCAGAAATAGCTGCCACAACTGGGCTCAGGATGCACACTAAAAGCAAATGTGCTCCTCTCTGCTTCATCGTAATAAACTGAAAGGAAAATGAAAGGAAAACAAAAGGAAAACGAAAGGAAAAAAAGGAAAATTGCGACCCACATACACATGGAAATCAACTGTTCAAGCGAGTCCCATTAGTGCACCTTAGAGACGGGTTTCCGTAGTCTGTTCATCAAAACATCTGACAAAAAAATGAGCAGGCACACAAGTTTTGATAATATATAATCATAATCATAATGATACTGTAGTAAAGCTGACTGTTGTTTTGTATTCCCTAGCAAGGACCATGCACAGGACAATGCTACTAAGATTTATTCACAAGGTTACAGTGTGGAGTGAAACTGACTCCGTCTGTGAGAAACCAGCTCTTCGGGACCCCCAAAATGAAGGAATTAAGTATGAGTTTGACGTAGATCTTGAGGTTATGGCGAATATAAGAGAGATAAGCCCTGGAGGAACCAACAACGAAGAGTCTGGGTTCTATGGTCGTGAAGGCCTGCAGAGGAAGCAGCCCCAATGTGTTTTTTTTTGTAAAAGAAACTTGAAGCCTTGTGTTTTCAGGAACCGTGAATGTTTACAAGTTCAAGGATTAAAAAAGCATTGTATAGGCAAAAACTAAAAAACTCAGTTGTTTCCTTTCATATATATTTCCTCTCACAATAATCGGTGGCTGTGGCTTTTCTACGTCTCACTGGTTGGTGGTTAGGGGTTCTCTTTTCCGCTTAAAGAATTTTATCTGGGTGCCATTTTCTGAGTTTCCAATGATACTTGTGCTGTAAAAGGTGTTAGATCCTGATAATGATGCTTTTACGAAACGAACTTTGCCAAAATGAAGGGTGCCATGTCATTGGTGCGACAACCCATTAGTCAGACGTGTCATTACAAAGAACATTTACCAGAGAGTCATATACAACCATTGGCCCTAACCTTAAGGTCAGTGGACTCTTGCCTGAACCTCATTTTATTTTTCAAACCCTGCTCAATGGGACATTTTCGGAATAATTCGACGTCGGACTAATGGGCCGACCCCAAATGAAGGCCTTGAATGTCATTAAAAAGCAAAAGGAATTAAATCTAAATTTCACGAAAAATAACACAATTTGTTTGCCCACTTTGCTTCTGAATATTGATATTTGATGAAATATTTGCAATAGTTTTGTAATGAGATTTGCACAGATTATTGAAACTTACCGTGGGACAGAATTATGAAATCTGGTCCAAAATATCTTGAGATGAGGAGAGTAATAATTGAATAGCTTTTTTTTTATATATAGGGTAGAACAGTGACCAGGGAGATTAAATTATTGTTATATAAAGCGGGCCTGCAGTCATTTTAGGAGTTCCTTTGCAATAACTTCCAACATTTCCCTCAAAAAGATATAATTGTTTCCCTGTAATGTTTTTCTTTGAGCAGCAGTGTTTGAGGAGAAATGAACACTTTTCATTATAAGGCGCATTATTGTTACTATTATTAAAAGCTCCTCTATTCGGTGTCTGCATGACATGTTTCTCTAATGAACGCCTCCTTTGTCTCGCTGATGTGTTGGACTGTATCGCTCCATTGTTGTGTTCTGCAGTGATTTGCATTATTCTCCAATGATCCATACGCTTTATTAAAACCGCACAATGAACGAAGCACAGAATCATTTCAAATCAAGAGGCTTTAGGGAATCCGTGCCCCTGTTGTAATTCAGTCAGGCTCAACACCATAAAAAAGCAATGGCTGTTTTGCCATAAAACAGAGGCGTTGATTGAAACTAACTACTGATGAATGTCATGTTTTGAAGGATGTTCCCACTGACGCTGAATCATGTTCAAATGTTTACATCGTGTGATCGTCGGTTTGAGTCAAGAACATATTCCATCCATATTCCTCTGCTTTATCTGGGGCCGGGCCGCGGAGGCAGCAGTCTGAGCTGAGATGCCCAGACATCCCAAACCACACACGCTTGGTCCAACTCTTTTTAAATAACTGTATTCCTGTTTCATTTGAGGGTATTGAGAAAAGGTTGTGTTCACGTGACATCACAACATTCTAAAGAGCCTGTATGTATATGTTACTCTAATATAAAACTGTATGAGTACTAGGTAACAACAGTAATTGATATGATAGGGCTAGATCAGAAGAACTAAATTCGGCTCTAGGAATGGAGCGTAATGGAGACTGAACACAGGATGTAAGTTTAAATGGTACCAAATTATATTATAGTTAAAAAAAAAACTATAATATATGTTTACTTAAAAAATAAACAACAAACATTTAACAAACAGGTACAATTGAATGGCCATTCACATGTTTCACAATTTCATAGAACGTTCAATATTTACAACATCTGTATACTCAGTTCTTTTTTCCTACCAACGATGGTAGTGTGATGTGTAAAGTTCACGTAATGGCCCCACAGTGTCCACGGTGGGGTGGGGTTGGCCCATTAGTCCGACGTCTTATTAGTCCGAAAATGTCCCATTGAGTAGGGGTTGAAAAATAAAATTAGGTTCAGGCGAGAGTCCACTTACCTTAAGGTTAGGGCCAATGGTTGTATATGTCTCTCTAATCCACAACACAACTGGGTTAGAGATGGCACTAATGGCACCTCTGCTCAATGGGACATTTTCGGACTAATGAGACGTCGGACAAATGAGACGTTGGACTAATGGGGCGTCGGACTAATGGCATGGCACCGGTGTGGTAGCAGTGTCCAGAGGAGGTTTAGTGCTCAGGTTCAGTTCAGTTCAGGTGGTTCGGTTCCAGGCATAAAGCTTCAGCAGACTCTAGTTCAGGGCTCTAAGTTCGCCATCCAACCGCAGATTAAAACACCCTCAAACACTCCCTCGCGACGACAGACGGATCCGGTCGAGCATTTTACATTCACTCTATACTTGGTGGTGGTAAGCTACGTTAGTAGCTTCAGTTTCCCCTCGGAGAGACTGACAGAAGCGCTGTCTGACCACCACATCTGACCACCACCATGCATTCACTCAAACACATCATTCATCCTGGCCTATTGTACATGTTTTTAGTGGTAGGGGAAACCGGAGTACCCGGAGGAAACCTACGCAGACACGGGGAGAACATGCAAACTCAACACAGAAAGGCCCCGTCCGGGTGGGAATCGAACCCGGGACCTTCTTGCTATGAAGCGAGAGCACTAACCGGTGCGCTACCGTGCATCCCGATACATATACACATATACATATACACATATACATATACACATATACACTGTTAAAGTGTGTATTGTGATGTATTCTGTTAGTTCGTCCAATCATTCTGAATACTTTAAGTATTTGGTAACTAATACTGCCAATAAAGGTTGACCCACAGTGGCAGCACGGCTCTGTCGCAGCGGCTCAGGACTAACACCTGAACACTATTTCCTTGTATGCTTGTACAATGACAAATAAAGCGCTTACTTATTTACTTACTTACTTACTTACTTATTTATACTGATCCTAGTTGCAGTATAGTAGTGGTAAAAGTAGTAATGGCGCTTGTGTGTACAAGTCCAGGAGTCAAACTCATGACCATTTTGATGTGTTCTTTCACCGATATGCCAGCTCTATGTCCAATTCTATGTCGTGAAAGATAAGAAAATAAATCAATAATGTGGTGTAAACCTAAATGACAGAGCTCTGTGGTTTTGTGTAACTAGCGGATGATGCGGCACAGATCCGGCGCTAACTTTAGCCCCTTCCCCGCGGCCGTTCTCCGATGCTTCGGGACGAGAGGCCTGATGCTTTCGGGAGCCGCTAATCTAATGCGGGCAGCTGATGCTGCTCGGGGCGGGAGATCGGGCCGTGTGATTGGACCGTTTATCTTAATCAAGTGTCAGCGACATCCTCGGGCCACCGCTGCCCCGTGTAGACGGACATGTGTCGGCTCCGCACACACGCTAATGCCACGCTCTGCCAGTGTGAAACACGCTAATCTGGCTTTCATTCATGCTTTTCCTCACTGCTGCTGCTGCTGCTGCGGAGGATGAGGAGGAAAATCCAGCAGGAGCTTAATCTTTGGACACAAAAGATGATCTGAATCGGACACAATCATACCACTGTCAGGGGGATTTAAAAACACACGGATGCGGATGGATTCTTCAATATGGAAACAATGTGCACAAATATTTTACAGCAGGATTCAGGCCTAATAGTAATAGGATTTGGATCAAACATACAACTACTCCTGAGCAGCTCATGGATATTAGCGTATAAGTTATTCGTCAGTCTTGTGAGTTTTTAATATGCCCATTAAACGAGAGAACCCAATTAGAGCAGATGGGAGTGCCAAACAGTTATGTAGCCTGTTTTACATATGAATCATGTCTATATCTGTACGGGCTGTTACGCTTATAGTCAAGGTTTTAGAGGTTTATGAGGAACAAAGACTTCATAATAGCCCGTCTTTGACCTTTCTCTGACACATCTACCACATGGCGCCTTTACTTTCCATCACTCTGCCCCCCTGACGCTCCAGGACCAATTGTTTTTAGGCTTTTCTAGATGGAATGTATGCGTAAACATGGTTCCGTCAACAGAGAAAACGTACCAGAAACCCTAAAACAATTGCTCCTGGAGTATCAGAGAGGGAACTGTGATGGAAAACAAAGCCGTCATGTTAACCACCCACACAGCCTCAGGGCCACTGAAAGGTCAAAAACGCACTTATATCAACTTTTTTTTCAACATAAAAAAAGTTACATAATGCAACTTTAAAGCATCAGGATAATCATGTGCCTAAAAGTAAAAGCTATAATAGACCTAATGTAGTGTTGTGTAGACTTCTAACAGTAATGCTCTACTATCTAGTTATCTGAGGCCTACTGAGGCCTGCATATTTACATGCATGCATGTCGTAATTCAAATAAGTCAATAAATAGTGAGCTGGAGCCTGAACTGGCCTGGCGTCGCATCATGTGAAAAATAGAAATATATAAGAATATATAAGAAAACAGTCCGATCCCTGCGACTGGAGTTGAATGTGTTTTCGGGGTGTTTTGTTTCCCAAGTAAAACCGGTGACCAGGTTATGAAAGATGCCCCAGGTCAGAGGAGTAAACATGCTCAGTGTGCACAGTGTTATTGTTATTTTGTTCAGAGAGAGGCTCTGGTCAAATATGTGCTCTCTGTCCTCGCGGGCGCTGGATGGAGGGTCAAACGAGAGAAAATTGCAGTCAGTGAAGCAGTCATTCTCTCTCTTTCTCTTTCTATGTGTGTCTTATCTATCTATCTACTTTGCAGATTGTTCCACAGTGCAGTAATCTTTATCCTTATTATCTTTATTCTCTACGC
This sequence comes from Neogobius melanostomus, assembly GCA_007210695.1. Classification (NCBI taxonomy): domain Eukaryota; kingdom Metazoa; phylum Chordata; class Actinopteri; order Gobiiformes; family Gobiidae; genus Neogobius; species Neogobius melanostomus. The sequence goes on along the minus strand of VHKM01000566.1, from coordinate 1,750,283 downwards.
CTCTGTTTCTCACTCTGTGACCTCCCCTTCTCTCACCTCCTCAGTAAAGCCCTCAGACCACACCCGCACACAGCTAGAGGGCAGTGGTCCGTGGCGGTGTCAGCTCCCATTACTGTCCACACGTCCACAGCAGCGGTAAACAACAGGAGCAGGAGATGGCTTTATATGTCACGCCTGCGCGTCCACAGTCTGCGCTCATCTTCATATACAGGGATCAGGTCCAGGGTTTACTTCCAGCACATTTCGTCATAAAACTAAAACAAAACGAAAGTAGTTAATGACGTTAATGTTGTTAATGACGTTAAAACTATGTGGAGATAGTTAGAGTGGAGCGTGCATTTACACTCTTCGATGTCAATTTGGACAAAGCTCTTAGTGCGACTATTGAGTGTATATTTCATAATAGTTAGTTATTAAGCACAGTTTGATATGCAGGATTGACTGTGTCCTATTGAAATGAATGGGACACTGGGCTATATAACTATTAGGGGAAAATGTGAATTCAAAATCTGGGTAATATTTTGACCCAGATTTGTAAAGAGGATCCTAATTTAGTCCTAATTTAGTAATGGTTGCATATCTGGAGTATGAATCAATTCGGTCTGAAAGATCAAACAGAAAAAAACACGCAGAATTCGCAGATTCCTATTTAAATTAATGGGATACCGCTGGGCTCAGAAATTACCCCAAACGATCACCAGTGTAACGCCTTCTCTTAAAATTATTATTTAATCAACATACTTTTTTACCTGATAAATGTTATATAATAGAACTGAACGTATATCTGAAAACTCAGACCTTTTGATTCAAAAAGAGAGAGTGAGTCAATATTTTATAGTTTGGAATAAATCACTTTAATTTGGTTGCGGCTTGTGGTTGTGGGATAATGGTGGGTCCAGAGGATAGATTTCACATTTAGAGATGATTTGTCGCCATTCCACCCCATTCATGGTAATGGTGCAGTGTTTTGGGGGAAAATAACATGGCACATCTTGCTTCTCCAACAGAGCAAGTTCCTGAAAAAGGCGGGAAACCCCGTCCTCCCATGAGCAGGCGGACCGGTTGAGAGCCTCCATAGTGCTCCAAGACCTGTCAATCAAAGCCTCAGGATTAAACTGTTTAATTCCACAGAACTAAAACCAGTGTGGTTAAAAATATGATACCTTGCCCAGTGTTGTCACATGGGTCACCGCGATCTTTAAAAAAAAAATATTTTTTATTTATTTAATTAGGACATCTTTTAAGCTGTGTTTGGGAAGTCACCATTGGAATTTTAAAAAAGTTTCTTTTGGAGATGCCCCCCTGGCCACCAGGAGATGGTATTGCAGCAATGTCAGCTCCCTGCCATGAGGACTAAAGAGAAGTGCTTTTCTTGCCCATTAGTCCAGACGCCACACCAGTTTAAAACCACTGTTCTACAGGATATTTTTAACCTACCCTGGATACTGTGTAAACCATTGTCTTTTTGCACCAAGGCTTTGAGAGTAACGTCGATCTGAATGTCTGTATGACCATTACATGTGGTTGAACTGGTAATAACATGAACTGAACTGAACGTATGGCATTTGAATGTCTCGAGGGCTGACTGGTTGAAGGGCAAAGGTACCAAGCTGTGATTGGCTGACAGTCACATTGCAAGAATAAGTTACCTCAACTAAATACACTGCTGTACTTTTCCCCCGATTACTGCTGGACACCTGGAGGCACCACAGCTCTGATCCTAATATCATCGCGAGGTTAACCGCAGTGCTGCGGTGAGCGGCGTTAGCGTGTAGTTACCGTAATGAGTTTGTGCTCTGACTGTGGGCCATTAAACAAACAGGCTAATGTCCATCTGCCGCTAACGACCGCCGCAGCGAGGACAGCCGGACGGATGGCACGTGTTTGGAGTGAGATTTATAGCTGCCTGATGTGAGCACTGATCATTTATCATTTTAAAGTCCATTTTATGATCCTTTAAGTATGCTATTACAGGTTTAATTCTAAATCGAGTATATTCATTGATTCACAAGTTGTTTTATACCAACCTAAATGTCAACTGGCTGACTAAAATGGCAACTTGCTTTTAAGAACCTTTGAAAACACGGTGAAGGTGTCTGAACTTTTAAAATCCAGAAGCCCTCCACTAATAAAGGCAGCTTCAAGAAACTTATCTGGAGTTGGAATTTGAGTCATCTCTGAATCTGCCACAGCAACAGATCTCATTTCATCAGGAACAAGGGGAGCAATGTTAGGAATGTTCATGATGCATCTGAAGCCAAGCCGATGGAAACTTGAAATAAGCCTTTTTGGATCGACATAGTATTTTCTACAACACATTCTCACTATGCACATTTTTATTAATGTTCTCATGGGAAGAGTTATTCTTTCACAAGAATGAAACCGCAGTAGCTATGACGACGGTACCAGGGACAAACCTTTGCCCATCACGGCACAAAGCCTACACTTACAGTTCTATATCTCATAATGCTTATGGCCATCCAATCAGATTTATTTATTGCTCTGTGACTTGTGAATCCTGTTGTCTATATGATGGTACAGGAAATACAACAGAATTTGTTAATTTTGTGTTCAAATGATATGGTAACCTGTTATTATCCGATAATGTGAGTGAATGGTGCTGGTGTGGATGACTTGTAGAGATGATGCTATGTGCCGTGGTGGGTAACGGTTTGTCTGTGAGAAGCTGATACATTTCACTTACAATATAGTAGGCTTAGGCCTATTTATAAGTGTCTGCATCACTAGTGTAGTTGTTAGGCTACTTAATTAATAGTGCACAAAACATCACCATTCTAATTCTCTTGAAAAACACAGTGATCCTGTCTGTGCGTATAGCTGTGTGTGCACAACGCATATATCAGGCTTCTAGTGGGGCTTGCTGCTGGTGCATTAGCCTATTTTTTCGCTGGAGTTCTGGTTCTTGCATCGTCAATTGCCGCCGCTCCCAGAGTCTAATTCAAAATGAATTAACAACTCTGCCCATTAGAGATTGACAGAGACGGGCAACTTCTCCATAACATACCATTTAGTGAGAATGTGTTGATTTTCTAACCATCAAACTGCAAAAGTGATCAAGATGTGTTTGAAATACATGTAAAAAGCACCATGTTTTTAGGATGCAGAATCACTGAAACATGTCCGGAGCGAGCCACACTATAATTAAAGCTCCAAAAAGCTTTTATAGCCAAATTCAGTCATGAAATCCAACATCAGAGCACTAATTAAGATTTGTTATGTCCGATGCAGGAGGATGATTCCAAAACATCTCTATTATGGTCTCCAAAAGGACTATATCATCTTCATTAAACTACCTACAAATGACTTACATCATCTTCTTCTTATCTTGGATACGGCACAGCGTGGCTCTGCAGTCGCCCGATGCCTTTAAGCGCACACCTATAAGCGTTATTTACTGTTGACGTCCCAGGAAAATGAACAGAGACAGCCGTAAAATCACAGTAGATTGGGGAGAGAGATTGGAAGCGACGGCTCAAATGGAGTTTCTTGTTCAGGGGAGTGAGTGGGAACACAATATGTACATTAACTGGCCCTTACCCCGGAGTCTGCAGCTTGGAAGGGTAGAAGACATTCAGGTCAGAGATAACAGGGCTTACATGGGTGGCATATGCAAGATAACAGGGCCTGCATTGGTGAGATATGCATGAGTAAGGGTATTGTTTGTATTTTATGATCACACAGAGACCTATCTTGCGACATGTAAAACATTTTGACCTACATCAGACCACCCAGCAAATATCCACTGGTATAATCCTTTCAAATTTTCCGGGAGATGCTCAGACCCCTTTGTCAGGGTTTACGTATATAAGATGAAACACTTGTTTGTTGTGACTTTGAGCAATGAGGAGAGTTGGCCCTCCCTGAATTTCTTCATTGTGAGATCAATAAAGTCTTATTTTATCTAAACTTGTCTATCCACTTTATTCCTCCGCCCCATGGGCCCTTGCGTGACCTATGGGAGGGATTTCCAGTATGACTCGAACCACTGTTTGCATGTATAACGTTCGCTCTAATCTACTTTTTATGAGCTTTAAAGGAATAGGCCACCGTTTTTCCATACTGAGATATGTTCTTACCTTAGCTTTGACGAGTTCATTTGTACCTGTCTGGTCTCCACGTGTGCCTTCTGTAACGTAAACACAGCACAGACGGCGTTAGCATTTAGCCTCTCTCTTCTCCTCTATAGCTCCAAACGAGGTGAAGATAGAAGCTACCAAACTCTTCCACGTTTTCCCTATTTAAATATGGTTACATGAAGTGTTACACCATAAAGTATAATTACACAAAATTAAACAATGTGGATTTTCTAAGCGGATAAAAAGGGGAACTACATATTGTAAGGCGTAATAATACCAGGAATACTTCGGCATCCGCACAGTAAAGTGAAGATATCACTGCGCGGATGCCAAATTACTCCTTGTATTATTACGCCTTACAATATAGTTCCCCTTTTTATCCACTTAGAAAATCCACATTGTTTAATTTTGTGTAATTATACTTTGTAGTGTAACACTTCACGTAACCATATTTAAATAGGGAAAACGTGGAAGAGTTTGGTAGCTTCTATCTTCACCTCGTTTGGAGCTATAGAGGAGAAGAGAGAGGCTAAATGCTAACGCCGTCTGTGCTGTGTTTACGTTACAGAAGGCACACATGAAGACCAGACAGGTACAAATGAACTTGTCAAAGCTCAGGTAACAACATATCTCAGTATGGAAAAACGGTGGCCTATTCCTTTAATGACATAAACTATGTGAGAACAAGAGCTGTCACAGCTGAGACAAAACCACGAGCCGCGATTAGCTGTTCACAATAAACTGATGACTGAAAATCACACCGTCGAAGAGTTTTCTGACCCGTGGGCGTGTTGGCCAAGTTGTCTCCACTTAACCTCTGTGAATATCTTCTAATTCTGTAAGCTTTCACAAAGACTTGACTCAGATGTGGTACTTTAGGCTTAGAGAATTGATTGTCAGCATAAAAATGTTTTGTTTCATTTAGGTCAAATATCCGCAGAGATCTTCACATTTTTAGATTAAACTGAGCTACAGTCTGTTTATGAAGCCTCATTACATGCGCCACATTTACGCGGAAACACGCCATGTCTGTAGTTTAATTAGGTCAAAGGTTTTACTCAAAAACATCAGAAAATAGTTGGAATGCTCTTTCCATAACTAAGACATGTATGCACTGTATGAGAGACCCAGCTCTGCTTGTATCGCCTCACGGGCTCGGTTTAAATCACTCGTACAGTGTAAGCAGGTCAGTTGTGTTATCGCTCTTTACAGTGTAAAACACCTCTGTGGGCTGAGGCTTTCTTTGTATGAGAGTCAGTCGCATTTGGCATGTTCAAAATCACCCCAAACATGTCACAGTTTAAGCCCAGCTGTAGTCCACAAGCATAATCCAAACACTGCAGAGTCACAAATGTCATTTTCTCTGGGTTTGAATTCAACCATGAGCAAATCATGTTCCTGAGCTGCGTGAGGACATCTTTTCAAATGTTACGGGGCTGATTGTTAAGAAAATCATCTAGAAATGTTGAATAAACCTCTATGTGAAATGAAAACTCACCCTGGAAACCAAGTGCTCAGTGCGACTCCCGGCATCTTACCCCAACCTTGTTTCTACATGAGCAACCCAGGAATAAGGTGGATAGACTAACTGCATCTCCTCTCCTCTGGAAAGACAAAAATATTTGAGATACAAGCTTACACCGTCACTCCAGTCTGAAATATTTGGGCAGTCTCTGTCATCTTCAATGTATTCACTGTCAGATCTAATCGACTAAGTGGATTTTTTTAATATACAGTGTCAAAAAAAAGCATAGATTTATTCAATCAAGCAAGCAGTGACAGGCTTATGTTTAGCAATTAGGGTGACCAGATGTCAGGTGGTTGGGAAAATTCCTAGTTTGTGAATCCTTTCCTTGAATTAGAAACAGTTTCTGATTTTGAAGGTGGTTCATTTAACACAAAGTGTTTTAACCTCTTAAACAACTGCTGCTATGCCAAAGGTGGAAATAGCTTCTGGTTTCCATTAAACGGATTTAGAATGTGTTTGCCTTTTGGGACTTCTATTTTTACTCCACACCTCCCTAACTCCGTGGTTTACCATTTCATTACCTAAATTTACAGTGTGATCATTTGGTCTATTTGTGAAGATTATTTGTGTGGCAGTTGCTATAAAACGCTTTGGGTAAAAGTGCCATAGAAGTTGAGGCCATTTACCATTTACCACACTGCGCAACATCAATCAATCAATCATTGGTTTTGTATAGCCCAATATCACCACAGGAGTTGCCTCACAGGACTGCACTAAACATTAAGGCAATAAAACAGAGCAGTAAATAAGACAATGTAAAGTTTAGGCAAATTAAGTAAATAAGCATCGGCAGCAGGTGGTGATGAGCCGCAAGGGTGTCCCCTGTCCTTAGACTCTCCAGTACGGTGAGGAAAAATTCAAAAACCCAGTGGGAGAAAGGAGAAGCCTCGGGGAGAACCACAGAAGGAGAGATCCACTCCCATGGACGGACTGGGAATAGAGAGCCAGTGCCGATGGGAAGCCCTTAGTAGACGGGCCAAGATCGCAGAACGTCCAGTCCTTGTTGGAGCTTCAGTTCCTCTTGTTCAATCCTTGTAGGCGGGGACCCTCCGTTCGAGGCCGGGTTCCTCCGTTCGATCTAGACAGGCACTCCCCAAGGGGAAGTGGGACGGGGACACCATGTGAATAGTGATGAACAGACTTCAAATAAAAAGAAAAATGTATCATAATAAGACAAAGTTTGCAGTAAGAAGAAGAGGATAGCGCTCAGTGTACCGTACTTCCCACAGCAGTGTTTCTTCTAAGGCAGCTTTACATCAGGCTGTGGGTTAGAGCTTTACTTCAGGCTGTGGGTTAGAGCTTTACATAGGCTGTGGGTTAGAGCTTTACATCAGGCTGTGGGTTAGAGCTTTACATCAGGCTGTGGGTTAGAGCTTTACTTCAGGCTGTGGGTTAGAGCTTTACTTCAGGCTGTGGGTTAGAGCTTTACTTCAGGCTGTGGGTTAGAGCTTTACTTCAGGCTGTGGGTTAGAGCTTTACATCAGGCTGTGGGTTAGAGCTTTACTTCAGGCTGTGGGTTAGAGCTTTACTTCAGGCTTGGGTTAGAGTTTTACATCAGGCTGTGGGTTAGAGCTTTACATCAGGCTGTGGGTTAGAGCTTTACATCAGGCTCTGGGTTAGAGCTTTACTTCAGGCTGTGGTTAGAGCTTTACATCAGGTTGTGGGTTAGAGCTTTACATCAGGCTGTGGTCAGGCTGTGGTTAGAGCTTTACTCAGGCTGTGGGTTAGAGCTTTACTTCAGGCTGTGGGTTAGAGCTTTACTCAGGCTGTGGGTTAGAGCTTTACTTCAGGCTGTGGGTTAGAGCTTTACATCAGGCTGTGTTGGGGTTAGAGCTTTACATCAGGCTGTGGGTTAGAGCTTTACTTCAGGTTGTGGGTTAGAGCTTTACTCAGTTCGGGTTAGAGTTTATTCAGGCTGTGGGTTAGAGCTTTACTTCAGGTTGTGGGTTAGAGCTTTACTTCAGGTTTCGGGTTAGAGCTTTACTTCAGGCTGTGGGTGGTTAGAGGCTTTTTACTTCAGGTTGTGGGTTAGAGCTTTACTTCAGGTTCGGGTTCAGGTTAGAGCTTTACTTCAGGCTGTGGGTTAGAGCTTTACTTCAGGCTGTGGGTTAGAGCTTTACATCAGGTTGTGGGTTAGAGCTTTACATCAGGCTGTGGGTTAGAGCTTTACTTTAGGCTGTGGGTTAGAGCTTTACATCAGGCTGTGGGTTAGAGCTTTACTTCAGGCTGTGGGTTAGAGCTTTACTTCAGGCTGTGGGTTAGAGCTTTACATCAGGCTGTGGGTTAGAGCTTTACATCAGGCTGTGGGTTAGAGCTTTACTTCAGGCTGTGGGTTAGAGCTTTACTTCAGGCTGTGGGTTGATTTATTAGGCTGGGTTAGAGCTTTACTTCAGGCTGTGGGTTAGAGCTTTACTTCAGGCTGTGGGTTAGAGCTTTACTTCAGGCTGTGGGTTTAGAGCTTTCGGGTTAGGCTTTACTTCAGGCTGTGGGCTTATAGGGTTTAACTATTCAGGCTGTGGGTTAGAGCTTTACTTCAGGCTGTGGGTTAGAGCTTTACTCAGGCTGTGGGTTAGAGCTTTACTTCAGGCTGTGGGTTAGAGCTTTACTTCAGGCTGTGGGTTAGAGCTTTACTTCAGGCTGTGGGTTAGAGCTTTACTTCAGCTGTGGGTTAGAGCTTTACTTCAGGTTGTGGGTTAGAGCTTTATTCAGGCTGTGGGTTAGAGCTTTATTTCAGCTGTGGGTTAGAGCTTTACTTCAGGTTGTGGGTTAGAGCTTTATTTCAGACTGTGGGTTAGAGCTTTACTTCAGGTTGTGGGTTAGAGCTTTATTTCAGGCTGTGGGTTAGAGCTTTACATCAGGCTGTGGGTTAGAGCTTTACTTCAGGCTGTGGGTTAGAGCTTTACTTCAGGCTGTGGGTTAGAGCTTTACATCAGGCTGTGGGTTAGAGCTTTATTTCAGGCTGTGGGTTAGAGCTTTACTTCAGGTTGTGGGTTAGAGCTTTACTTTCAGGTTGTGGGTTAGAGCTTTATTTCAGGCTGTGGGGTTTTTTTTTTTTAGAGCTTTACTTCAGGTTGTGGGTTAGAGCTTTATTTCAGACTGTGGGTTAGAGCTTTACTTCAGGTTGTGGGTTAGAGCTTTATTTCAGGCTGTGGGTTAGAGCTTTATTTCAGGCTGTGGGTTAGAGCTTTACATCAGGTGTGGGTTAGAGCTTTATTTCAGGTGTGGGTTAGAGCTTTACTTCAGGTGTGGGTTAGAGCTTTACTTCAGGCTGTGGATTAGAGCTTTACATCAGGCTGTGGGTTAGAGCTTTACTTCAGGTGTGGGTTAGAGCTTTACTTCAGGCTGTGGATTAGAGCTTTACATCAGGCTGTGGGTTAGAGCTTTACTTCAGGTTGTGGGTTAGAGCTTTACTTCAGGTGTGGGTTAGAGCTTTACTTCAGGTTGTGGGTTAGAGCTTTACTTCAGGTTTGGGTTAGAGCTTTACTTCAGGCTGTTTAGAGTTTATCAGGCTGTGGGTTAGAGCTTTACTTCAGGCTGTGGTTAGAGCTTTACTTCAGGCTGTGGGTTAGAGCTTTACATCAGGCTGTGGGTTAGAGCTTTACATCAGGCTGTGGGTTAGAGCTTTACTTCAGGCTGTGGGTTAGAGCTTTACATCAGGCTGTGGGTTAGAGCTTTACTTCAGGCTGTGGGTTAGAGCTTTACATCAGGCTGTGGGTTAGAGCTTTACTTCAGGCTGTGGGTTAGAGCTTTACTTCAGGCTGTGGGTTAGAGCTTTACATCAGGCTGTGGGTTAGAGCTTTACATCAGGCTGTGGGTTAGAGCTTTACATCAGGCTGTGGGTTAGAGCTTTACTCAGGCTGTGGGTTAGAGCTTTACTTCAGGCTGTGGTTACTTGTGGGTTAGAGCTTTACTTCAGGCTGTGGGTTAGAGCTTTACTTCAGGCTGTGGGTTAGAGCTTTACATCAGGCTGTGGGTTATAGAGCTTTACTTCAGGCTGTGGGTTAGAGCTTTACTTCAGGTTGTGGGTTAGAGCTTTACATCAGGCTGTGGGTTAGAGCTTTACATCAGGCTGTGGGTTAGAGCTTTACTTCAGGCTGTGGGTTAGAGCTTTACTTCAGGCTGTGGGTTAGAGCTTTACATCAGGCTATGGGTTAGAGCTTTACTTTAGGCTGTGGGTTAGAGCTTTACTTCAGGCTGTGGGTTAGAGCTTTACTTCAGGCTGTGGGTTAGAGCTTTACTTCAGGCTGTGGGTTAGAGCTTTACTTCAGGCTGTGGGTTAGAGCTTTACTTCAGGCTGTGGGTTAGAGCTTTACTTCAGGCTGTGGGTTATAGAGCTTTACTTCAGGCTGTGGGTTAGAGCTTTACTTCAGGCTGTGGGTTAGAGCTTTACTTCAGGCTGTGGGTTAGAGCTTTACTTCAGGCTGTGGGTTAGAGCTTTACTTCAGGCTGTGGGTTATAGAGCTTTACATCAGGCTGTGGGTTAGAGCTTTACTTCAGCTGTGGGTTAGAGCTTTACATCAGGCTGTGGGTTAGAGCTTTACTTCAGGCTGTGGGTTTAGAGCTTTACTTCATATTTACTTCAGACTGTGGGTTAGAGCTTTACTTCAGACTGTGGGTTAGAGCTTTACTTCAGGTTGTGGGTTAGAGCTTTATTTCAGGCTGTGGGTTAGAGCTTTATTTCAGACTGTGGGTTAGAGCTTTACTTCAGGTTGTGGGTTAGAGCTTTATTTCAGACTGTGGGTTAGAGCTTTACTTCAGGTTGTGGGTTAGAGCTTTATTTCAGGCTGTGGGTTAGAGCTTTACATCAGGCTGTGGGTTAGAGCTTTACTTCAGGCTGTGGGTTAGAGCTTTACTTCAGGCTGTGGGTTAGAGCTTTACATCAGGCTGTGGGTTAGAGCTTTATTTCAGGCTGTGGGTTAGAGCTTTACTTCAGGTTGTGGGTTAGAGCTTTACTTCAGGTTGTGGGTTAGAGCTTTATTTCAGGCTGTGGGTTAGAGCTTTACTTCAGGTTGTGGGTTAGAGCTTTACTTCAGGTTGTGGGTTAGAGCTTCAGACTGTGGGTTAGAGCTTTACTTCAGGTTGTGGGTTAGAGCTTTATTTCAGGCTGTGGGTTAGAGCTTTATTTCAGGCTGTGGGTTAGAGCTTTACATCAGGTTGTGGGTTAGAGCTTTATTTCAGGCTGTGGGTTAGAGCTTTACTTCAGGTTGTGGGTTAGAGCTTTACATCAGGCTGTGGGTTAGAGCTTTACTTCAGGCTGTGGGTTAGAGCTTTACTTCAGGCTGTGGGTTAGAGCTATACTTCAGGCTGTGGGTTAGAGCTTTACTTCAGGTTGTGGGTTAGAGCTTTACTTCAGGCTGTGGATTAGAGCTTTACATCAGGCTGTGGGTTAGAGCTTTACTTCAGGTTGTGGGTTAGAGCTTTACTTCAGGCTGTGGGTTAGAGCTTTACTTCAGGCTGTGGATTAGAGCTTTACATCAGGCTGTGGGTTAGAGCTTTACTTCAGGTTGTGGGTTAGAGCTTTACATCAGGTTGTGGGTTAGAGCTTTATTTCAGGCTGTGGGTTAGAGCTTTACTTCAGGCTGTGGATTAGAGCTTTACATCAGGCTGTGGGTTAGAGCTTTACTTCAGGTTGTGGTTAGAGCTTTACTTCAGGCTGTGGATTAGAGCTTTACATCAGGCTGTGGGTTAGAGCTTTACTTCAGGTTGTGGGTTAGAGCTTTACTTCAGGCTGTGGGTTAGAGCTTTACTTCAGGCTGTGGATTAGAGCTTTACATCAGGCTGTGGGTTAGAGCTTTACTTCAGGTGTGGGTTAGAGCTTTACTTCAGGCTGTGGGTTAGAGCTTTACTTCAGGCTGTGGGTTAGAGCTTTATTTCAGGCTGTGGGTAGAGCTTTACATCAGGCTGTGGTTAGAGCTTTACTTCAGGCTGTGGGTTAGAGCTTTATTTCAGGCTGTGGGTTAGAGCTTTACATCAGGCTGTGGGTTAGAGCTTTACATCAGGTTGTGGGTTAGAGCTTTATTTCAGGCTGTGGGTTAGAGCTTTACATCAGGCTGTGGGTTAGAGCTTTACTTCAGACTGTGGGTTATAGCTTTACTTCAGGTTGTGGGTTAGAGCTTTACTTCAGGCTGTGGGTTAGAGCTTTACTTCAGGCTGTGGGTTAGAGCTTTACATCAGGCTGTGGGTTAGAGCTTTACTTCAGGCTGTGGGTTAGAGCTTTACTTTAGGCTGTGGGTTAGAGCTTTACATCAGGCTGTGGGTTAGAGCTTTACATCAGGCTGTGGGTTAGAGCTTTACTTCAGGCTGTGGGTTAGAGCTTTACTTCAGGCTGTGGGTTAGAGCTTTACATCAGGCTGTGGGTTAGAGCTTTACTTCAGGCTGTGGGTTATAGAGCTTTACTTCAGGCTGTGGGTTAGAGCTTTACTTCAGGCTGTGGGTTAGAGCTTTAGTTCAGGTTGGGTTAGAGCTTTATTCAGGTTGTGGTTAGCTTTATTCAGGTGTGGGTTAGAGCTTTACTTCAGGTTGTGGGTTAGAGCTTTAGTTCAGGTTGTGGGTTAGAGCTTTACATCAGGCTGTGGGTAGAGCTTTTCAGGCTGTGGGTTAGAGCTTTACTTCAGGTTGTGGTTAGAGCTTTACTTCAGGTTGTGGGTTAGAGCTTTACTTCAGGCTGTGGGTTAGAGCTTTACTTCAGGTTGTGGGTTAGAGCTTTACTTCAGGTGTGGGTAGAGCTTTACTTCAGGCTGTGGGTTAGAGCTTTACTTCAGGCTGTGGGTTAGAGCTTTACATCAGGCTGTGGGTTAGAGCTTTACTTCAGGCTGTGGGTTATAGCTTTACTTCAGGTTGTGGGTTAGCTTTACTTCAGGCTGTGGGTTAGAGCTTACTCAGGCTGTGGGTTTAGAGCTTTACTTCAGGTGTGGGTTAGAGCTTTACTTCAGGCTGTGGGTTAGAGCTTTACTTCAGGCTGTGGGTTAGAGCTTACTTCAGGTGTGGTTAGAGCTTTACTTCAGGCTGTGGGTTAGAGCTTTACTTCAGGCTGTGGGTTAGAGCTTTACGTCAGGTTGTGGGTTAGAGTTTACTTCAGGTGTGGGTTAGAGCTTTACTTCAGGCTGTGGTTAGAGCTTTACTTCAGGCTGTGGGTTAGAGCTTTACGTCAGGTTGTGGGTTAGAGCTTTACTTCAGCTGTGGGTTAGAGCTTTACGTCAGGTTGTGGTTAGAGCTTTACTTCAGGCTGTGGGTTAGAGCTTTACTTCAGGCTGTGGGTTAGAGCTTTACTTCAGGTTGTGGGTTAGAGCTTTACTTCAGGTTGTGGGTTAGAGCTTTACTTCAGGTTTCGGGTTAGAGCTTTACTTCAGGTTGTGGGTTAGAGCTTTACATCAGGCTGTGGGTTAGAGCTTTACTTCAGGTTGTGGGTTAGAGCTTTACTTCAGGCTGTGGGTTAGAGCTTTACTTAGGTTTGGTTAGACTTTACTTCAGGTTGTGGTTAGAGCTTTACTTCAGGTTTCGGGTTAGAGCTTTACTTCAGGTTGTGGGTTAGAGCTTTACATCAGGCTGTGGGTTAGAGCTTTACTTCAGGCTGTGGGTTAGAGCTTTACATCAGGCTGTGGGTTAGAGCTTTACGTCAGGTTGTGGGTTAGAGCTTTACTTTCAGGCTGTGGGTTAGAGCTTTACTTCAGGTTGTGGGTTAGAGCTTTACTTCAGGCTGTGGGTTAGAGCTTTACTTCAGGCTGTGGGTTAGAGCTTTACTTCAGGCTGTGGGTTAGAGCTTTACATCAGGCTGTGGGTTAGAGCTTTACTTCAGGCTGTGGGTTAGAGCTTTACGTCAGGTTGTGGGTTAGAGCTTTACTTCAGGCTGTGGGTTAGAGCTTTACTTCAGGTTGTGGGTTAGAGCTTTACTTCAGGCTGTGGGTTAGAGCTTTACTTCAGGTTGTGGGGTTAGAGCTTTACTTCAGGTTGTGGGTTAGAGCTTTACTTCAGGCTGTGGGTTAGAGCTTTACATCAGGCTGTGGGTTAGAGCTTTACTTCAGGTTGTGGGTTAGAGCTTTACTTCAGGTTTCGGGTTAGAGCTTTACTTCAGGTTGTGGGTTAGAGCTTTACATCAGGCTGTGGGTTAGAGCTTTACTTCAGGCTGTGGGTTAGAGCTTTACATCAGGCTGTGGGTTAGAGCTTTACGTCAGGTTGTGGGTTAGAGCTTTACTTCAGGCTGTGGGTTAGAGCTTTACTTCAGGTTGTGGGTTAGAGCTTTACTTCAGGCTGTGGGTTAGAGCTTTACTTCAGGCTGTGGTTAGAGCTTTACTTCAGGCTGTGGGTTAGAGCTTTACTTCAGGCTGTGGGTTAGAGCTTTACTTCAGGTTGTGGGTTAGAGCTTTACTTCAGGCTGTGGGTTAGAGCTTTACTTCAGGCTGTGGGTTAGAGCTTACTTCAGGCTGTGGGTTAGAGCTTTACGTCAGGTTGTGGGTTAGAGCTTTACATCAGGCTGTGGGTTAGAGCTTTACGTCAGGTGTGGGTTAGAGCTTTACTTCAGGCTGTGGGTTAGAGCTTTACTTCAGGCTGTGGGTTAGAGCTTTACATCAGGCTGTGGGTTAGAGCTTTACATCAGGTTGTGGGTTAGAGCTTTACTTCAGGCTGTGGGTTAGAGCTTTACTTCAGGTTGTGGGTTAGAGCTTACATCAGGCTGTGGGTTAGAGCTTTACTTCAGGCTGTGGGTTAGAGCTTTACTTCAGGTTGTGGGTTAGAGCTTTACTTCAGGCTGTGGGTTAGAGCTTTACTTCAGGTTGTGGGTTAGAGCTTTACGTCAGGTTGTGGGTTAGAGCTTTACGTCAGGTTGTGGGTTAGAGCTTTACTTCAGGCTGTGGGTTAGAGCTTTACTTCAGGTTGTGGGTTAGAGCTTTACTTCAGGCTGTGGGTTAGAGCTTTACGTCAGGTTGTGGGTTAGAGCTTTACGTCAGGTTGTGGGTTAGAGCTTTACAGGCTGTGGGTTAGAGCTTACTCAGGCTGTGGGGTTAGGCTTTACTTCAGGCTGTGGGTTAGAGCTTTACTTCAGGCTGTGGGTAGAGCTTGTACATCAGGCTGTGGGTTAGAGCTTTACTTCAGGCTGTGGGTTAGAGCTTTACTTCAGGCTGTGGGTTAGAGCTTACATCAGGCTGTGGGTTAGAGCTTTACATCAGGCTGAGGGTTAGAGCTTTACTTCAGGCTGTGGGTTAGAGCTTTACATCAGGCTGAGGGTTAGAGCTTTACTTCAGGCTGAGGGTTAGAACTTTAGAAGGGAGTTTGTTCCATTAAACCGGAGCTTGGAGCTAAAGGCTCTTCCTCCCACAGTGATTTTGGAGACTCGAGGAATCACTAGTAGTGAGTTTTGAGAGCGGAGTGCTCTGGTTGGCTGATATGGAACGATAACGCCTTTATGGCTTTAAATGTGAGGAGCAGGATTTTAAATTTAATTCTAAACTCAACAGGAAGCCAGTGGAGAGACTTTAGCACAGGTGTTATGCGTTCTCTTTTCTCTGCAATTTGAACTAATTGAAAACTTGCTAGCAGGCAGTTACAGTAGTCCAGCCTTGATGAAACAAATGCATGAATACGTTTTTATCACTCTTGGGTAAGAGTATTTTAGCAATGTTGCACAGGTGAAAGAACGCTGTTATACAAGCCTGGTTTATATGCGCTTTAAAAGAAAGGTCTTGGTCTCTTGGTCAAACAGAACTCCAAGGTTTTTTACTGTAGAGCTCGTCGATACGCTAACATTATCCAGGGAGATGATCTGCTGAGATAAAGGCTCTCTCAGTTTTTGAGGGCCTAGTATAATAATTTAGGTTTTATCAGGGTTAAGGAGGAGGTAATTTACAGTCATCCAGGTCTAAATGGCTTTTACACAGGGGCTAAGGCTATCTAAGTTATCTGTCTGACCTGGTTTTATTGATTAGTACAGCTGAGTGTTGTCCGCATAACAGTGATAACAGTGAAAACATTTTGGATTATATTTGCCATCAATACAAAATAGGGATGCACCGATACCAATAGGAGTACTTTGATTTGAGTACTTGCCGACAGAGCCAGTGCTGGCCCTCCTGGGGCCCTAAGCAGATATCCACACGGGGGCCCTACAGTACGCATCCCATGGCTATTCGACAAAGAGCAAACCCGTTTACAGTCAAAAACAGTTCCACTGTGCAGTAGAGCAGGGCAGAAGTGGAACATAATTACCTCAGTTCAGGCCCTGCCCCTCTGTGTGAGAACCACTAAGCCACTGTCAGACTGGGGTTCAGGACTACTACTAGTCTATTTCCCCCACTTTTTAAAATGGTAAATGGCAAATGGTCACATTCTCTAACCTCTGGTTCCTGACCCACAGTTTGGGAACCACTGATTTAAAACTAACTGAAACCTGCACCTGATATTTTTATCTTACCACTGAGAATACGCCTGACAGTCATTATTTTTAGAGCACCAGTTACTGAAAGTAATTGCACTCACGAGAACCGTGTGAATTCAACTCCTCTTTGAGACAAATCAGCCATGGACAATGGCTTTGCTCTCATCTATTTGCCAAACTACTGTCCTGATCCTCCGCTAGAGACAATAAGAAGAGTTTAAATGAGTGTGGCCGATGCAGCCCCGAGACCGAGCAGAGAAAACATGAGAGCAGCGCCCGGGACACGGGAGACATGCAGGCGCACAGGAGGCGAGGCGAGCACCAGGAGACAGACAGCCAAGCGGGGACGCGAAGGGGAGAAGCACTCGCGCCTTGGGGGTGGCAGGTGGAAGGCGGTAGGCCTCTCCTGCTCATCCACTTCAACAGACTGCTCCATTTTGGTTTTATAAGTGGCAAAGTAGGAGGAGAGTGAGTGAGCGCCTGTCACCGTAACAACGCGTTGATTCACAAGCAAAACAAAAAACAACACCGTAATTTCACCGATACCGAACACCGTTATGAGTAGCTACAAGGAATTTTCTCCAAACATACTTTTTGAAGAACATAGATGGTTTATAGACAGACTTTTCCATAGCAGATTGGTTCAAGTGCACTTTTAAGTTATATTATATATATTATATTATTATATAATTTTACATTTGCTATTTTGTTTTATTAATTTTTCATTCAATATATATATATATATATATATATATATATATATATATATATATATATATATATTATACATACTATAATCTAAATCTAGATTTAGATTATAGTATGGTAACTACTACTAAATTGACCTCTTTTTGTATTAGTACAACTCCATGTGGATTTTTGGAGACAAAAGCCTGGATTTCGTGACTGTCCCAAACATCATGGTACATCTGGTCACCCTATCGGCAATTTTGTCCAAAAACAATGAATTGCCTAAAGAGTAATATCCCCCTGCCCTCCATTTCAGATTTTTGTAATCCATCCACCTTTCATTCTCGTTTTCTCCGTGTACATTCGATCAAGCTGACTTGTTTTATTTAGACCTATGGGTAAAATAAGTTTCCAAAGAGGAAACAAGAGTCACACATCAGAGCGTACGGGAGAACAGATGTCGCTCGGTGATTAATGTACTGCCCTTTAGTGCCTCGCCATCGCGCCACACACTGTACCGTACAGGCCGCAGAAGCAGGAGTGGAGCTGTACTTCTCAGGTGAACATTTCCAAACAGTAATTCAGACCGGAGGAAAGAGCCCAGAGCAAACTTATTCCTCAAAGTCAGTGGTTTTGACGGACTGTTGCCGCTGTTGTAGTGCACCCAGGTCCAGTGGACAAAACTTTCATTGTTGTACCAATGTACTAGGTGTGCTACATTTACAAACTTTGACCATGATATAAATGCTTTACACCAACCAGGAAGTGCTTTTGTGTGTCCACTCTCACAGGACTCATTCTAATCACTTCAACGTTTGCATTGTCGATGAAACACTGAAGGTTTAGCTGCACAGTATGTTAAATGCAATTTACCTGACTTACTTTTTATAGGGTAAAATCCTTTTCCCCTGGAAATATATTGTAAAGGTAATCATTTGTTGTGTGTCTTTTTGCAACAGAAACGGTTCTTCTTCTTTTTTTTTATTCCGTTTGAAGAGGTAATAATATTACCCTGTTATGCATCCTAATTTTTGGGGTCGGCCCAATAGTCCGACATCTCATTAGTCCAAAAATGTCTCATTGAGCAGGGGTTGAAAAATAAAATGAGGTTCGGGCAAGAGTCCACTGACCTTAAGGTTAGGGCCAGTGGTTGTATTCGGCTCTCTAATCCACAACACAACTGGGTTAGAGATGTCGGACTAATGGCACCTCTGCTCAATGAGACATTTTCGGAATAATGAGACGTCAGACAAATGGGTTGTCGGACCAATGGCATGGCACCCTGATTTTTCACAGTGATGAGTTCTTAAGCCTGTATCACAACTTCCAGCAAAGCAGATCTATATCATCTTACAAGGCTAACGACAAGTTTCCTATTGCATCAGCGCCAGTGTAACGTATTACAGCTACCAAAATATATGACAAAATATAGTAATATAATAATCCTTAATTTAAGTAAATCAAGTTACAAATGCATTTAAATGGTTTGTTTACATTAATGTACGAAAGAAAAAAAGCCAAACTCCTCCCAAATAAATGCTGCAGCAAATTGAGTTGGACACTGGTGTATAAGACCTGCACGTCGTCAAAACAAAACATGAGAGAATGGGGTAAAGTGAAGGAAAAGGAAATCTTTGACTGCACTTTATTACTATTTTCAGTTTATATTTTACCAAAGTAACTCAAAGTAATATAACTCTGCTACATTTTGAAAACAGTACTATGTAATACAAACATATAATATTTTTAAAAAGGTAACTACTTATATAGAATTGAGAAGAGGGTCCGGCCTGGATACAACTCGGACCTCTCCAATATTTACTTTCCCTAACCTATGCGTTTCTTTGTTACCGATAAAAAATATCCAGTACACCTTATTACTGTGTATGTGTCGCACTTGTATAAAATGGAGTGCGACACGTTATCAAACTGACTTGTGGAGACGTTGGCATGATTGTCTTTTAAAATGCCATCTTAATTGTTTGTCTTGACTTTAATTTTAATTTTAATGGACTACGAGTCCGGAATAAAGTTGAATTGAATTACCACTCACCTGGGCTTAATCATGAATCAGTACCCAATTTAGATGGAACAGAAAAGAGTCTTACCTCAGGTTATGCCTTTTTGCGATTTTAATTGTATTATTTATCTTTTTTGATAGATCTTGCAGACAGAAAGGAAACCCTTGGACGTTTACCAACTAATCACCAAGCAATGAGATGCGGATTTTCAATGTCCGGGCAGAGTCAGCCTTGTCTCTCTTACGAGTGGCAGGCGTATAGACTTCTGAACAACGACTAATTATCCTACGCTCAGTTCAGGCATTGCATAAAGAAGGGGAGTCTGATACTCTTTCCTATCTTTCTGATCAAAACTTCATAGTGATCAAACAATTACAGCATTCACACAAGCCCAAGCTCAGTGTCCGCAGGCAATTGCTTGAAGGAAAATGATCTCAAGGCAGCAGGCACCTCGGGGCGAGAATCCCGGACACTGAGCGAGGTTCACAATTTATACACATCAATGCAGACATACTACATGCGTCATTCAATATCTCACGCCATCCTGCGCCCGGTGTTGTGCTTAGCAGCGGACACTATTCTGAGCCGTCTGTGGTTTCATGTTCCTCTTTTCTTAAGCGTATCAGCGCCTCAGTAGCCGTTACCCCACATAACACCTTTTATTCCATCTCTATATTTTGCTCCAGTCTGTCACTGCATTGCTATTGCAGCCAGATCCTGTCTGCCACTGGGCAGAACGTAAGGTCACAGGTCGACTATTGTAATCACTGCATATTGTTGCTGGGGAGATTTTGCATACATCTAGGTTTCTTAACAAGTAACTTGCCCAACACTGATCAGCGGTCCTCCCAGGTTTGCGACAAATGAAAATTGTTCGGAATTCAGCATTTCTATTGTGTAATAAATATGTGTCTATGAAAACAGATTTCACTCATCTAATGTAATGTTTTAGACCTTAAAATGATCTAAAAAAGAATAATGAATAACAATGACTTTGGGAATAAATGCTGAGTTAAAGCATCAAATCTTAACAAAGACACACACACTCCCACCTGGATGTAACTAGTTGCTCTGATCTGGGGTTGCTGTGGTTGGTCAGGTCTAGGTTCAGCAACACTATGTGACAACCTGAACATCCTGAATGACCAGGTTATTGGCATTGAGTTGCCTTGTGTACGAAATGTGCAGTATAAATAAAGTTGCCTTGCGTTGCCTTATTCCCTGATGGCACGGGCGTCGGGCGTGTTCCGAGATGATAATGCCAGTGAAAGAGTAATTGTGGGAGCATGTATGAGGTGAATCGGCCACCACAGAGTCCAGGTCTTAATCCCATCGATAATCTTTGGGATGTGTTGGAGAAGGCTTTCCGTGACATTGGATCTTTTACATTGCAGGAGCTTATTGAAACAACGCCACAGAGAATGTGCTGGAATCAAAACTAAAGCGTCCAACTAGGGCTGTAACCATAAGTACTATCACCAACTTAAGTACTTTTGAACAGAGCTTCTGAGTTAGTTTCTGTGGCATTATTAACCTTCAATGATATCGTTTATCGCGATCGAACTTCAGATTGTGTTATCGTGTGACAACCTTTTTTTTGGTCAGGCCATGTACAGTTCCATTCCCACGCACTTTTTGTCAATGCACTTGTTTTGTAGTCAAGCCGCAGTGCTTTTGAAGATCCTCATTTGGAACCACTGTCTCTTTCTGCAGAAGAACAGGTCCAACTATACAACACTAACCGAGAAATTCAAGTCATTTTACACAATTATATACTCCGTTCTGCAGTTTTCAAACAAATCCTCTGTAATAACACTTTGCAAAGAATGCACAATAAAAAAAAAATCAGTCTCGGTTTCATCCGCAGTTATTAGATGTACTCACTCTTCACACTGTGGCCTTCAGACATTTGTTTCCCCTCCGCACATCTGCTCCTTTATGTGTGCGATGGCTCTGCCTCCGCGGTGTTCATTTGTAAGGCTGCGAGGAGACGCGTTAGCTCAATATGCTGCATGCTTTTATGAACCACTCCAAATGCTTGCTGCGCATCTCCCGAGGCCAAACCAACTGGATACAGCGCTCAAATAAACCCACAGTTGTTCGGAGCGCCATAGAGGGGGAAAAAAAAGTGTTTTGCATTAACAACAAGCTCCGGGCAAACAATCTGTGGATACAAAAGCCAGCATGTGGCGCAGCTTCAAGTGACAAATGGAAGCTACGCGGGCAATGCTAATGACGGCTAGCACTTATTATGCTAACATGGTAAAAGTATCGGATTAGGAATATTGCATTCATCTTTGGTTAGCCTCGCCCTCGTGGTGTAAAGAGTATATTGGCGGGCTACTTTGGTTTGATATTTACTTTCTTTAAGTGTTGCATTTGTTTTCACTGTCAGATTCATTCAAAAGTAAAGCTAGCTGTGGGCTCTCGTGCAAAAAAAAAGAAAAAAAGCTCATATCTAGGGTGGCCAGATATTCAATTACTCACAGACAATTTCTAAATAACTCGGAAATGTCCGGGATCGAAAATCTACTGGTCAGCAGATTTGCACAACAAAACTTTTCTTCTTTTTGGTGACAATTCTGGCTCCTCTTATATGGCCTGGGCGATTTAGGGGAAGAAAAATAGTCACAATTATTTTTTATTCAACTAAACAGATGGGCTGACCGGACTGAAAACTGTGTGCTGACTTTCTGTTTGTCTGAGTGATTCCCTGGGCTCGATCAGCGTGGTTCTGCATTGTCCGGATTCTTTTCCATCTCGCTGCAGATGTCGTGCGCTTTTGAGATGATTAAATAAGTTTAACCCAGTTATTACCCAGCTTTGTTAAAACGATCCATTGACGCTTTCCCTTTGTAAACAAGTGGGCGCTTCCTTTTTTTCTGTGACAGGATTGGCGAATAACACTGTCAATTGAAACGCACCACGCGGTTATTGAGTTCAAACCTTATTAATATCACGATTAGAATCAAATTTGATAAATTGTCCAGCACTACCTCTCATGTTAGATCCATCCAGCAGCATTTCTCTTCATGGCCTACGTACCTGTATCCTCTCCTTTCTTGTTTTGTTTTTTTTAAAGGTGACCCACAAGTGTTACCTAACTGAAAGCACATGGAAGAGGCTCATAATGGTGTTTTCCATGTCTCAAACTCTTTCGGCGCGGGGTGACAGATGGACCCACAACATAGAAATGTGGTCAGTTTGACCTTTAGTAAAATAAACCTTTGAAAAAGAATGTTTCCCGACCACAAAAATAAGCAGTAGTTGGCCATGTGGATACATAATATCTACCATAATACAGGAGTTTTCTGCATTTTCTGTATACAGGAGTTTTATATACAAATATGTCATCCCCACTATAATGTCATGTGAGCGCATGACTGAAAACAGCTACAGCACAAGGGGGGCGGGATCGGTTAGAAATAGTGATAGAAAATAGGAAAAAATAGGAGACATGTCATTCGCAGGTGTATTGGTGTAAATGTTGGTTTGAGGGGTGACACCCCTGCTCTATGAGAGAAAGTAAACTCAAGACCAGTGTAGCACACCTTTGTTTGTTTGAAGAATTTCATAACTTTGCTTTACAAATATGGGCTATTAAGATGGTTCATTTCACAGGCGGACCCCTTCAGTTTCTCGTTGTCTCATGCATAGGATCTGAGTTTTAATCATGCTTTGGTTATTAATTACGTAAGGGAGTAAACATTTTTTAGGCATAAACTGTTCAGTATTTCATACAGCCTATAACATAGTGTGGAGCAGTAATGATAGATGAAAGACTTGGAGAAAATCTTTTGACAGACACAAACGGCATTGGCTTTTGTGTCAAAGACGTTGGAAACTTGTACATCTGCTGTGGAGTTTCTTTCTTCTTTTCTTAAATGTAACGTTACATAACAACAATGCACCTGGGTAATGCTTTTCAGTGTGATTATCATAGGCCGTTTTCACTCATGTTGGAGCGCCTTGGCTTATAGGTCGGCCCGAGACCGCCCTAGTTCCAACTGCCTTTACTCCAAAGTTAGTTCAGTCCGTGTTCACACACGCTCGCACCAAATGTCACACCATCAGCCACGTAACAACGATCAGCATCGACCTGTCAATGTGCCGACACACACTTCCCCGATGTTACTGTATGATCACTCCTCTCCCTCGTGGTTAAATACAGTCAGGGTGATAAACACTAAACTTTCACTGCAGCAGGAAGGGAAAGACGGGAAAGAGAGGCGTACCTTGATGATTTAAAGTTAATCCATTTTGCCTCATCAGAGCAGTAATCCAAACGTCCTCATGCAGCGCTTATTCATTCTTTCTTCACGCAAAAAAGAGGCGTCCGAGTAGTTTGGCCTGAGGTGCTGAGGTCACAGCACACCCACTCCAAATCACAGAGTGGCTGTTTAAAGCGGCTTAAAGTGCTGTAGTTGGATTCACACTGACCCAAAAGTGTCGCTCTCAGGCCCAAAGTCCCTTTAGGTCGACCCACCTAGAGCCTGAGGGGCTGTCCTCGTGTTTGTGGAAGTTGTTGATGCTTCATTGTTCCCCAGAGTATTTTCTTTTTGTTCTTGCCATCTATTTAAATAATGTATGTCCCGTTCTAAACATGCAAGGACTTTAAAACAGCCTAATTCTCCTATGATTCAAAATCTGAACCGAGTTCTCCTTGTGTCCTTAAAAAGCGGCAGCTCAGACCAGTCTCCAATTAAGGCGTCGTTCCACATAGCGCGTACCGGCCGCGCACGCCACGATCTACGTGCACGTATCGACACTAGCCTGCAGACCTTCTGTTTCCACCACACACACACATGCATTTGTTGTGGGCGGAGCCGCATAGAGCCGCACGCTGTATACATCGTCATTAAAAGTTTTGTAAGCCGCGATGAGAACAAATGTGGACACATGCTGTCATCTGGTGGGAGTTAGGGAATCATTCAGAGGAGCCAAGCTGTATTAAAACAGAAAATAAACTGCTAAACTACGAACTATGAAGGTAAGCTACAGGTAAATGTTATGCTAACACCAGCTAAAGCTGCGCTAACAGCGGCTAAATGCTATTAAATTAAATTGCCCTTTTAGCACAGCCGTATGATCTTGTGAAATATTAAATCGTATGACCTGCGTGTCAATAGTGAGGGCAGCAGTCTGTTCACGTCACATCAGACACGGGTAGCCCGCTTTGGCCACAGGCAGAGGTCGGGCCCAAAACCTATACCTGGTCAGACCAGTTTGGCACTGGCCTTTGTTATGGAAAAGCTTGACAAAGCGGGTGAAAGAGCCATTCGGCTGACACGCGCCTGCATGTGGAAAAGAGCCTTTAGTCTCCAGGCCGGTGAGATAGGCCCTTTAACTGCAAGCGTATACTGCAATAAAAAAGATCAGAGCAACTGGGAAACAACCCTTTAAAAAAAAAAGCTGTATCCACTTCTTCAGTAGATAAACGTTGAAAGAAACATTCCTTGAAATTATAGATTGTTGTAGATTCAGACCCCCCATTGAGAACCACTGGGTTAAACCTCTACAAACATTTTCTGAAATGCTTGCACTTGGACAAAATAGTATCTTGATGTTTCAAAATTTGAGTAACTTTTTAGTTTTTGTTTAGTTTGGTTTTTCGTTGACTCTCCTTACTCGAAGTTGGTAGAATCAAATAGAAAGATCAAACTCATATCAGTCAAATGTTTTTGTATATCGTGACCCTGGTGCGAGCTGCTCAGGCTGCAGAGTCTTTGGAGTCTGGAAGCACACGCTCGACCTCATCATCAGACACAATCACGGAGCGTCTGTGCTGGAGATTTCAGATTCGTAGCGGCGGTCTGCCCTCCCCCTCGCGGCCCGGCCGGGGCTCAATCACGGCCAGGCCTCACGCCAAGAACATCAACGCGCTCAAGGTTAATGCGGGGCTGAGGAGTGAGTTGCTGCAATTACACAGATTTCTCCTCCAATTTAGAGTCGCTCTTTGGTCAACGCAGCTCGGAGTGTCGGTTTAGCGTTTCTGAGAGCTGACAGATGTACAGACATGAATGGTTGGTGATGCAGCAGAGGAGTTTGGACTTTGTTGGTCCTGGTGTTCACTTGATTTGGGACAGTTGTTCTGTTTTG
Source organism: Neogobius melanostomus (assembly GCA_007210695.1). Taxonomy (NCBI): domain Eukaryota; kingdom Metazoa; phylum Chordata; class Actinopteri; order Gobiiformes; family Gobiidae; genus Neogobius; species Neogobius melanostomus. The sequence goes on along the minus strand of VHKM01000566.1, from coordinate 1,725,482 downwards.
TTCTGTCAATAATTTGGCTAGTTTTATTTCATAACACTGAATAACTTTAATGCAATGCTCTTTGAAAGATTTGGTGTCAATCTATAACACTCCCTGCTGATCCATTGATCATCTATCTTCTTACTTCTATCCATGGGCTTTAAAAATAGACAGTAAACCATGGTTTCTACTACTCTAAATTAACTCACGGCAGAACCGTGTCAGTTTGGACAGTATATTTTAGCCTTAAACCCTGTTCGTACAGGATTAGAATGACCTTGGTTAAAACTGAAATTACCCCAGGATGACGGCGTTTGTTATGGGAATTTGCACAGGATCAACAATGCCAGGATTATAATCCGCGTTACTGTCTTTTTTACTGGAAATGATGTATAGATACCAACACTGAACGACGATAACAACCAAAGGCGCTGATCCCGTGAGTGCTGCGCAGCTGGAGCACCCACTCAAATTTTTGGACACCCAGGCGAATTTGCCCTAATTACAAATGATTCAATAAATATCGCCAAACCTGTAAAGTGGCTACTCCGTTTTCTGCAAATACACGAGCATGGGGTGGTTCATAAGATTAGTTTACGTGCTCCGCTCGTTTAGCTCCACAGGTAACCAAACACGAGACTGTGAGATCGATCCCGACTAGGGCTGGGTACCGGTACAGTAAGCTCCGTTAGGGGCGGTATCAAATTTTTTTTTGTACTTTTTGTCTCCAGATATCAATAAGTGATATGCACTGAGTCTAAAAAAGCAACCTGAACTCATGAGCCGCTTCAGCACAAATGCAGATGTTTTGTTAAAGCGAAGCAAAGCTATAACTTATAACATTTTAGTCATTATTAAAGACGACAGAGGCGCGGTCTGAGCCAAGACTAAACAACTAAACTGGTTAAAGAGAAAAGCAGTGAAAACAAGAAACACCCCGGCTATTTACCTTTAGCGAAAGACCCATGCTGCAGAGCCTGAAGTTACTGCTGTTGTTACTAAACTTCATGCTGCACCAAATGGCTTCCCCGGAGGAGGAGGTCAAAGATTGTTTGTGGAAAAAGGGAGCGCTCACCCTGCGTTAGAAATTTTTGGAACAGTTATGGTAAATTATCAGTGACAGAGTGAGCACTCTCACTATATAAAAGATCTTTGACGTATGGAGTGCTTTGACTTTGATGAACAGCGCAGTGTGTTTAGAAAAGTTTAGCTGGGAAGAACATAAATCGGCGCCTATGATAACAACTCTTTTATTAATTTATGTTACGAGAGCTGAGGCATTCACGTCATGTCTCCGGGATTTGGCTCTTATCATAAAAGAGCAGTTTTCTTTCTCCTTGAATCCGTTCACTCTGATGCTCCTCAATCTAAACTTTGCACCAAAAGGATCCAAACTTTGTCCAACTTCCATGTTGGGGTCGTGCTTTCAGTTCACATCTGTAACGTCGTAGTTTGTTTCGTTGTTTATACTTTTAAATGCATAAACATGAACAGCATTTGGGTCTGAGAAATGCTTTGATGCATATTATCATTAATATATCTTTAAAAAAAGACTTTTGAAATAAATGTTGCCCTTATTTACACTTCACTTTCCAAATTGTCGATTCACACAAGACTAAAATTACCTGAGGGCCTCGGAGTTTGCAGAATCACCCTAAAAGGTAAAAAAACGGGGGCATTTTTTTACCTTCCAAATCAACCTCACGGCAGATTCGCATGGGAATAGAAACTCGGAGGACGTCTGTAATTCTTACTTTACCTGAGGTCCTTAGGTCATTTTTTGCCGAAAATGTCATTTTGTTTTCGAGTCAAACAATTTCTTTCACCTTTTTGATTCAGTTTAGCTAACACAAATTCCATGTAAATTCAGTCCACTAAATATAAAATTTAATGTTGAATCATACTGCACTGCTTCATGTTTCTTCTCCCTTAGACTTGGTTCTTCTTCCAAATTGTATCACTGGGAGTCCGGATGTTTCTGTCCCTTATTTTCATTTTCATTTAGTCTTGTACTTAATCAGCTTAATTTTAATTAATTTTAATTATATTATGTAGATGCACAGAATCCAAAAATCACATTGGTTTTGCTCAATCAGGCTCAATCATTAATTTTTTTTAGACCTCAGCCAAATGTTGCCTAAGAAGTATCTTCATAAAGTCTCCGTCCTGGTGTCTGTCTGTCCACAGTTTGGAGGAGACTGGGGTTTGTTGTAATATCATTTGCATTTGTGTACAAAGCAGCTGTGCTCACAAACGAGCGTATGGTGGTGACAGTTTATGAAAGCTACAGGCATTCTGATTATTTGATACATAGGTTCACTACTTAGAAAAATGTAGTGTAAAGCTGCCGCTTGGCTGGAGCGGGTTGTAACATCCTACGACAGAAAGTCAAAATCGTGGGAATACAGAGATCGGAAAAATGTCTTGATCAGTTAAAACACTTTTAGACACTTCACAGTGTGACCCAGTGTAGTTTTTCGACTTTAACGGTGCATTATGCAACTTTTATATGTGAAGAAAAAAAAAAGTTTATTTGTGCATATTTGTAGTGATCCAACGGCTGTATGAGTGGTCAGTGGTCTTTTCTTTCCATCACAGTGGCCTCTAGGACGCTCCAGGGTTAATTGTCTACAGGTTTCCTGGTGAGAGTGCAGAAAACCTTCCAAACAATTGATCCTGGAGCGTCCTAGAGACCACTGTGATGGAAAGTAAAGGCGCCATGCTGACCACTCATACAGCCGCTGGGTCACAAAGAAATATGCACAAATCTCAACTTTTTTTTTAACCTAACCTAACTGTGTGGCTTTGTGGTAGAGTGTAACATACAAACTCAATTACTGAATGGCTGTTTGGTCCCACACTGTAGATCAATCTGCGCTGGCTTTAGTCCTGGTTCGTTCATGTTTCACGTGTTTCCGTTTATGGTCCGTCAAACTTTGCGTTACCTTTTCTTTAATTAAACTTACTCTTGCCCAAAGGGTGTTTACAATTATCCGCCGACAGAGTTATCAGTCAGTTCAGTCCAGGTTCATTTGAACTTTCCTTCCATTGGCCGGTCCCTGCAGAGCGCTGTTTACTGAGACAAGTGTGCTGATGTGTTTGGCTGTTCGTGCGGTTGTCAATAAAGTCGGATAAATGCCACAGATTAGGGCTCGGGCAAATTGGCTTTCAGAGCGCGGTCTCTGATGGTTTATTTTAATCTCTGCTGTAACATATTGCATTTCTGTGACCTAATCAGAGCCTGTCTGTCATGGACATGTTTTATTTCAGCCCAGAGACATTTAGAAAGGTCTGCTGGTTAGTTTACTGTCTGGATAAACTTTGGAGAGGTGTGAACTCAGAGTCTGATGTTGCGGTGCTATTGTTTCATTAACATACCTTTGGCTAACAATTATGGCTTGTATCTTGTTTATTTGCCATGGATAATTCCCCTTACAGCAAGCAGGGGTCAATCACATTATGAAATCAAAAACAGGATTTTGAGCTCAGAACTCAGCACATTTTAGAGTCTTACACCATTTTACAAAGTGCAAAGTCACCACATAATTGCGCTGACACCACACGAGAGAATCTCCAGAAGATAAAAATAAAACGGATAAGGAGCAGCCAAGCTCTAATCGGCTAAATAACCCTGCAGTGTGTTCTCTTTTATAGGACTTTTTTGGCCTGAAGACTGTTTGTGATAGGACAGTTCCAGGTAAAAGGGGGCGGGGACAGTGCATGATAATGAACACACACAGGACTCATGAATGTAAAGTTTGTAAACACGCCATGCCAAAATGTAGCCTTGGGATAATTTCCATCCAACATCCCCCAATCACACTCTCATTCATCCTGGCCTATTGTACATGTTTGGCCTATTGTACATGTTTTTAGTGGTAGGGGAAAACAATACGCTGACACGGGGAGCACATGCAAACTCCACACTAAGGGGATCAAGCCCGGGACCTTTGAGCTGTGAAGCAGGAGCACTAACCTCTATGCCACTGTGCAGCCCATTCAGCTCTTTGTAAGAGCTGGGACTCGAACCCAGAACAGCCTGAACTGCTACATGTGGACTCGACTTCAAACTGGAGCACACCAGTCTGCAGGAGGACTCATAAATTGTTCAATTGGGCACAACTTGATTCGATTTCGATGATTTGATTTAATTTTTAAGACGCAATAAAAGTGAACCGACCACACACATTTTCCCGCAATTCATAATCATGAATCATTCTGATAAATGCAACACAGAGAAACTAAGAGAAAAAATAAGGGGGTGAGCTATGCAGCTGCAGCGGAGCCGCTTTCCTCCTGGTGACCAGAGCCTGGGCTGGGACCATGGGGCTGTGGGGAGCGGACCACAGATTAGAGACCGATAGACTGTAGGACGTCTGGGAGAACTTAAACATGACGGGCGTTGAAGCAGGTATGGCCGAAACAACTAATCGGTTATTGAAATAGTTGACCAATTTTTAGTAATTTTTAGTAATCGTCAAAAATGACATGAAAATGTAGTGGTTTTTTTTGTTATTTTTAAAGTGAGGGTGTATAGAGCGTTCTGTGCATTGTAAATGTCATACATATAATCTGTCAGTGTTTCAGGACAATTATCCAATCAGAAAGCCGAATGAGCTCCAGATCCTATTACCAGTTTGAAAATAAACTTCCTCAATCCCAGCTCCTGACCCCGATAAAACCGTGCCAGTGCAGCCTCCAGTCGTTACGGCTCAGCGGCTGAACTCTGGAGGTTCTTAGCTTTCAAATGAGGAATAGCCTGTTCACACAAACTTGTGTCCACGAGCAGCTTTGAGCAAACCAAGTTCAGCTGTAGTGAGTTTTTATGTGAATGATTTGAAATTATATTTCTCTCATCCTTGATTGTGGAGCGGTGGGTGGGAGGGAGGACAGGGAGTTCAGCTTCCCGATGGCCTTGTATATGAAACTGTTCTTCAGTTGACTGGACCTGGCCCGTAGATTCCGCAGTCTCCTCCCTGAAGGCATTACCTTCATGGGTGCGTAGGGTCCCCTTTGCGGGTGAGATGGGTGGAGTACATGTCCTTAATGGTGGGGAGAAGGGCTCCGCAGATCTTCTCCGCTGCTCTCATGATGCGCTGGAGGCTCCTCCAGCAGGAGGCAGTGCTGGCGCCGTGCACACAGTGATGGAGCTGGTCAGGATGCTCTCTATAGTCCCTCTGTAGAAGAACCACACAGTGATGGAGCTGGTCAGGACGCTCTCTATAGTCCCTCTGTAGAAGAACCACACAGTGATGGAGCTGGTCAGGACGCTCTCTATAGTCCCTCTGTAGAAGAACCACACAGTGATGGAGCTGGTCAGGACGCTCTCTATAGTCCCTCTGTAGAAGAACCACACAGTGATGGAGCTGGTCAGGATGCTCTCTATAGTCCCTCTGTAGAAGAACCACACAGTGATGGAGCTGGTCAGGACGCTCTCTATAGTCCCTCTGTAGAAGAACCACACAGTGATGGAGCTGGTCAGGATGCTCTCCCTCTGTAGAAGAACCACACAGTGATGGAGCTGGTCAGGATGCTCTCTATAGTCTCTATAGAAAAACACCTATAAAACGTTTAAGTTTACCCCACCGACATGTCCTCAAGCAGCACTCTTTAGCTTTATGTGGGGAAATGTTTGAAAAAAATAAATAAAAATGTCATGCACCTTTGACAGCCAAGTGATTAGTCGATTAATGGTATAAAATGGTAAAATGGTAGATTCATCAATCGAGCTTTGTGAAACTCCAGGTGCTCCCGGTCCAGCCCTGGGTGGAAGCGCAAGCGAGCGTCGTAAATATCAAACATGTTTTTTGCTTACGATTTCAGGTCTCAAATAACCCTTTTATATTTGGGTTCAATATCGGGCTAAAACTCTGCAGCTTTAGACTTGACCTGGACTCGCTTGTTCTTTGTAATTAAAGGCCATGTTCCTGCCTCTGCAGATTTGTGTTCAGCAAAGGAAGACAGAAGGATATCTAACGTGAGAGGCGATTGAGAGGCAAAGGCAGCAGGATGCCATTGTCTGACAGTGACAAGAGCTAGAAACAGTCGCCCTGGTTGAATCGGCGCGTTGGCTTCATTAGGTATTCCGTTTCTTGCCTGTCGTCGGCTGTCGCGGGGGGGACGCCAACGGCTCTCAACACGTTTGTGCATCAAGGACCACATCAGAGGCGCGTGAAGCCGGTGTCAGGGAGAGCAGGAGATTAATCTGCTTTTCTGCAAGTGACGACGGGATTCTAACGCCCTGACAGGGAGCACGCCGAGGAGCTGTGATGTGTCATGTCTGGGGCTCGGCTTCTGTGACGGTGGGATTTCAAGATGCAGTGCGCGCTTTGTATAAACATAACCACATATGGACTTTCCTGTCTCTCCAGCTGAAACACTGCAGGTGAAGAGGAACTTGCTAAAGATTACTGACATAAGTTTGAGAAGATGCTTATGTATATTTTCGGTAATGAAATCGAAAGAGTTAATAGTTACAAAGACTTGCTCAAAGGGTATTATTAAAATCTTAAGCTAGTTTAGTTTAGTTTATTTGTTTATTTGTGCAGTTGAAGTTCTGCTCAAAAAGAATGGGCCAACGCAAAAGCTTATGAGCGCCTACCCCCGAAATCAAGCTAGTTATTATCTGGAACAGTACAAGTTTCACCTTGTTTTTTGGGGAACAAACCTGACCCAGAGCAGCTTCATTTGAACACTGATTTTGGAGGAGCTGCAAAAACACAGAATATGCTTTTGTTACTTCTTATATGCCTTAATTTAAAGAGTACCTAAACGGGCGTGCCAAAGCCTTTCCCCACCCACAAACAAAAGTCAAAAATTGCCGCGAAAGAGGCGGTCTCTGAGGTTTGGCGGTGACATGCGGGGGGTGAGTGTGTGGGCCTTGATTGACCTCGACATTTGCATTGGCACAATCACAGCAGACTGATTACGTGGGAGGGACTTGGTTATAAACCACAGGTGCAGGGGCAGGACAATGGGCAGCACCTGATGACGATGTGTGGAGCTGGTGCGGCTTATGACGTTCTGTGGAGGCCGTGGACACGTCTCCAGCCAATCAGGAAATTCTAATTTAGTAGCAGAGTTTACCCTGAAGGGGGCGCAACCCATTCGTTTTCAGGCCAAAGTTAGGATTTAACACATGTTTGAGCTATAATGTCAGAATAATGTCAGGGACCAGTGGACAACACTATGAGACACCCATTGAGACAGTTTATCAGTAAAAAAAACTTGATTTGGTGTTTAGTTACTCTTTAATGTCCAGAGAGACAAATCTGTGACTTGCAGTTCACAGATTTTGTCACTTTGCTATTGTTTACATTGACATCCTGTGGTATCAGATGGGAAAAGGGTTTTGGGACGACACTAATCTGAAAGATACTTCACCTTGCCTGATTGAATGGCAGACCAGTGTTGTTTTTGTCAACGGAGACTATAACGATAAAGTTTTAAATGACGATAACGTGGCGGTGGCGACCTAAACATAGCTCTTTGGGAACTCAAGCAAGACGAGACATTTATGAGTTGTCGTTGACGAGACGAAAATGGGAGAAAGTGGTTCGTCAGACCGTTCACACCCAGAGCTTGAGCGTGGAGCGGGAGATCACATCGCTTTTGTTGTGTAATGTCTGTCAGAAGCTAAGTACAGCCTGCCAACCTTCATCCACATTTACAATACTTATTTTCAATACTTATCCACCTACATTCATTTGTTGGAATACTATTAAGAAGCCTGCCTCCCATTAATTTCCTTGTTTATCGTGCTGCCTTGTGTTCTTGTGTCTCCTTCCTAAAAACTTTATTAACTCCATCGTGAGCTGAACAATGTTTGTGTCTCGAGAGAAAGAGCCCATTTGTTTATTTTGTTTATTTATTTGGATCCCCATTAGCTGTCTCCAAATGGACAGCTACTCTTCCTGGGGTCCGGTTCAAGCAATTACAATATTCACATCATGCAGGTAAATTGAAAAAAAACACTTCACATACAAACCTCTCCTCAGTTATACACATATGGACACATACTGTACATATAAAGAATTTAAATATACTGTATATAGATATAGACATACACACACAAACAGACTTAGGCTTCCATCAGAAAATGTCTTTTCAATAGTCTTTTAAAAGAGAGCTTTGTTTCAGCCTGTTTAACAGCTGGGGGCAGTTTGTTCCATAAAGTCACAGCTCTGAATATGACCGACCTACGCACTGTTTCTGTTCTGGGTTTGGGGCGGGTCAAATGACCCTGAGCCGCTTGCCTAGTTGGATAGTTGTGCAGATCTCTCGCATAATGTAAAAGGTTATACAAATGAGTAGGTTTTGACTATAGCATATATTTCTGAAGAAAGTCATTAAATGACATTTGAGTCTATCTTCTACTCTGAGCCATGAGAGACGGGCAAGATGCTCAGCCGAGCTCTGTCCCCACACGAGTGGGCAGCCCAGAGCCAGCCTGGCAGCCTTGTTCTGTGCTGTCTGCAGTTTTGTCATGTGTTTCTTAGCTGCACCTGACCACACCACAGAGCAGTAGTCCAGGTGAGACAAGGCCAATGACTGAACCACCAAAACTCTAGAAGCCGGTGTCATGAATGAGCAGCACCTCCTAATACATGCCATATTTCTACCCATTTTTTTCACAACAGTGTCAATGTGCTTATCCCAAGATAAACGTTCATCGAAAGTAACTCCAAGGAGTTTTACCTCATGAACCTGCTCTATTTGCATGTCTTTTAATACAATGTTAAGTGGATCGTCACTATCTTGGTGTCGAGATCTAAACAACATACTCTTTGTTTTAGACACATTCAAAACCAGTCTGTTTTTGTGAATCCAGTCAAATAACAACTGCAGATCATCTGTAGTGTATTTCTCAGCTCAGACATACTTGATGCTGCACAGTAAACAGTGGCGTCATCTGCATAGAGAGTTGCGCTGCACCTTTTAAGGCCGTACTGCATATCATTAATGAAAATTGAAAAAAGCAGTGGTCCCAAACAACTGCCTTGAGGTACACCACACTGCAGATGTTTAGGCACAGAAAAGCTTCCATTAAAAAATACTGATTGTGATCTACAAGTTAAGTAACTATTCATCCATTTCAGTGGTGTAGCATCAAATCTATATGCAGATAATTTTTCAAGTAGCAGTTTATGATCCACCAAATCAAAAGCTGCACTGAAATCTAGGAATACTGCACCCACCATCAACTTCTTATCAATATAAGACAACCAATTATCTGTCATTTCTGTAAGTGCCGTACATGTCGAGTGATTTTCCCTGTATGCATGCTGAGATCCAAAATTTATCTCATTTATATTTAAATAATTTAAAATCTGTTTAAAAACAACTCTTTCCAACAATTTACTGAGTATCTGAAGAATGCTAATTGGTCTACTGTTAACAGCAGTTAGACTGACATTTCTACTTTTGAGAGTGGAAGTATTTTGGCCGATTTCCACATTTGAGGAAAAATTCCCTGCTCTAAGCTTAGGTTGAAAATGTGACAGACTGGAAAAGCTATTGTGTTTGCAGCAAGTTTAAGCAATCGACCATCCACCTCATCAATTCCTGATGGTTTGTTGACATCTAGCGTGAAAAGAGACTTTTCAACTTCTGCTGAACTTAACATATTAAATGTGAAATTACAATTTTTGTTTTTAATAATTAAATCTTTGATTATTTTGGATGAAGTACAAAATACCCTGAATTCGTAGTGTCTTGTCTCAGATTGTCAATTTTATCACCATAATATGTACTAAAATGATTTGCAATATCCTTTCCTTTTGTCAGAAATCCACCGTCCACTTCGATAAATGATGGTAAATTGGTTTTGCTCCTACACATTAACTCGTTCAAGGTATTCCAAAGTTGTTTGCCATCATGTTTGTTATTCTCTATCTTATTTCTATAATATATTTGTTTCTTTTTTCTGTTTTGTTTAGTCACTTTATTCCTCTCAATACAATAGGTTTTCCACTTCTCAGATGTCTTTAGAACACACGCTTCATTTTTCAAGTTGTCTCTGTGCGCCATAGACTGCTTAAGCTCCTTGTCAATCCACGGGGCCTTATTTGCTCTAACTGTAAATTTTCTAAGTGGCGCATGTTTATCTGCCACTGAAAGAAATAAGTCATTGAATAATTTTACAGCCACATTCACATCTTTTGTGTTCAGCACTTGGTTCCAATCCATTTCCTTTAAATGTGTGACAAAATCTTCTTCACAAAATTCTTGTAAGTTCTCTTCTGTAATACTCTTGGTCTACTTCACCTTAGACTTTCTTACAAGAGCAATGATATTGTGATCTGTAAAGCCAACAGGAATGGAGTCTGCCTTCGAACAGCCCGAACTATTGTTTGTGAAGATATGGTCAATGCATGTCGAAGATGTTTGTCCCAGCTCATTACAAAAAATCCTTGTAGGCTGTTTAACTAGCTGTTTTAAATTACAGATACGTGTTGTATTTTTTAACTTTCTCCTTAGATGACATGAATTGGAGAGCCAGTCAATATTTACATCACCCAAGACATACATTTCATTGCCTAAGTCAGACATTTTGTAAAAATGGAGCACAATTCATCAACATACAGTGCATTTGAGCTTGGAGGTCTATAGATGCAGCCAATTAGAATAGGTCGACTATAAGGGATATGCACTTCCAAACATAAACATTCAATAGAAGGAACCATCAAGTCTGTCCTAACTTTGACAGGAATTTGGCTTTGTATGTAAATAGCCACTCCACCTCCAAAGAGATTCCGATCACATCTAAAAATATTATAATCTGCAATAGCCACACAATCATCATCAACAGTTTGATTTAAATGTGTCTCAGATACAGCCATGATATTTATTCTTTCATTGTGCATAACATTTGATAATTCATGAACTTTGTTTCTTAAACTCCTAATATTTATATGAGCAATTCTCAATCCTTTATTAGGTAAATTGAGTCCCATCCATTTGAGTGTCTGTGTGACGCCATAGAAATGTCAACATTATAATCCATTCCTCCCAATATTTCTCTTAGTCCCTCATTTTAGGCTTAACGACCAAACGATCATAGCTGATAACAGCATAGTCTCCTCTCGCTCTTGCTTCTTTAAGAGCAGGTAGCAGCTCTGCTCTTCTCTTCCTCACTCTTTCAGAGAAGTCCTCATTGATATATATTGAGGAGTTCTTCAGCAGTGATCTAGCTCGAGCCATGATTAATTGTTTGTCTTTAAAACGCAGTAGTTTTACTACTATGGATCTTGGTCTGTCATTTTCAGCTCTGAATTTCCCATTTCTGTGAGCGCGCTCAATCTCCACTGGTGCTTCTACTTTCAGATTTTTTGTAATTAACTCCTTCACTTTATCTTCAGTTTGTTCCCAGGTTTCTTCAGCTCTATCAGGACCAAGTCCAGTGATTACAATATTATTTCTCCTGGACTGATTCTCAATGTAGTCTAATTGCTCATCACAGCTCTTCAAAGACAGTTCAGGTTTTAAATCTTGGATGAGTTTGTTAATACCATTAAAATCAGCTTTCTGCATTAGAGCTTGCTTTTTCAAGTCATCAATATCTTTCTGTGAGTAGTTTAAACTCACCTTGAGTTCTTGTATCTCACCCACAAGAGAATCCACCCTTTTAATAGTAGAGTCCAAGATCATTTGACAGAAATTGCTGAATACTTTCTCTTGCCTCCCAAGCAGGGTCTCATACTGCTCCTTTTGGTTATCCAGCATCTCTTTCACAGTCTCCATTGTTACATACTCCAGCTCCTCAGTGTTGACGACTTTATTTCCACCTTTACTGCGAGTGGTCATGATGTAGCAGACAGCAGCAGCACTCCTCTCCCACGGGCAGTTAGCCACAGAGCCTCCTCTCTCCTCTCACAGTGCACTCCTCACCAGTGACGGACTGGCCATTGGGCAATGTGGGCAAATGCCACTGCGGCCGCCTGGTCTCATCACTTGTTGTGGCCGCATCACAAACAAATAAATAGGCTAAATAAAGCGAGGAAGCGGCCGCCTATTGGCGCAATGGCTGCAAGCGGCAGCACCACCAGCGGCTCGCTCGCCGCTCATCACAACTTGTGGCGCACAACCATATAAAAAGGCTAAATAAATAAATAAAGCGGAGATGCGGCCGCCTTTTGAAGACAAATGTGGCCTCTCTGCTAAAATTGCCAGGGCCTCTTTTTGGTGCCAGTCCGCCACTGCTCCTCACACACCTGTTAGCAGTGGTAGCAGTTAGCCGCAGAGCCTCCTCTCTCCTCTCACAGTGCACTCCTCACACACCTGTTAGCAGTGGTAGCAGTTAGCCGCAGAGCCTCCTCTCTCCTCTCACAGTGCACTCCTGTGAGAGGAGTGCACTGTGAGAGTGCACTCCCCCTTCCCGGCCGCGGCGTCTGGTTGGAGGAAAAAACGTTTCTCCACCCCGCGTACTTCCCACTTAAATGCACTAAATATGGAGTGACAAGATCTCAAAGTGCGCTCCTGCTAATAGTCTGCTTTTTGACACACAAGATCGGGCCCTGAGACTAAAACTAAGAGGAACAGTGAAACATACCTCTCTTCATGTTTGCGGGAATGAGAGGTGGTCTCTTCTCGTTCCCATTTGAACTTTCAAATCAAATCCAGAAGCTTACACGCATTCAGATGTGCCGTTGGAGCAAAACTAAGAGGTGGAGAGAAGAGGGTCAGAGCCCTGAGAGGTTTAAATATAGTCAAGTCACGGAGAACAGCTCTGTTATTTTATAAGATCAATGTCTCCTCAGTATCTGCATTTGTTTGGTGATGATAGATCAATATCTGCTCTGAAAGATTATAAACTTGCCCTTCTCTGCGTTTGCCTTCATGCTGCTGAGAGGCGCCCCCGTTGTCACGGCAACGGTAGAGCAGCTCCAGGGGAAGTCTGAGAGTTTGGACTTTAGGGACTTTGTGTTAAAACAAAAGTTTGCAATAAGTAATGGGATATTTTAAAGTTTTAATGCTGCTGTTGCAAACATTTCCACTTATCTTGGAACGGTGCAGACTTTCACACACTTAGATAACTGATATGTGGCTGATCTTTCCCCCTTGTCCCGTCTCTTCCCCGTCAGGTCCGTGGGGCAGGTGCATGGGCAGTGACTGCGGCCCCGGGGGCAGCCAGAGCAGGGCGGTGTGGTGCGCTCACGTGGACGGATGGACAACCCTCCACACCAACTGCGAGCAGAGCCAGAGGCCCTCCAACCAGCGCAACTGCTTCAGGGTGTGCGACTGGCACCGCGACCTGTACGACTGGAGCCTGGGCACCTGGAACTCCTGCACCGCCCTCACCTCCAGGTACTGACTACGGAGTTACAGCATTAGCATGTTTGATTTAGTCTGAGGGGTCTGCAGCCAAAGCCAAATTTGACCAACTCGACTTTTGTACAAAGCTGATGAAAACAATGACAACAATTGGGAAAACTTTGCCAAACAACAAACCACTTGGTCAAAGTTTAAGACCAGTTTTGCAGAAAAGGTTTTAAATAGCTTTCTTTTTATGTCTCACTCCCATCTCTTCTGTTTTGCATTTTGATGCTCTACCTTGAGACTTCTTAAGATCCAAACATGAATACTTAAATATTTAAACTATACAATCAATGTAAAGATGTAAAAACATAGCCAGACCGTTTTATGAGTTCATGCTGTCGATTAGTGATCTGCAGGTTTGGGTCAGGCCATGGAAAGATCATTTGTTCATGGAGCGGGTTGATCCAGGTCAGATTTGAAGATTTTTGACGCAATTATGTATGTAACTACAGTACCGGTCAAAAGTTTGGAAACGTTTTTTATGTGTTATGTGCTTTTCTTTATTTCCAACACTATTTCCATTGTGTGATTCTCATTGAATAAACTATGAATGAACATATGGGATTATGTAGGAAACAACCATTTTAGGGCTAGGAATGAGCTCTTTTCAATGCAGAAAACAGGAACTCACTATTATGTTTGGTTCCGGAGATATCGGCCTTTATTGAGAAGGGTCTGAACACAGCCGATGGAGGGGCACGTGATCAGTGGAGCTCCACTTCTCCACAGAACTACGCTAGCTTTTACTAATACAAACTAACCCTAATCCTGACCCTAAGGACAGATAACGGTGTCTTACTCAGATTCATTTAAATAAATGGAGGTGGAGGTGATGTCAATTCCTATGGAGAACTGGAGCTCCACTGATCACATGACTCTCCATCGGCAGCATTTGAGCCTCTTGCTTTTATTTAAAACATAATTCCATATGTGTTCACCTTTAGTGAGAATCTACAATGTAAAGAGTCTTGAAATAAAAGAAAAAACAATACATAAAAAAACGTGTTTCCAAACCTTTGACGGTACTGTACATGAGAGACCTCAACCGCTGCAGCTGTACTGCAATGTTCTGTTGTTCATAATAGTAGTAGAAAAAAAGAAATCTGTACAATACACATGGCTTCCAGCCAATATTCTCCTGTTTGCACCAAATTGACACTTTGCTTTCATAAAAATTCCACTCACTTAAGATGAAAGCAGCGATGTGTTGTTACATGTCATTACTGTTGTTGCTTTTAAGCATGTTACAGTGTTAATAATAATAATAATAATAATAATAATAATAATAATTATAATAATAATAATAATGCATTAGTCTAATATAGCCCTTTTCCAGATGCTCAAAGTCGCTTTTAATAATTTGGTGCATTATTCATTCACTCCATACTCGATGAAGCGAGGCAACCAGTCTGCGCACATCAGCCACCACCAACCACTCACACACACACTACATTTGCCAGGCTTAGCTTCCGAGGTCTGATGGGATCGGGCATAGCAAAGGCCGTCGTCATAAACGCACCGGGAGTTGTGTTTTGAGCCACTCGCACATTTTTAGGTAATCTTTAAATCATAGTGCAGATGTGTTTGAGAATGACGCAATACAGCAGAAAGCATAATACTCTTTCTTTAAAACTCTTTCCTATGAAGAATTGGGTTTTAGAGATACTATGTTATGAACGTTAGGAATGAGTTTGGACCACAAATGTTTTACACTCCGTGTTTGTTGTGACAAAAAATAGGCTTCATTAGGGTCATTAACAACCCAGCTTATAATAAAAGATGAGTTTGTTAGTTAGTTAGTTAGTTTCCTAATTAATCTCCCAAAGGAGAAATTTGTTTTGGAACAGTGCAGCTGCAAGCAATTCTTAGTTCTTCGTTACACATACACAGTCACCATGCAACACCATTGTCACAAGCACACATTAGTGAAAAGCACAGAAAGTCATTTCCTCTGCCTGTTCTCCAACTCACTATTTAGGAACTCTTATACCTGTTCTGCTTACACAGAAATGACCTGTACCTTCTACCCGAGTGCACAAGCACAAACTCAGAGTTTAGGATGTGTGTAGAGTCAGATATAATCCTACGGGCCTGGTTCATGGTGGATTCTTCAAACAGCTGCAGGGGGGATAACAAATATGATTTCCCCAGCTGTTTTGACCAGGCTAGCAATCTAGGACTAAACAGTAACCAACATTTTAAAATCAATTTTGGTTTGCTCCCATAAACTCATTAACCCTGC
This sequence comes from Neogobius melanostomus, assembly GCA_007210695.1. Lineage (NCBI taxonomy): Eukaryota > Metazoa > Chordata > Actinopteri > Gobiiformes > Gobiidae > Neogobius > Neogobius melanostomus. The sequence goes on along the minus strand of VHKM01000566.1, from coordinate 1,709,944 downwards.
GTTCTCACCCCACAGGAGCCTGGGCGCCTCCCCTGAGCTGCCCTGCTCTGGTGGGGAGGAGGGGCTGCAGACACGGGAGGTGCGCTGCGTCCTGAAGGTGGACGGCTTGGCCGCGGACGACTCCATCTGCGAGTACTTCGAACCCAAACCACGCCTGGAACAGGCCTGCCTTATCCCCTGCCCCAGGACTGCGTGGTGTCCGAGTACTCCCCCTGGACTTCCTGCTCCAAAACCTGCGGCACCGGCCTCAGGAACCGCGTGCGGAGCGTGCTGGTGCCCCCGGTGTTCGGCGGGGCACAGTGTCCCAACCTGACAGAGTTCCAGTCGTGCCGGACCGCGGCCTGCACCGGCCCGGAGAACATGTACAGCTTAAGAGTGGGGCCCTGGACTCCGTGCGTGCTCCCCCAGACAAGAGACAAGCGCCAAGCCAAGAGGAGGCGGGGCAAAGGGGAGGGGCCGCGGGACAGAGGGGCGGGGTAAAAGATCCAGAGACTAAAGAGTTGATTCAGAAGAAGAGGACGAGGAATCGGCTGAACAGGCAGGAGAGCCCGTTCTGGGACATCCAGGTGGGCTTCCAGCGCCGCGAGGTGGTCTGTGTGCACCGCAACGGCAGCACCATCAGCAAACAGTAAGTCCCTGGGATATTTGTCCGCTCTGGAGCTTCAGCTGTAACAACATCTTTATTGTAAAAGACGAGCGCACCATAAGAAGGAAGCATATTAACACACACTCGAATATAAAATCATCAATCAAAGTGGTGAGCATCGTAACGCTCTGAACAGCCTTGTGCACTATTCACAAATTATTATTCTGCATATTGTGCAGTTTTCCACAAAAGTTCACACACAAGTAACAGACAACTGTGAAGTGAAAGCAAAATGATAAATGATTCTGTTATTTTACAAAAAATAGAAAAGTGAAAAGTGGGGCGTGCATAAGTATTCATACAGCATTTTCGGAGTGCATTAAATTGCCTTTATAACATTCCTAATGACTGCAGAATGTTCACACCTTGCCCTAACCATTAAATAGAGGCCACGTGTGTGTAATCTACTCTCAGTATAATTCCAGCTGTTCTGTGAGGGCCTCAGAGCTATGGTCAGAGTGTATTGGTCACTAAACAACATCATGAAGGCTAAGGAGCTCACCAGAGAGGTCAGGGATAAAGCTGTGGAGAAGTTTAAAGCAGCGTTAAGTTATACAAAGATTTCCCAAGATTTGAACATCTCACAGAGCACTGTTCAATCCATCATTCAGAAATGGAAAGAGTATAGCACCACTGCAAACTTACCAAGACACGGCCGTCCACCTAAACTAACAGACCGAACAAGGAGAGCACTGGTCAGAAATGCAACCAAGTGCCCCAAGATAACTCTGGAGGAGCTGTGACGTACAGCCGCTGAGCTGGGGAATCTGTACATGGGACAACTATAAGTCGTACTCTACACAAATCTGGCCTTCATGGACGAGTGGCAAGAAGAAAGCCATTATTGAAAGGAGGCCATAAGAAATCCCGTTTGAAGTTTGCTAGAAGTCATATGGAGGACACAGCTACCATGTGGAAGAAGGTGCTTTGGTCAGTGAGAAATTCATTTTGCTTTCACTTCACAGTTGTCTGTTACTTGTGTGTGAACTTTCAGTAAAAAAATTCAAAATAAAATATTTACGTTTAGGGTTGTAAACATGACAAAATGTGCAAAAGTTCAAGGTGTATTAGTACTTTTGCAAAGCACACTAACTGTGTGCCCACACAGTTTATCTGTGAGATAAAAGCCAAATAAGGTCTAAATAAGGTCCGCTCACTGTAAAGTCAGACCCAGAGTTACGTAGGAGGCGGTCGGGGGACAGGGGCTGCAGCTTCCAAGGGGGCGCTGGACGCCACTTCCAATAACTCACGCTGGTGCATTGATTTCGCCGAGTTTTCTTGACTTTGCGTTAGTAGTTGCGATTGCAACATTGCAAAATTCTGTCATTTCTCTTTTCCTACACCCTTCGACGTCGACTTGGATCAGTCTCCGATTGACCAGTAGACTGCGATCGACTGGTTGGGCACCCCTGGTCTACTGTGATTTTTTTTTTGTGGGCCACAGGAAGGGGTATAGTGGCACAATAATTTTGAAATGGTTTAACAGTCTGTGATGACATCGGGAAGCTCACTGAGAAAATGTCCAAAGTGCAAAGCAGTAATCAAAGGAGAAGGCAGCCATTTTGAAGAAATTATGTCACGTTTGTTTTGTTTAAAACATATTTCCATATGTGTTGATTCATAAATGAGCACCTTCAGTCTACAATGCAAATAGTCTTGAAATAAAAGAAAAACAAATACATAAAAAAAATTTGTTTCCAAACGTTTGACGTGTACTGTATATATTTTCAGTTCTGTATATTTTCTTTTTGCGAAGGCCTAATGGACTAGTGGTCTTTCAGGGGGCGTAGTCCTTTCATTCCCCGCTCAGCTTCGCCCCTGCAGCTCTTTCAGTCTATGAGAATTCACCCTGAGCAGAGAGACAACACTAACAAGTTTAGTTCATCAGCGACTGCCGCAATGGTACGGTCTATAGGGCTTCTTTTAGGGCTGTTGGACCTTATGCAAATGATCCTTGTGGTTGGCAAAAGCTGCCTTGGTTTGTGCCTCGTCGTTCCTTAAAGCAGTGAGGCCTGTGCTCTGTGGGACTTGTCTCTGCTCCTGATGTGTCCTGTCAGAGTCTGTTGGGCACGAGCTACAGAGGGGTCCCTTCTTTTGTGTTCAGAGGAGGACATATGTGCTGTAAAGTTCGTGCTGGTCTCTAAAAGAGAAAACACAAAATAACACTGCGTGAATGATTGATATGTATCGTGGCATACGGCAATCCGTGGTGAAAAAAATCTGGGCATATTTCATTTCCTAAGAGTTCATTAAAAGATTCTATTAAACTGGGAAATGAGTTTGAACGAAATTGAATGGGCGACTTTTGAGCGTACAGATAGTGTACAGTTTCATCCAAATGTGTTTTAAACCCTATTTTATGTATCTGATGAACTTAAGAATTAGATCAGCAGTGTCATTAGCAATGCCAGATGAAAATTTGAAATACAGTAGATGATATTCATAAGAGCATGGGTTTGTAGAGGTCTGCAAGAGGGTGGAAAGGCTCTTTACATTTTTGAAATACATCAATTACTTCCAAAGTTATGAGCATTTCAGTTTTCATTTTCGGCCACTTTTGGTGAAATCAATCTCCATTAAACAATAGGATATGGTATGGACCGATTTATCTCAAAAAGTGGTACAATTTTCAGCTTCTTTGTTCTCTAACTTTCCCATTTCCCCAAATATCATTCTCACAATTCACATCCAAGAAGGAAAATTGTCAAGGATTTCAAATATGATGTTTAACTGTGGGCAATGCAACTAATTTGCATATTCTAACAAATAATTAAGGCGAGACACTGCAGGTGAACAGGGAAAACATTCAAAGTGGGTGATATCGATTTGAAACTTTTGCTGTATAATATTTACAAAAATCTGAACAAAAGCTGTATTGCTGTATTTCATTTTATGCCAAAATGTACAGTATTTTTTGCAGACGAAATCTAAATAATGCATCAATCCATGTTTGAATGAATGGTTTAGGCTTTGTTGGTACATTAGTTAAGAAGATTTTTTTCAGATGGGATTTTGGATATCTTGTTTAGTTTTTGAATAAGCTAGTAATGGTATCATTATTATCATGGTTTCACAGTGGAAATTAAGCACACACAAAAAATCCTACTGCATTTGTGTTAATTTGTTAAATTAATCATGTGAATAAGATAGTTTTAAGAGCTAATTTGTTGTTCAAAAACTCTGCATTGTGGCTTTATGCAAATGAGTGTGCACTGCGGAGCAGAAAGGAGTTTGGAGCGACACTCGTTATACAAGGGAAACGAGCTTCATAACCTCACACTGTGGCTGGTTTCGGGCATCGTGCAGACCCAGCTGGTTACCGCTGGTTACCGCTGGTTACCGCTGGTTACCGCTGGTTACCGGTGTGCCAGGGCCATAAACCGCAGAGTTCACCGCCACAGAACTGGACTACAGTCGGGCCGTTTGCGCAGCAGAGCTAACGTTAGCTACACTGTGGACCAGTGACGTGCGGTGAGGTTTGTTGCTGGTGAGGCACATGCTATTGACGCCAATATAAGTAAACAAATATAATAAGTAATAAGTAAACAAAACTGCAGGAAAAAAATGCAACTTGCTGTCTCTGGTATAGCATTCAATAGCAACACATTTAAACATAAAATACATTCTCACGATATTGCAAATAAAACATTTAAAGACTTGACCGGGACTCGTACCCTGTACTCCAAGTTATAAGTTAACGATAATCCTGATGCTCCACGCGGATAATGCGTGGAGCATCGACATTTTCAGCATAAAGACTCGTCTACAGCATTTCATCCATAAAATGTCAGTCTAATCAGTTTTCCCTTTTACGTACTCCTTTACATTTAAATTGCCTCTCCTAAACCGTGCAGAAAAATAAAACAGATGTGTAGTCATGTGTAGTCAACATGTTTTGTAGAAATGTGTAGCTCTGACACAGCGCCCCCTCGGGTCGTCAGGGGCAGTGCATTGGAGGCGAGCCTCACTTCAGGACTATCAAAACAGTTTAAAGTCAAATGAACAGGTTAAACAAGTCGTTCTTATGCCTGATTCTTTATCCAGGTGATAGAAAACCAACGCGCCCAACAAAAACCCATTTACAAATGTATTTTACTTTTAGGGGGCGAAAAAAGCCCCGAATGGGACAGAGCGCTGAGGGAATGAGCCGAGCTCAAGTGTGTGCAGGACGCTGGAGGCTCCGCCCTCTTTACACGATATCGACAACTGATGAAACATTTGGGCATTTTTTAACCACGAGATTGATTAAAATCATAGGAAATCCCAATCATCTTAAGAGAAGGGACTTGTTTTTATAAAGTTTATTGTATTTTTAATTTTTGTTTTTTTCCATGACGACTGGTGAGGCCTGGCCTCACCTGCCTCTCCTGACTGCAGAGTTTAGAGCGGCCGCGGGTAAACTCTGACGGTGCGGCGAGGTTTGCTAATTTTGCTAAATTACAGATATATCCCACACCTAAGCACAAATAAGAAAGAATACTTATATTATATTATGATAATGATGGTGACATTTTGAAAAATGTCCTCACTTTCAGCCACAAGTGTGGAGACTTTCCTCCACAATATCTCAGGATCTACAGCAGCTATGAAGATGTCACCAGCACCATTGGACTCTGCTACACACATTCTGATTGACTGGGAAATCTCACGGTGTGGGAACATGATTTAGTGGATAAAAGTGTGTTGTTTTTTTTCGAGCGAGGTCCAGACCACTGATCGAAGATTTTGACTCTGCAGGTGGACTTTATTCATTCATAAGTCAAAAACTAATTGGCCTACTGAAGAACACCCGTGGATTCCTTGATTCAAGCTGCATTTAATGATACAATTATATAAATATCCGCCGAATATTGTAATCGCTAGATGGCGCTAAAGCAGTGGAATGCTCATTCAAGTCATTTTTCACCACTGCATTGACGACTGCATTTTGCGTTGCTAGTGTCATCTTTGTTAATGCCAGTTTGAATCCAATCTAATGCTTTTTAAGGCCTTCATTTTGTCACAATTCATCACTGACTTTAAACGCTTCTCAAAAACCCTGTAAAACTACTCTGAACACATTACTATTCATCCAGTATTTCTTGTAGTGCCTCTGCTCTGCGGATTATTACACTTCCCCCGGGACCACGCACGCACATGGGCAGCGTGGGTATAACGTGTTGCCTTTGGTTGGTGGAAAACGGAAATCAAAGCTGGTTTGAACTGAAACGCAGTCTTTTTTTGACGGCACAATCCGAGGCTGTGGCTGTGAGAGGGTGACGCCATCCTCCGCAATCACAGCCGCTGTACGTTCAAATGTAGCGCAGAGAAACTTGATGACGATGAGATGCCATCCTTGTTGTTTACTTCGTTTTATGAAGCGGTCTGGCCTAATGTAGTGTACTGTATGTATGAGTAGCATGCACAGCTGTGGCTTTTGGGCACCTCACTCACACACTAGGCCTGCCACGATAGCAAATTCTGAAGTTCGAAATATTGAGGCAGGAAACTATCACAATCAATGATATTATTGAAGACCTCACAATGCAACAGAAACTAACTCTGGAGCTTGAAAATGACAGTTAAGCTCCGTTCGAAAAGTACTTCATCTTAAAATCTCCCACAATGAACGTGAAATCTAGTGATGGGATTTACGGCTCTTTACTGGGAGCCGAGTCTTTGGGATACGTTCATTTCAAAGAGCCGTTCAATAGACTGGTTCTTTCTAAGAAGACGAAGATATTGGGCCCACGTAATGTATTTATCTGTCATTTATTCAAGGATAAGTCGATGTAATAATTATCGTGACAACTGTACAGTACACTGCATTCCAAATTATTATGCAAATGATATTTTACTAAGATTTTCTAAATTATCAACTCAATGACAGTCAGCATAATTTTCGAGTCTTTAACTGTCAGAGGATAATATGAATGTGATGAAAAATCCTCCCAGTGATATATTTATTTTTGAATAAAATACTGTTAATAAACAACTCAAAATCTACTGTTCCAAATTATTATGCAACTCATAGTTTCAATACATTCTAAAGGTTGTAATTAACTGACAATGGTCATTTGTTAAATTTGCAGCATTAGGAGGTCATATTTACTCACATCAAAAGCTATTTCAATGAAAAACATCTTAACAGGTCAAGTTATATTTTAACATAGGACCCTTATTTGATAGAAGCTTCAAAATTCTTGCATCCATTAAACTTGTGAGTTTCTTCTTTTGCAGGATGTCAGAATAGCCTCCCAGAGCTGCTGTTTGGATGTGAACTGCCTCCCTATGTGTTGGGTTTTAGGGGTGTGTGGTAGAAAAAGACCCAAAAATGCAAAGTAATCCAAAAATAGGAGCCAACTTAAATTTAATGGAACTTGTCCAAGGCCAACAAAGGAGGAGAACACAAACTGGCAAAAGGCACTTACAGTGGTGCGAGGTCAAAAACAGGATACAGGCATACCATGGGGCAAAGACGACGAACACAATAACCACAATGAGTCGACGAAGACAAGTGAGAACACAGGGGTATATATACACAAGGGAAACAGGGAACAGGTGGAACACATTAGGGCGGGACAGGTAATCAACAGGAGGAAGGGAAAGCAAAATGACACAGACACAGACCAATGCTGCATCCGAAACCATTAAATGATAGCCTCTAAGTACTAACACTAGCAACTAATCCTTAACCTTTCATGGGGTCAACTGTTAGATCTCCATGCAGTTAGTGAACTAGAGCTTCAGCAGCATTTGCCCAATTCGACCGTCCTTACCCAGGGGAAGGGGAAGTGACATCACCAACAGCTGTTCTTCTTCTTTAAAGTTCAGTGCAGGCCAAACAAAAGCGCATACCGCCACCTACTGTATATTGTCCAACAACAACCGCCTTTGCTATGCCCAATCCCGTCAGATCTTGGAAGCTAAGCAGGGAAGGGCCCGGTCGGTACTTGGATGGGAGACCGTTTGGTAACACCAGGAAGCCTAGCGAATGTAGTGAGTGAGTGAGTGGTTGGTGGTGGTCGGAGGGGCCGATGGCGCAGACTGGTTGCCTCGCTTCTGTCAGTCTACCCTAGGGCAGCTGTGGCTACAACAGTAGCTTACCACCACCAAGTATGGAGTGAATGAATAATGACGACAGTGTAGCGCTTTGAGAAACTTGGTAATACAGGCTTGTAAAGCGCAATACAAGTGTAAGGCATTATTATTATTATTAACAAAATAGTGTCAAATAAAGACATTTAAGGTGAAAAAAGAGAAACATCCAAATGATCCTTCACATTTCCCTTTATTTTATCTGAACAGTGGTTTCATAAAGCTACAGTATGCAAATTAGCCATGCGGCTTAAGTTTCTACTAAATGAAGCAAAAGCACAACTGCCTTCAGTCCATTTACGGCTCTTTTGTCACTTTTATAAAGTTTGGCTTGTGCAGAATCTTATTTTTTTTTAATTATTTTCATTATTAAATGTGCACCTGTCAATCAACAGTGGTTGCGCATGGATCACTCAAGGGTGGGGGCGAGGGGGTGGGGAGATTGGCACAGTGGCTTATGGGATGGCACATGGCTCCTAATCGCCAGTAAGTTAGCATCAGAGGTCCCTATGCTAAAGTGGCTATGATAGTTAGCATACAGGCCACTTTCCCTAACTCCTTCCTAACTGAAAGCCCAATTCGGACGCATCTTATCATGGCGGACGCCGACGCACATCCGGTTTGGCGTAAGACCTCTTACCAATTTACTGGTTTCGGATGGAGCATAAGACTATCAAAATAAACACAGCAGACAGAAACACAGAACTAAAACAGGGGAAACAAGACAAAACTAAATAACTCAAACCCAAACCATAACAGTACCCCCCTCAAAGGGACGTCTCCCAGACGTCCCAACACAAAAAAGACCGACGGGCCCGGGCGGGCGGAGGGGGCCCGGAGGCGGGAAACAACAAAACCCCAACGGGGCACAGAGAGTCCTGGCGGGCATCGGGTCCGGAGGACTTCCCCGGAGCCAGTGGGCTCCGGTGGAGGCGGCAGATCAGGAGGTCTTCCCGGAGGCAGCGGAGATGTGGGCTCCGGCGGAGGGGGCGGATCAGGAGGTCTTCCCGGAGGCGGCGGATTAGCAGACGGGTCCGGGGGCTCAGGCAGAGGCGGAGACCGGTCCGGGGGCTCAGGCAGAGGCGGATCTGGCCGCAGCTGCGGAAACTGAACCGGGCGCCGCAAGGGAGACTGGACAGGCGGGGGCAGCGGCGGCTGAGCGTCCGCGAACTCCTGCGGCGGCTGGTTCGCGGACTCTGACGGGGGCTGGAGTGCAGGCGGGTCCGCGAACTCTGGCGGGGCTTGAGCGCAGGCGGGTCCGTGAACTCTGGCGGGGGCTCGTGCGCAGGCGGGTCCGCGAACTCTGGCGGGGGCTCGAGCGCAGGCGGGTCCGCGAACTCTGACAGAGGCTGGAGCACAGGCGGGTCCGCGAACTCTGACGGGGGCTGGAGCAGCGCCGGCGCTGGGGCAGGCTTGGCGGAGCTCAGACGAGGCGCGGGGACGGGAACGGGCGAAGGCCGCTCCAGCGTAATTTCCCGGTTCGGTGGTGACTCCAAGGCAGAGGGAGCCCACCCTGGGCGGAGACTGATGCCCAGCGGTGGCTCCGGGACAGACGGAGCCCACCCCGAACCGGGGTCAGGAACTGGCCGCGGCTCAGGAGCAGAAGGAGCCCACCCCGGATGGAGAACCTTGTCCACTGGTGGCTCCCGGACGGGAACAGGGCGCCTCGGTGAGGAAGACGGAGGGTGCCTGGTGGAAGGTGAGACCCGGACGCCTGGCCGCCTCCTGCGAGCCCCACGTCTCCTCTGCCCTCCACCTTCAGCAGCGGATCGTTTGCAGGAGTCCGCTTGCGACTCCTGCAGCGCCGCCGCATGGGATGTGTACCCCAGCCAGCGAAAAAACAAGTCCATTGGGACTACTGCTGGGTCTTGGTTTGGTCGACTCATTCTGTTGGGTTTTAGGTGTGTGTGCTAGGAGTGTTTGTGCCTTGTCATGTTATGCCTACGACCTGTGAATCCTAGTTTGTTGTCCAGTCCACCAGTCTTTGTAAGTGCCTTTGCCAGTTTTGTGTTCTATTTCATATGTTGCTTCAGCCCTTTAGGCTTTCGCTGATGCATAGTCTCTCGGAAGCTCCGCTTCCCGCCTGAGAAGATCAAACGATCTACCGCTCCAATCACCGTCAGAGCCTAGCACAGCCCTAGTCCTATAAAAGGGGCCTAGCCCACTGCTCTTCTCCTTTTTCTCTCAGCTCTTACGCTCTTGAGAAGAATTTATCTACAATCAAGATTGAAGACGGACAAGACTCACCGCAGAAGATTGCCGCTTGCAGATTTCGTCACCCTCCGGTGTCAAGTGGTTCTGCGGTCCCTGACCGGTCATCCTCCACCGCACAGACGAGGACTTTTCCCCACGCGATTCACGCTCCCAGGGGAGATGCGCGAACGCCGCCGAGGCCTTCAGAAGCAGACCTCTCGGTTTGGGGCGGACGGAACTTGGCAACTTCTGATACAGGTCCCTGGTGGACCTTCCTCGCTTCAGGTCCCAGCCTGCGTTAGCCCCCTGACTAAACGCCAGGTGCGAATGGTCTTCCTCTCTGCTAACATCCAGTGTAGGATTGGCTGAGTGCTGTGGCGTTGCAGGACGGTATCGGGGCTTCCCTTACCGTCCTCTGCTCCTGGGACTAGCGTGGAGTCATCTTTTCCCTCTGAGCGGGACAAAGTTGACGCTGACCATGCTGAGCTTGCGTCTATGCTATCGATGCTAACGCGGCTCGAGCAGCACTAGCCTGTCGTCATTTGCGGGTAGGCTATCGACACTCAGGGGAACGGAGAAGCGTCCTCCCCTGATCCTGTCGCTTTCCGCCTCCTCACTCTTCGGTCCTGGTTTATAAAGTCCATCACCGAGTCCTGCCCTGCTGGATCTGCACCTGCGGCCGCAGCGTCATACACCCGCTGTATGAGTGTCAGCACAGAGAGTTCCGAGACGCTACTCTCTGGCTGTATGTACCGGGTTCTATGGAAGAGCTTGTGTGTCAAAATTCTTGACAAACTCCACTGATCAACTGCTTGACAGGTTCGAGCGGGAAGCAGGAGCTTGATAACGGCGCGTTGAGGCCGCCCGTTACGGCGCATATGCCATGACGGCACGCCATGTGCGCCGGGTACTATGGAAGTACTTTTGTATCAAAACAAACAAAAAAATTTTTTTTGACAAACTCCACTTATTCACTGCTTGACAGGTTCGAGCGTGGAGCAGGAGCTTGATGACGGCGCGTGGAGACTACCTGTTACCACTCATGTGCCATGACAGCACACCATATGTGCCGGATGTTATGGAAGGGCTTTTGTGTCAAAAAAATAAATTCTTGACAAGCTCCGCTCATCCTCTGTTAGGTCAGGTTCGAGCGTAGAGCAGCAGCAGACAGCGACGTGCTGGGTTGGTCGCCTGTCAGAGTAAAGAGCACGCTTCTGTCCCTATCTCTGATAACAGCGTGAAGAGATCGCTTGTTTTCAGTGCCTCAACGACAGTTGACAGCGGGGCTCAGGTGGCCTCACTTGTCGAAAAAGCTCGTCCCTCTGCAAAGAGCACGCTTCTGTTTATATCTCTGATAACAGCGTGAAGAGATCGCTTGTTTTCAGTGCTTCTAAGACGGCTGACAGCGGGGCTCGGGCGGCCTCACTTGTCAATAAAGCCTGCCCTTCTGCTCGCACGGTGGCCACAGGCGTGCACGTGAGGCCTTCTGCGGCCTTCCGCGGCCTTCTACGGCCTTCTGCGGCCTCGAGCTCAGCCCTGCCTCTCGTTTAGGCCCACACGCTGGCCTGAACGATGATTGGCCCAGTGTCACAGCGCGCGCCGCGGCTCCGCCCCCTCCTTGCCTGCGGTCTGCGGACCTGGGAGAAGTCGGTCGCGATGAATTATTCCCTCAGCCACGTCACCGGGCGGCGTCGGCTGACGGGCTTCTCATTGGCCGCGCTGACGATGCTCGTCCTCGGGCTTATTTACCTGCTTATACTCGGGGAAAACGCAAGACAATTCTTTCCCCGTCTCCTCTATTGGAGACGTCACGACTCATCCCCAGGAGGGGAGTCTGTGGGCGGGCCCACGTCTCCTCTCTCCGCGGACCTGGAGTTCTGCCTCTGACAGTGTTCTACCAGGTTTGGAGGGCTCTCCAGGAGGAGGTGAGCTCTCTGCTTCAGCGCGGAGCTACAGAGGTGGATCCGCTCAGGGCAGGAACAGGGTTTTATTCTCCCTACCTCCTCGTCCCCAAGAAAAGTGGGGGCGTCCGGCCAATTTTGGACCTGCGCGTCCTCAATGGCTGTGTCGCCAAACGGCCGTTTCGCATGCTCACAGTCAGGCTACTGCTGCAGTGCATCAGGCCCGGGGATTGGATGACGTCCTCCGGTTTGCAGTACAGGGGAGATGCTTCGAGTATTGCCGCCTTCCGTTCGGCTACTTGTGGAGGCAGCTCTGGACTTGCTCCGTCGTCAGGGTCTCCGTATACTGACCTACCTCGACGATTGGCTGATCCTGGCCCCCTCTCCAGGGGAGGCGGAGGACCATACAGCCAGAGTGCTAGAGCACATCTCCCGTCTGGGCTTTCTAGTCAATCACGACAAGAGCCAACTACAACCGACCCAACGGCTCCAATATTTGGGGCTAGTCCTGGACTCCAGACACATGAGAGCCTCGCTCTCACTGGAGAGGCAGGCGGCGATTGTGGACTTGGGTCGGGCCGCAGTGGAAGGGCCTCAGATTCGCCCTCAGCGGATCCGCTCTCTACTGGGCATGATGGCGGCAGCTCACCCGGTGGTGAAGCTGGGCCTATTGCATATGAGGAACCTCCAGAGGTGGTTTTCCCGTCTCAGAGGGATGTCGAGGCCGGTGCGGGTTCCCCCGGCGGCTCGAAACAACATTGCCTTCTGGCTGGTCCGCAGTCGGCTCCGAGAGGGAGTACGACTGGGTCTAGCGGACCGTCATGTGGAAGTGTTCACAGACGCCTCCCTGACCGGTTGGGGCGGCGTGCTGGGTCATTACTCTGTAGGCGGCGTTTGGTCCCTACCTTTGAGACACATCAACCTCCTGGAGATGGAGGCGGTGCAGAAGGTGCTCCTGCACTTCGCAGCCAGTCTGAAGGGTCAGCATCAATCAATCAATCAATCAAACTTTATTTATAAAGCGCTTTTCATACCGAAGGCATCACAAAGTGCTTTACAGATTACAACATTTAAATCAAGTATCCAGGCAAACATAATGTCCAAATGAGCGTCAGCAGTGGCGACGAGCGGCGCGGGTGTCCCCTGTCCTTAGACTCTCCAGCACGGCAAGGAAAAACTCAAAAACCCGGTGGGAGAAACGAGAAACCTCGGGAGAACCACAGGCTGGAAAGATCCACTCCCATGGACGGACAGGCTATAGAGACCCAGGCCGATGGGATCCCCTCAGCAGAAGGGCCAGGATCGAGACCATCCAGTCCCCGTTGTCAATCCAGTGGGCAGGGTCCTCCGTTCAGCCGGGTTCCTCCGTTCAGCCGGGTTCCACCATTCGATCTAGACAGACACTCCCAAGGGGGAGTGGGACAGGAGACACCATGTGAATAGTAATGAACAGACTACAGATAAGATAAGTATTGTATCATAATAAGACAAGTTTGCAGTAAGAAGAAGAAGAGGATAGCGCTCAGTGTACCGTACTTCCCACAGCAGTGTTTCTCCTAGGGCAGCTTTACTTCAGGCTGAGGGTTAGTGCTTTACCTAACTGACCTGATCATAAGCTAATTCAAAGAGGTACGTTTTGAGCCTAGTCTTAAATGTAGGGACTGTGTCTGCTTCTTTAACGTGAGCTGGAAGTTTATTCCATAAAACCGGAGCTTGGTAGCTAAAGGCTCTTCCACCTACAGTGATTTTGGAGACCCGAGGAATCGCTAGTAGCCCTGAGTTTTGAGAGCGGAGTGCTCTGGTTGGCTGATATGGAACGATAGCGTCTTGGAGATAAAGCGGAGCCATACCTTTTATGGCTTTAAATGTGAGGAGCAGGATTTTAAATTTGATTCTAAATTCTACAGGAAGCCAATGGAGAGACTTTAGCACAGGTGTAATGTGTTCTCTTCTTTTTGTACACGTTAACAATCTTGCAGCTGCATTTTGAACTAATTGAAAACTTTTTAGGGAACTTTTAGGACACGCTGCTAGCAGGGAGTTACAGTAGTCCAGCCTTGATGAAACAAAGGCATGGATAAGTTTTTCTGCATCACTCTTAGGTAGGATATTTCGTATTTTAGCAATGTTGCGCAGGTGAAAGAACGCAATTTTACAAGCCTGGTTTATATGTGTTTTAAAAGAGAGGTCTTGGTCAAACAGAACTCCAAGGTTTTTTACTGTAGAGCTCGTTGATACGCTAACATTATCCAGGGAGATGATCTGCTGAGATAGAGACTCTCTCAGTTTTTGAGGACCTAATATAATAACCTCGGTTTTATCAGGGTTAAGGAGGAGGTAATTTACAGTCATCCAGGTGTTAATGGCTTTTACGCAGGAACTAAGCGTATCTAATTTATCTGTCTGACCTGGTTTCATTGATAAGTACAGCTGTGTGTCGTCCGCGTAGCAGTGGAAATTTATATTGTGATTTCGGATTATGTTACCTAATGGAAGCATGTATAATATAAATAAAATTGGCCCGAGAACTGAGCCCTGTGGCACCCCATAGCACACTTTGGAACACGGTGAGGACTGTTGGTTTACATTAACAAATTGGTGCCTATCAGATAAGTAAGATTTAAACCAAGAGAGGGCTGTTCCCCTAATGCCTACGTCAGTTTCTAACCTCTGCAGGAGAATATTGTGGTCGATTGTGTCAAAGGCGGCACTAAGGTCTAACAGAACTAGGATTGAAGCTAATCCGGCGTCAGCTGCTAATAACAGGTCGTTGGTAACTTTGACTAAGGCGGTCTCTGTGCTATGATAAGTTCTGTATCCTGACTGAAATTTTTCAAATAAACTATTGTCCTGTAGGTGGCTGCAAAGCTGCTTAGCCACAACTTTTTCAAGGACTTTAGAAATGAGAGGCAAATTAGATATGGGCCTATAGTTTGCTAAAATATCAGGATCGAGATTGGGTTTTTTCAAAAGTGGTTTGATAACAGCATATTTAAAGGACTTTGGCACATACCCATTTTCTAAAGACGAGTTAATTATTTTCAATATGGTATCTGAGATTTCAGGAGTAATTTCTTTGAGGAGTTTAATTGGGATTGGATCTAGAAGACAAGTTGACGGTTTTGAAGACATAATGATTGATAATACCTCAGCCTCATCTACAGTTATGAACCTGTCTAAGACTTCAGAAGGAGACAATGATTCTACAGCTGGATTTAGATTAGAATAAGACAAGGGAAGCTTATTATTTATTTTATTTCTAATGGTTGTGATTTTATCATTAAAGAATTTAAGGAAGTCATCGCAGCTAAGGGTATCAGGAATGGAAGGCACTACTGCACTGTGACTGTTTGTTAGCCGGGCTACCGTGTTAAAAAGAAACCTAGGGTTATTTTTATTTACTTCAATTAATGAAGAGTAGTAATTAGTTTTTGCTTTCCTCATGGCTTGCTTATAGGCGAGTAGGCTATTTCTCCAAGATCTAAGAGATTGCTCAGTGCTAGACTTGCGCCATAACCGTTCTAATTTGCGAGTCTTTTGCTTAAGCGCGCGTGTTTCTGCGTTATACCAGGGAGTGACGCACCTAGGCCGAACAACTTTCTGTTTCAGTGGGGCCGCAACATCAAGGGCTGTTTTTAGTGTGTGCATAACGCTGTCGACAAACTGATCACTTTCATTTAAATCAATAAGCGAGCTATTCTCTATAGACATGATATTAAAGACTGGCTGGATCATTTCTTTAAATTTTAACACAGCTTTTTCAGATAGTGTACGTTTTAATTGAATTTTATCCTGTGGATTAGTATAATCTTCGATTAGGAACTTGAATGTAATTAGAAAATGGTCAGAAAGCGCGGGATTCTGAGGGAGAATGTTTAGGTCGCTAATTTCAATCCCATATGTTAAAACCAGATCAAGTGTGTGTGTGTTTATGACAGTGAGTAGGTTGATTCACATTTTGTGTAAAGCCAACCCCATCTAGTAGGGCACTAAATGCCTTGCTCAGACAATCACTATTATTATCAACATGAATGTTAAAATCACCTACTATTATAATTTTATTCCAATCCAACACTATACTAGCTAAAAACTCAGAGAACTCTGCTAAGAAGTTTGAATAGGGTCCAGGAGGTCGATAAATAATAGCAAGTAGTAAAGCTTTTTGATTTTTCCATTTGGGACAGGTAAGAGACAGTGTTAGACTTTCAAACGAATTAAACTTTAGGTTATTTTTGGGATTTAGAACAAGATTAGAGTGTGATATCACTGCAACCCCACCACCTCGGCCTGTGGTTCTAGCAGCCTGAAAATTAACATAACTGGGAGGGGTAGATTCATTAAGCCTAACATAGTCATCCTGCTGAAGCCATGTTTCAGTCAGGGCGAGAAGGTCAAAGTTGTTATCGCAAATTAAGTCATTTACTAAAAAGGATTTTGATGAGATTGATCTAATATTCAACAACCCACACGTTATGTGCTTAGCACTTTGTTTATTGTTTTGTTTAATGTTAAGTTTACTCTTGGGTATTTGTATTAAGTTATTTGGTCGCACGCCAGTGTTTGTTATGTGAGCTTTTAATGTTTTAGTGCTTGGTATACGGGGGACTGACACGGTCTTTATTTGTTCTGGTATTTGTGTTAAGTTATTTGGTCGCACACCAGCGTTTATTATGTGAGCTTTTGATATTTAGTTTTTGCTTTACGGGGGACAGACACAGTCTTTATTTGTTCTGGAGAATCTACACACTTGATTTGTGACAATCCAGGAGCAGGGTCGGTGGTTACAGAGGAGTGTTCTACACGACTGCTCTGCGCCCGGGGCTCATATCTGGACCGTCAATTTGGGCCGCGACTAAGACTATCGGCCATATTTGTAGATAAAAGGGATGCACCATCCAAATTTGGATGTATGCCATCCCTGCGCATGAGCTTGGGCTTTCCCCAAAAGGCGCTCCAATTATTGACATATCCAACGTCATTTTGCTTGCACCATCTAGACAACCAGCAGTTAAATGATAAATGTCTGCTATACATTTCATCATTGACCAAATTGGGCAGAGGACCAGAGTATATTACGGTATCTGACATCGTTTTAGCCAATTCACACACCGCGCCTACTTGCAATTTGAGAACCTCTGACTGTCTCCGCCGGACATCGTTACCACCCGCGTGGATCACGATCCGACGGAACCGCCTCCCTCCCTGCTTTAAGCGCCTAAGGTTACCTTCGATGTCACCAACTCTGGCCCCGGATAACACCTAACCAAAGCTGCTGGGATCTTCACGTCCCTAACTATGGAGCTTCCAATCACCAGAGTATCAGGTTCAGCCGGTGTGGCGCTGAGGGGAGAAAACCTGTTCTGGACGTGAAGAGTTTGGTGCGCTACGGGTGTGCGCTTAGCACTTCCCCCTCCCCGAACAGTCACAAATCCGTCCTGGTCTTGTCCCGGCTGCACGAGACCCGCTGCGGGGCTAGCCTCAGCCTGACTAACCTCTCTAGCGCTGTTGGAGCGGACTGCGGTCCCTGCCACTATCTGACTGTAGCTAACACTAGCCTTCACTACATCTCCGGACAGCCGCTCCTCTAACTCGGACACCCTGGCCTCCAAAGCTACCACTACACTACACTTAACGCAACTACTCCTATCATCTGTGAAGGAGGCAGGGTTCTGACTCGACATACGGCAAACTGAGCAGGACAGCGCGAAAGAGGCAGAAGTAGACGGGGTAGCCATGGCTAAGCTAGCCAGAGAGCTAACGCGCTACGGAGAAGAGAGAGAAGGGATTTAATCCACGCAGAAGTGTTGGTTCAAGCGGAGGAAAAAAGTCTCCGTGGAGATAATGGGCCAAATTAGATCTACAATAAGCTAGAGTGGACTCTAAAGCTACGTTTAATACGTGGATTAACAATAGTAACACAGAGAGAGCTAAAAGCTTGGCTTGCCCACAACGAGCGTTTCAACACAGAATGTACTCACCGGATGTGACGACACATCCGGACCAGCATGTGCTGGTCCGGACGGACAACACCACTGTAGCCGCCTATCTGAACAGGCAGGGGGGGACCTGGTCCCCCCCTCGCCACAGCCTAACGGTGGAAATCCTACTGTGGGCGGACACTCACCTAGCCTCGCTGACGGCCCGCCACATCCCCGGCGAACGCAACGTGGGCGCCGACAGAATGTCCAGGGGAGGCGCCCTGTGGGACGAGTGGAGCCTGGCTCCAGTCGTCGCGGCGGAGGTTTGGCTCCGGTTCGGCAGACCGATAGCCGACCTTTTCGCAAGTGCAGAGAACGCACAGTGCCCACTCTGGTTCTCGCTCAGGTCAACAGACGAGCCTCCTCTCGGGGTGGACGCTTTGGCTCGTCGGCCATGGCCAGTAGGCCTCTTGTACGCCTTCCCCCCTCTCCGGCTTATGGCGTCCCTACTTCACAGGGTGAGAGCGGAACAGGCCCTCATTCTCGTGGTGGCCCCGGACAGCCCGAGTGCCAGGTGGTACCCGGACTTGGTGGAAATGGCCCTCGCCCAACCATGGCCCCTCCCAGACCGGCCCGACGCCTTAGTCCAGGCCGAGGGAGCCCTCCGATCACGCCCGGTTCTGGGACACCGGCTCGTGGTTTGGAAGCTGAGACGGGGAAGCTACTCCATTTAGGCCTTCCCTCCTCGGTGGTGGCTACGATCCAGGGAGGTCGGGCCGCATCCACAACCAAGGCCTACGAGGTCCGTTGGCGGCTTTTTGCCGAATGGTGCTCTGGTAGGTTGTTGGACCCCACATCTTGCTCCATTGAGGATGTGTTGAGTTTCCTCCAGGACCTACTGGACAGAGGCAGGGCGGCCGCTACTCTGGGAGTTTTTGCGGCAGCCATCACTACGGGTCACGTGGGGTTTGGCAGCCTTACGGCCCGTAGTCACCCCCTGGTGAAGCGTTTCTTGCGGGGGGCGCGCCGGCTCACACCGCCGTTGCGCCGAACCGCCCCATCATGGGATCTTCAGGTGGTTCTCAAGGGCCTGTCCGGGCCCCCCTTTGAACCCCTGGGCAGGGCAGACATTACCTGGCTGTCCTACAAGACAGCGTTGCTCTTAGCTCTGGCCTCGGCTAAGAGATCTGCCGATTTGTGCGCACTTTCCGTGCATCCGTCCTGCTTGTCTCTCCCTGCCGACGACGATGGTCTAATGGAACTATGGCCCAACCCGGCCTTCCAGCCCAAAGTCATCACGACCTCCTTCAGGTCCAGAGTGATCAGGGTGAGACCCTTCTTCCCTCCTCCGCATGCTTCTGTGGAGGATGAGCGTCGTCACAGCCTCTGTCCGGTGAGGGCTGTGCGCTGCTATTTGGATCAGACGGCTGGCTTCAGACGGACAGACCAATTGTTTGTTGGACTAGGAGCCAGAAATCGGGGTGCCCTCTTGTCCCCCCAGCGTTTGGCCCACTGGGTTTGCCTCGCCATTCGCATGGCTTATGAGGCGCAGGGGCTGCCGCCGCCGGTGGTGGTCAGGGCTCACTCCACACGTGGAGTGGCGGCCTCCGTGGCGCTGTTTCGAGGCACGTCGTGGAGGAGATCTGCCGAGCGGCCTCTTGGTCCTCTTCTTCAACTTTTGTGCAGTTTTACCTGCTGGATGTCGCCTCCGACTCTGTCGCCCATTCTGTTTTGAATGGCGGCGACCTTAGCTCCCAGCGGCGCACTTGAGAGTGGCGGCCAGGCTGGGGTGTGTTGGGTGTGTCCGGTGCTCTTGAGAGAGGCGGCCTGGGATACACCCGCTATCAGTATGGTCGGTTTGGGTTCCTCGGGCGCTCTTGAGAGAGGCTGCCTGTCTAGAACTGACCATTATTCCTTCCTGGGGGTGCTGGCGCTCTTGGGAGAGGCGGCCTTACCCCCCACATACTTTTAAACTGGACGCCCCAGCCCCCGCTGTTGGCGGCTGGGGTGGCGTCCCCGTTTTCTCTTTGGTGAGAATCTGTGGTACCTTGTATGGTGACTGCACTCCTCACCCGGCCTGTGGGCTTGTGCCTTGCCGACACGTGGGTTGTCGGTGTGCATGTCAGCCCCGGGCTCGCTCCAATCACTTGAGTCCATGCCTGCTGGGAGTACATCGGTCTCCTCGGCTTCGCGATGGCTTATGCATCAGCGAAAGCCTAAAGGGCTGAAGCAACATATGAAATAGAAACCCCAGTTACCTAACGTAACTACGATTCTATGAATATGTTGCGAAGCCCTTTAGCTTCAGGCCCAGCAGGCAAGTCCTCTCCTCCGACGGCTGAGTTCAAAGGAGAAGAGCAGTGGGCTAGGCCCCCTTTTATAGGACTAGGGCTGTGCTAGGCTCTGACGGTGATTGGAGCGGTAGATCGTTTGATCTTCTCAGGCGGGAAGCGGAGCTTCCGAGAGACTATGCATCAGCGAAAGCCTAAAGGGCTTCGCAACATATTCATAGAACCGTAGTTACATTAGGTAACTGGGGTTTTTGCCTTCTGAGCCTTGGACTTTTCCATTAAATTTCAGTTGAGAACTATCTGTGCTGCTCTGCATTTGGGTCTGTGCTTCCACACCAACACAAAAACGTAACACTATGAGGGTATAGATGTTTTGCTTGAGGCTCCAAAGGTTCTCAATAGGGTTGAGGTCAGGGGAGGAGGGGTCCACATCATGAGTTTCTCTCCTTTTATGCCCATAGCAGCCAATGATGCAGAGGTATTCTTTACAGCAGGACATGGTGCGTTATTTTTTTTTTTGTTAGGGAAAGCACGGCTCTTCTTTTAGAGGTCATTTTCACACCTTCAGGGAGCCTAAAGGGGCCGACCAGCTCTCTCCTCATGATTCCAGACCAAAACATCATGGGACATGGTGGCCATTCACCAACCATCCACTACTCCATCCATCTGACCAGCCAGGGTTACACGGCACTCATCAGTGAACAAGACTGTTTGAACATGAGTCTTCATGTATTTCTGAGCAGCCGTTTCTGCTCGCACAGCGTCAATGAACAGTTTAGAGGAGGCCGGATAGAAGGTTTATGCACAACTGCAGCCTCTGGAGGGTCCTACACCTAGATGTTTGGGAGAGTCCAGAGGCACCAGCAGCTTCAAATACCTGTTTGCTGCTACAAGCAGCTGTTCTATTAATCTGATGTATTTGTCTGGCAGAAACCGTCCTTATTGTGCCTTTATCTGCACAAACCCGAGTGTGCTCTGAATCAGCCACAAATCTCTTAACAGTTTGATGATTACGCTTCATCTTTCATGAAATATCGAAGGTTTTTATACCTAGTCCAAGACATTCAACTATTTCATGCTTTTCATCATCAGAGAGATCCTTTTTCTTTCCCTTATTGCTTGAAAATGTGTAACGTCCTTTTTCAATAGTTTTTCCCTTAACTGGGTTTACCATCCATGAGTTTCACTGAAAAACCTTTTTTTATGACACTGAAATACAATTTGCTAAATAATGTGGAACGCAGTGTACTCAGCGCTGTTGCGTTTTTCTCACATTGTTGCACCATCATCTCCACTTTAGTAGCACAGACTTCAAATGTTCCCGTATTAAGGCTAATTTATACTTCAGCGACAGCTCCGCGTTTACGTGCTGGACGCACGTGGGAGCCAATCAGGGAGTTTGCGACAGCTGCATCTGCCGCTGACGTGCACCTGCCGCACAAAGTGACTCCGCGGCCAGTGCTGCAGAACGCAAGCACTGTGATTGGTTGATCCTTTCACAAAACAAGGAAACACACAACAAACTCCTTCAGTCTCCCTCTTTGAAGTTATTTTTCATGAATATATTGTTCCTATGATTTAGTGCTTTTGTGTTTTCACTTTTTATGTTATTAAAAAAAATGTTTAAAATAAACATAATAACATGAAGGCAGAGGAGCTACGCGGAGGTTCGAACGATTCTGGCTTGCGTCAAGCGGACGGGGCTGCGGTGGGCGGGACCGGCCGCCGAAGTATAAAAAGGCCTTTAGACGGTTTACCCTACCAATAAAAACATGTACAACAGTTACTCATTAGGTGATTTTTTGTAATTGAGTAAAATTATTTCATCGTAACGTTACTCTTATTTTTGTAAATACTTTGGCTACTCTGCCCGCCTCTGCAAATCAAATGCCTGAAACATTAAATGAAAGGAAAGTTGTTATACATGTATTCCCCTCATGTCAGTAATCTCCAGCAAAAGTTTCACATTGTTTTCTCCAAATGTACTCTGTGTCCCCCTTCACCTGCAGTGTCTCGCCTTGAATGAAAGAGTTGACTTTTTCCCAAACTTTTTCCCCACACACTTTTTAAAAAGGTGTTTTCGAGGGCATGCAAATGTTTGGCTACAACGCAACAGAAGTCTTTTTATTTTACGCCTCACATCTCGTCGTGTTGACTCCCGTTTTTCGGCTTTGTTCAGAGACTACTCCGAGGTGCGCGGTCTTCTCCTCCTCTCCCTAACAAGTAAACAAAATATGCTTCCAAGACTTTTCTCTTTTCCATTCTCTCAGCTCTGTCAGATGTTTATCGCTATACGTCTCGCGTGTCGCGCTGCTGTCAAACCAATGAGGCGCGATGACAGCGCAGCGTTTGATGGCGGGAGTGAGGAGGATCGCTCAAGCCCCCCAAAAAAAGCCCCCATCAATCTGAAAAACTCCAGCTCGGCGACGTCAGACACACTTTCGAGCGCTTTGTCCCCGGCTTTTAAATGGATTTTGTAACAGGAACGGCGAGGGGGAAAAAAGCCACGCATCACCGCTGACAAAATCATTTTCCTGCCAAAGACGTATTGAACGGCGTTGAAATGGAAAGGCGGCGGAGGTGCGGGGAAGAAGTTGTCAAAAAGTCCCACCTCGTAAAAGTTAAATCTGTTAGTGAGGGTTCAGGGGATTAATGGTGGTTGAAATAGTTGTAAAGAAAGCGACAAGTTGAGACGTATGTATTTGTCTCTCTGTGCAACAGTCGTGAGCTACTTTTACGTAACAAAAATGGAAGAGAGCTTCTTATGAGTCTTGTCCATTTGTCCTCAGACGTCGAAACTTGGAAACTTGACTGACAGTGAGACAAATAGGAAGTATTTGCTTTGAAGCTGGTTAAAGTTTGACAAAATATGGACAATTTTATCTTTAAAGTGAGATTTTGTGTAAAATCTACTTTGTAGAGATGCACCGATCCAGCTTTTTATTTTTTATTTTTGCCTCCGATACCAATGAGTATCTACCGATATCCAATACCAACCGATACAAAGAGACTTTTGTTCAAAGTGGCTCCTGTGTGTGTCAGATCAGTTATCAGATTAGTTAGGCACATTGAGTTGCCTTGTGTACGAAATGCGCAGTATAAATAAAGTTGCCTTGCTTTGCCTTTCCTATTCTTTAACTAAAATACAAACACTGACCAATATTATTTATTTATTGTACGCATGACCCAGTCATAGTTTCTGTCCCAGCTTTGATTAGTTGACGTTAGCATTACCATGCTGCTATTAGCTGCAGTATTTTGCGTGGTGATCTAAACAAAACAAAACAAAATAAACTAACTGAATTCTCCATGTTAAAATGAGGTGCAGTATGTTCATATTCTTAGATTCAGTTGGTGAAAGTTGGGTTTTTAAAAGGCAGAGAGTCAAAACAGGAATCGGTTCAGTATCGGATATTTGATACCCATATTTTCCTCCAGGATTGGTTCCGATCACGATCTGGACTGGTGCCTCCTTACTTTTTTGTCTATATTTGGTCAACATTTTGTCTAACTTTAAACCTTTAAGCAATATTTGGGGAGATGATGAAAAAAACTTAAAAGAAACTGGAATATTATCCAGATTTAAACATAAAGCAAACATGGTAAACTCAAAGGTGAGTGTTACAGAAAATGTATACTTTTAAAATTGTCTCAGTTGGAATTTTTCTAACGTGATTATTTCACTTCAGTGCTGTGTATAAATTCTTTGACATTAGTTAAATCCACATTTCAGTTCCTTGACAGGTGTTGTGTGGAGATGGACAGATGGCCACTCACCACAAACACGTGTGTTAGTCTGCAGTCATTCAAACTGGTCGAGGAAGTCTTTTCTTTTTCTTTTGTGTTACTCAGTGCTGTTTCTAATCAAAGGAATCAAAAGATGCATGCAGTATTGTGTGCTGCTGGCATTTTACATCCTGTACAGAGACTGAAAATGAGCTTTATCACGAAAACTGGCACATTTACAGACATGTTGATTCATGTGCATTGTCCCTGTTCAAATATACTACTAAAATGACAATAAAAATAGAATGAAAGTTCCATTGATTAGTAGTAAAACTGTAAAAATTCAAAATTCAACTGGGGGTTAAAAGCTTAACCAGACAAATCCTTATAAGCAGTAGACGGGAACATGTGATATCTGTAGGTGCTACTTTGAGTGGCGATGTTGTCCTCAGAGTGGGAAAACTGCATTTTGAGGAAACAGCCTTTGAAGTTTCCTATTCTCATTTAAATGGAGGAAACTTTATTCAGTGAGACAACAAACTGTCTCCCAAAAATGGAAAAAATGAAACCATAATAATATACAACAAAACTTCATTCTTTGTTAATAAAGAGATGGGGAAGCCTCTTGGATGTGTTTAAGGGATCTGTATCATGCTATTTTAGCCATTCCAAAGTAAAGTATAGGCATTTATATGATACATTGTACCTCTATCACTATGGAGTACTCATTTTTGAGAGAAATGTAAGTATTTTCTAGGGGTATTTTTCAAACCTGGAAGACAAGATGCTTCGATTCAGTTAACTCCGCCCCTCTCTCCGCTCATTTCACATTTGCAGTATTATAAATATAAATATCGCTGCAAAAGTGAAGTTACTTCACATAATGCAGTTATAAGGAGTTGACATGTGCAACACAGTTTCATAAATGGCTAACACACACGCTAACACACACGCTAACACACATGCTAACACGCGTTTTGATTGACTCACCGCTCAGCCTGGCTTCCCCATTGGGTTATGGGACTCGTGTTGGTTATAAAAGTTAATCCACTTTGATTCTGGTCAAGGTTCGCCAAGCATCCATCAGGTTGGTTGATATAGTAGCTAGCTTAATCCCGGAAAGAAATTCCAATTTCTGGCGAGTGCACTCTACTCTTGGAATGGGGGTGCGTTTGTTTACTCTCCCTAGACAGCTCTCTTACAACAAAAATAATGAAAAAGCTGTTTTATAAGTTAAAATCAGGCTGTAAGGCATTACATTACAGACGTAGAGCACTTCCGTTCCTTTGTGACGACACAACTGAACAGCTCAGTGGTTTACCAGGAGAGGGCGGAGCAGCTGCTCAGAGAGCAGGATTCAGGAGGATTACTTAGAACTGCGTGAATGAAGCCAAAAACTGCTCTGGGGGTGTTTTTGAGAAATAGCATAACAACATGGCTAAAAACTCCAAAAAGTCGATTTTGCATGATATAGCAACTTTAAGGGAAATACTACACTCATAAAACATAAAATTACACAAGCTCGTGCTGTAACTACTGTTTATACATAGAATCAACATAAACGCTGCATTTATGTGTAAATGTAGTCTTGGACTCCAGCTCCCTCACTCCTCACTGCATCTGCTGCTGTATGTGCTGTTCACATCCATATAATCCAAATAAAGCGGTAGTTCTTCTTCCATCATCATCCCTGTTCTCAAATGTTTTCCGGGTCAGACATCTCTGTGTGACACATGTGTCTGTTTCGCAGTAATGTAAACAGGAACCATGTGCTTTATTGTGAAATGCTCCACCCACCAATCAGGCCCTTATGGTGGAGCGTTGCAGAGATGGCTGTCCATCTGTAGGTTCTCCGGTTTCCTCAAAATAACTGGAGCTCTGTCAGAGTGACCATCAGGTTCTTGGTCACCTCCCTGACCAAATCCCTTCTCCCCTGATGGTTCAGTTCAATGCTGTAACAGTTTTTCTGTCCCCTTCCCCAAATCTGTGCTTCAATACAAACCTGTCTCGGAGTCTACAGACGGTTCCTTTAACTTCAGGGCTCAGTTTCAGCTGTGGGACCTTACAGAGAGGTTTGAGTCTTTCTAAATCAAGTCCAATCCATTTAATTTAGCACAGTCCACTCCAGTCGGAACTTGGAGAAACATCTCGAGGATGATCAGAGCTTAGTTTTGAGTGTCATAGCAAACGATGTCAATATTTCTGTACATGCAATAGTTTTATTTTAATCAATTTACAAAGCATTTGTCAGTATGGAGTTTGGAGAATTTAATTTGCAATGAGGCTGTAACAAAATGTGGGAAAAGTGCAGGGATGTGCAGGGACTGTATCTACCTCAGCGTCGCAGCATAGAGCCTATGAACCAAGGGAGATCTGAATACTTAATGAAATGGTGGTCTTCTTGTTCTTCTGTGGCTTCGGCTTTTGGAGTGGCAGACTGGACGCATATTTGGCCTATACCACCAGCTGTTTTATTGAAATTGTGTTCCAACTTATAAAACACTGTGCAGTTTGAATCAGTGAAATTATAATGTAAAATACATTTTTTCCCCCCCAGATTACCGTTGATTTCAGCATTGAAGAAACCTATAAAAGGTGAAATCATGATCAGAACAACTGAAATGCATCTTCGTGACCCGCTGAAATGGCCTCTTTGCCCCACTATCGGGTCTCCACTCAGTTTAGCGTAGGATTCAGGTGCGTGCTGGGACCTCATTTTGGTCCAGGAATTTAATGATTTAGACCGGCCCATGGGTCTACGGAGTTATAGCTCAACTACAGTCCAATGGCCGCTGGCTGCTCTGCTTTATGACCGCAACACTGGAGGCCGCCATTGCTGTAGTACCTCCATATAGCCGCTAGTCTCCCATTGAAAAGCACTGGACTTTAGACACGTTAAAAACAACTTTAACGCCTGGTTTCTATTTTTTAAACACTTTCTATGGCTACATATTCCTCCTGAGATAACGCTGGGTTAGTCACAATTAAAGAAACCAGGCTGGTTTTCGAAAGAACATTTTTTGAAATCTCGTACTAATGAGGGTCAGACTGTTAGCATTGGAGCTGCGCGAGCTACACGTCAAGCAAGGGCGGAGTCTACAGTGAAGATCCCGCCCTTATGCCCTTATTAGGAACATGCTTCATCAGAGCTGGGGAGGAGGAGTCTGTAAATCCGACATGATTTCCCCCTCGAACGTGGTCATTGTGGTAAACGGGGAGGAGTGAGGAGGAGTTATCTACTGTATTCTTTTTAACGGTCTATGCTACAGTCTAGTTTTCTGGCTTCATGAGTCAACAATTGCAGGTTCAAATACCTCCAACCATTTTCTAACACTTTCTGTTTTCACACACACACTGAGCCTGATACAACTCCTCAGTCAGCACCAAGTTATGGAGATAAAAATACATTATTTGTCCACTTCTTGTACATTGAACGCTAATGCCTTTCACCTGCCTTTTCCCCTTTCTTTCTTGGCTCACGCGGAAACGTCTCTGTCTCCGCTGGATTAGTTAGTTCATTAGTTAGTTCAAATGGTATCTCCCTGCCACAATGAATGAAAAGTTCTTAATTTGATTCCTCAGTCAGTATGATAGATTTACATGACAATAACTCTTGTGTTACTTCATTTATATCTGGAAGAGCAGCCCAGGCTCCTGCTGCAGTTAAAGCCTTTGGGCCTGGAACAGCACAACTGTGAGTCTGATTTTTTTATGTTATTCTGGCGGCCCAAAAACACCGCAGCCCACCAGGTACGGCGGGACAAAGAGGAGAGCGTATTGCCTGACAGTGACGGGAATCTGTTCAACTCTTCATAATATGTTTGTCCGCCGCTGTGATCGACTTTAACTCCATCCGACTTTCAGAGCAAACGGCGGGCATTAACCTCGCCACAGATACGCGTCGCCATGGCAACTGAAGTCACGCTGGGATGTTTTCCAGGTTCATTATCGCAGTCAACACGTGAACCTGCGAACACTTCCCAAACTGTGGCGCGCTCATTAAAAGCATCCACTCGACTTTATTAAGAGGCTGCGGCGACACGTCGGGAGCGAGTTCAGAAAGCCACCGTTGCCATATTTGATCAGTTATGCACTCAGCCCATTCATTAAAGCTTTGTTTGGCGTGGAAATCTCGCTTCAAAGTGCGATTTTCAAAGGACGGGAAACTGCGCGCATGCCCCCAGGAGCATAAATATTAATCCTGGGCTTGTTTATTTGCGCGGGCGAAATGTGCAGACTTGTTTTTTTTTTATGGCGCTTTAGCTGAAGTGGAGCAGACTCTGAGCAGAAGGAGAACCAGACCGCGCCCGAGCGCTGTTTCCGATGTGGTTTGATGCACATCTGTCACTGGGACATCACCAAGGAGAGCGGAGCCAACCGCCAGACCAATGACACAGACAAACATATGATTTTTTAACCTTTGTAGGGCTCTGAATAAACTGAACGAAAGCAGATGAAGGTGTTGGACTTCTTAATGAGAGTTGAGACTCAGTATTTACACCTGTTTGTGAAGAAATAGACACTGCCCTACAGTTAAATAATGAAGGATTCATTGTCAGCATTGTTGGGGCCATACACTGTTTTCCATCATGGGACTTTTGACTCTGCCCAGTTTACATTATACTGTATCAAGCTATTAGGGTTTGGTACACTAAAATGTTTTTTTTCGGTTTGATTCAACTCATTGGTTAAAAAAAACAAAAAAAAACACAGAACTTGCAAAATGTAATTGTTCAAAAAAAATACAGAGGATTAAAAATAATGCACTGTGACTCTGTGATGCTCTGTGACAGAACAAACTGTGTATCATTAGACCGGAGCGATGACAGACAGAGCACAGTTCAGCGCGATAACAACAAACCCATGTGATGGAAGCCGTATCAGATGCAGCTAAAGTTTACCTGGAGACTCCAATATTATATCGCAATACTTCTTTGTTGAGATACGTGTATCGTATTGGAAACTATTTATCACAACACTTTTGACACTCAACAAAAAATATATAAATATTTTTGAGTTGAAGATAGTTTTGTTAAACCCCGATTTGGTGCTGATTGGTTTGAACAAAAGAGCCAGACTTTTCAAACGCTTCGTCCATTTGAACTTTTCAAAATGTATCAGAATTATTCACATTCAATTAGCAAATTTTGGAAACTCAACTCGCGCTTTGTTGTTAAATTTATTCGTGGTAAAATATTGCAATAATGAAAAATCATATATTTCATACTTTGTGCACTAGAACAGGGGTTCCCAAACTTTTTTGGCCGGGACCCCAAAATTGACACGTAAACATCTCGGGACCTCCATTGTATAAAGTTATTGCCTCTTACACTACTTTAGGAAAGAAAAACATTTTATAATCAAGTTAATATGTATCTAAAGTTTATTTTGATCAACTGAATGAATTTACAGTAAAACATGTACTAAGAACAGTAGCATTTTTCTTTTTATTTCATCTTGAAATCATCTGGGGACCCCCACCCAAGGCCTTGCGACCTCCCGAGGGGTCCCGACCCCCACTTTGGGAACCACTGCCCTAGAATATATTGTATCGTATCGCAGACGTACCGTATGGGGCCCTCAGTATCGTGATACGTATTGGATCGCGACAAAAGTCCGATCCCGTCAAAGCCCTATTAAAAATGATTTAGTATAATCACTGCCACCTCTAAAAAGGCGTCCGTGTGAGATGAGTGAAACATTGGTTCCGCTGCTATAAACTATAAATAGACCAAAATTTGTACCGAAATGGTTCACATGTGTGTTCACATCTGAACTGAATATGTACATACAGTGCCTCTCGAAAGTACTAATACACCTTGAACGTTTGCACATTTTGTCATGTTTACAACCATAAACATAAAGATTTTATTTAGAATTGTTTACTGAAAGTTCACACACAAGTACCAGACAACTGTGAAGTGAAAGCAAAATGATTCATGATTCTGTTATTTTTCAAAAAACAGAAAAGTGAAAAGTGGAGTGTGCATAAGTATTCCTACAGCATTTTCGGAGTGCATTAAATTGCCTTTATAACATTCCTAATGACTGCAGAATGTTCACACCTTGCCCTAACCATTAAATAGAGGCCACCTGTGTGTAATCTACTCTCAGTATAATTCCAGCTGTTCTGTGAGGGCCTCAGAGCTATGGTCAGAGTGTATTGGTCACTAAACAACATCATGAAGGCCAAGGAGCACACCAGAGAGGTCAGGGATAAAGCTGTGGAGAAGTTTAAAGCAGCGTTAAGTTATACAAAGATTTCCCAAGATTTGAACATGTCACGGAGCACTGTTCAATCCATCATTCAGAAATGGAAAGAGTATAGCTCCACTGCGAACTTACCAAGACACGGCCGTCCACCTAAACTAACAGACCGAACAAGGAGAGCACTGGTCAGAAATGTAACCAAGTGCCCCAAGATAACTCTGGAGGAGCTGCGACGTACTGCCGCTGAGCTGGGGGAATCTGTACATGGGACAACTATAAGTCGTACTCTACACAAATCTGGCCTTCATGGACGAGTGGCAAGAAGAAAGCCATTACTGAAAGGAGGCCATAAGAAATCCTGTTTGAAGTTTGCTAGAAGTCATATGGAGGACACAGCTACCATGTGGAAGAAGGTGCTTTGGTCAGATGAGACAAAAATTGAACTTTTTGGCCCAAATGCAAAACGTTATGTATGGCACAAACCTAACACTGCTCATCGTCCTGAGTGCACCATCCCCAGTGTCAAATATGGTGGGGGGAGCATCATGCTATGGGGCTGCTTTTCCTCAGCGGGGACTGGGAAGATTGTAAGAATAGTTGGGAAGATGGATGGAGCCAAATACAGAGACATTTTGGAGGAAACCTGCTGGAGTCAGCAAGAGAATTGAGGCTGGGGCGGAGATTCACCTTCCAGCAGGACAATGACCCTAAACACAAAGCTAAATCTACAATGGAATGGTTTAAAAACAAACATATTAATGTGTTAGAATGGCCCAGTCAAAGTCCTGACCTAAATCCTATTGAAAATCTGTGGAAAGACCTGAAAACTGCTGTTCACAAACGCTCTCCTTCTAATTTGACAGAGCTTGAGTTGTTTTGTAAAGAGGAATGGGCTAAAATGTCAGTCTCTAGATGTGCAAACCTCATACCCCAAAAGACTTGCTGCTGTTATTGCAGCAAAAGGGGGTTCCACAAAGTATTCATTCATGCTGTATGAATACTTGTGCACGCCTCAGTTTTCGGTTTTCAATTTAAAAAAAATAACAGAATCATGTATCATTTTGCTTTCACTTCACAGTTGTCTGTTACTTGTGTTTGAACTTTCAGTAAACAATTCAAAATAAAATCTGTATGTTTATGGTTGTAAACATGACAAAATGTGCAAAAGTTCAATGTGTATTAGTACTTTCAAGAGGCACGGTATACTGTAAAATGAAGAATAGACTGAGGGTGCGAGGTTTCCCCATAGAGTTCAGCACGGGCTAAAGCTCGATCAGGCTGCAATGTGACTTGGGTTTTAGAGCCTTTATTTAGAGAAGAATACTTAGGGGGAAAAATAGTAAAATGATAAAATTAGGATGATGTTGCGGATGTTAAGACAAACACATGGAGGTCAGAATGACGAGCCTGTGTTCAATGTTGACTTAAAGAGGCAACAAAGTTTCAATGGAAAGTTCATAGAAACAAGGAACTTCTGGAGCAGGAGTAGAGCCACAGTAATTGTACAGTCTATGGTGCTGAAGCAAAACGGTTCAATATTTTCTGTGTACCGTTACACCCCTACAACCTGTGCATCTCAGGTGACTGACGTCATGATGCTACACCTGATGGCAGACGAGCGGAGTCGAGGCTTTAAGAAAACTGAAACCTAAACTGAGTTACTGACAATATTTATAGGCACACAAACTGAATTTTCCCATTTTCAAAGCGTGAATGTCTGAAGTGTAAAGTCTCTGAGCTGTTTCCCGAACGCTCGCATCGTGATTGTTCACGTGACTGCATGCTGTAGTCAGAGCTCAGACCGAGACTACTGTATGTTCAGAAGTGAACTGGGTGGACTGCCAAAGAAAACATTGCGCTGATTTAGACTCTTACTTACGCATTCGCGATCGGTAAAAATGCGCTATATATTGGCACATTCGTCTGTTTTTTCGTTCACAAAGAAATGTAGGCCTCTAAAGGTCTACATTACATTGTAGAAATGTAGTGTTCTACAAGAAAGAAGAAAATACATTGATTACAACCACTTATCACAGCAGACTGTTACAAATGATTAATGATGTTCAGTTTAGTGCAGCGATGTTCACTGGCGACTCTCCAGAGAGTTAAATGACATCTGTGCTGTGTTTATACTGACTTGTGTGCTGTATTTGCAAAACATCTGGACATAAATACGATTCATCTTTGCTTCATCCACTCTTTTGTTGTCTAAATTCACTTCAACTTTAAAAAAAGTAATTACGTTGTAAAGGTAATTCATTACAAGGCAAAGTAATTCTGTCAATAACATCAAAGGTGTTTAGAATAACACACATGTCCTCGTGGACATTGTGGACTCCTACATATTTGTCACCCATCACGGAAATCAGGGACACAACTCAGTTTTGGGGCATTTTGAGATGTGCATAGATTATGAGAGTGTAGTCTCCAAGCTTTCCAATGATGTGTAACACATGGAAATCTGATCATATTTGGAGACGTAGCGGCGATTTGAAGTTAACAATTCCCAAAAGGCCAAAGCTCTCCAAAGATTTGTGCAGGTCTCACCCCTCTCTGCTGCTCGAGTGACAATAGGGTTTATTTACATCTCATTTAGATAAGCCAAACCCGCTCCCCCCGTAAAGCTTTAAAGCACAGGGGGGAGAAAAGGCCAAAAGCAAGAAAAATGTGCCATCAAAGGGAAAAAAAGGTTTGCATACAGGTAATATATAAATAAATAAATACATAAATATTATCCGTAACAGTGCTGTCTGCCTTTACGTTTCACTGCACAAACCCAGCGTAACTTTATCTGGCCATAAAACCGAAAATATGAAGCGGATCTCTCTCAAATAAGAAGTGGCTGAAAGATAGGGATGCGCTGACTACATTTATGGAGTAGTTTAAGTTTGTAGAGATCTTGATTTTGTGTAAATAGCAGGTTAATTCCTTGTGAACTACATGACTGTCTCCCATGCTAACCCACCACGTTAGCTTACAACAGCACGCCTCTGTTAGCTGCTGGAGCCTCACACTAAGAGAGAGATCCACAGACTCCGGACATAACAGAAGTTATAACTTTAGAAAAGACTCCTGTACTACTTTTGTAATGCACATACACGAGAGGAAAAGGCCGACATTGCGTTGTATCGCCGCGCGTGATCCCAGATTGTTTACGTTTCACTGCACAAAACCGAAAATATGAAGCAGATCTCTCTCAAATAAGAAGTGGCTGAAAGCTAGGGATGTGCTGACTACATTTATGGAGTAGTTTAAGTTTGTAGAGATCTTGATTTTGTGTAAATAGCAGGTTAATTCTTCGTGAACTACATGACTGTCTCCCATGCTAACACACCATGCTATCAGCACAACAATAGCCTCATCAAACAACCATTGGCACAGCGACCACCAGCGATAAAAAAACAACAACTTTCACTCACCCGTCTGAAGTAACCTTTGCGTGTCTGTTGCTCAGCAAACTCGTGGTAAATCCATTTTCCAGCGTAAGTAGCGGCTGCCTCTGAGAGCCACACACATGGAAGCGTTGCATAGTCATGAAGCCGCACACACACGCCCCTACTGCAAGCTCCGAAATCTCCCAAATCAAGGCACTTTGAACCTAAAACACTTTGAACGCTTTTAAATATACTAATACTGGTAGCTTAAACATATAGAGGCTTCTTCGTGACTTCAACTGAACGATTCTGCAAAAAAGTGAAAATCACCAATTTAAAAAAAACAACCTTCTCTTCCGTTTTTCTCGAAAGTCGGGCTGCCGACATGTGTCCCTGGTTCCCACGGCGGGTCACATATCTAGGAGTCCACATAGACCACAAGCTGGACTGGTCTAAAAACACGGATACGATGTTCAAAAAAGGCAACCTATAGGACCATGCTACAGATGTTTTACCATTCTGTAGTTGCAAGTGCCATCTTTTATGGAGTGGTTTGTTGGGGAGAGGGACTGAACGCTCCAACAGACTGAATAAGCTGATTAAAAAGGCTGGATCAGCCCTTGGTCAGCCCTGGAGACTGTCAAAGAAATGGTGGACAGAAGGATGCTCAGGAAGCTGCTCAACATTCGGGGCAACCCATCCCACCCCTTGCATGTAACCCTGCTCTCCTAAAGAGCACCTTCAGTGGGAGACTAAGAAGGCCTCGCTGCAGCACGGAGCGTCACAGGAGGTCCTTTCTACCGGTTGCTATTGGACTGTTTAACTCTTCCCACTTTAGTAGGGTTGGAATGAGGGACATAAGTTACAGTTTGCACTTCCTCTTGTTTAGTTTCTCTGTACAATCTATATATTTATAATTAGGCATTTATACATATTTGACTTAGATTTTATAAGATTTATAATTCAACCTGGATAGACTCACATAGACAAAAACAGCAATTAGGAAGATTTATTGACATGTATTAGTTTGGGCGATCAGACCCCGGTGGTAGACATTGATGTATAAGTCAGTATGAACAGCTTGGAGTTAGGGATGTCTTCCCCCGGAGCCTGGACACTGGTGGTGGTATGGAGGACCGTGAAGATGCAGCAGGTAGAAGCCGTGGATGGAAGAGGCGGAGATGGGGTGGAGGTGGGTCGCACCGCAGCTGGGAAGCGAACGGACCATGATTGCTGGGGCTTAAAGCGGGACCGGAGGTGCGGCTCTTGCGCTGATGCTGAGGTGGAGGTGTGGCCCTCTCGGAAGCGACCATTGGCTGGATGTCGGTGATGCTGAAGTTAGTCTACCAGTTTGAATTAACGCCTAGGCTTCATTTGTTTTAAATTGCTTTTAATGTCTTTTATGCTGCTCCTCCTGCCAATGAACTTCCTTCGGGATTAATAAAGTTGTATCTTATCTGATCTTAACTGAATAAAGAATAAAATCAGGCTATGTATATATTTTAGATCATTTTGTATTTATTTACAAGAGATTACAACTAGCCATATAATTAGAAATACATGAGTGCACTCCACTCATTTATCCACAAAACCACTGGTTGTAATGAAGGAGACGCTTTTCAAACCTTTTATCAGACAGTCTGTTCCTCTCTGGTCGAGAAGCCCCGGCTGAAGAGTCACTTTGTGAGAGAAATCCCACTAAGAGTCTTCATTTTGTGATTGCCATCTCAAGTAATCTGCCACTTGGCTTCGGATATAGAGGAAATGTCCTCCGCCTCCTGCTCGTCTTCTTTGTCTGAATCTGTATCATGTGGTCCTGTGATGTGCTGGGACCTGGCTGTGGTACTTCCTTATGAAGTGGAAAGAATCACATTACGTCTTCATTTCTAAGCAAATCTGCAAATCTGGTTTTGATCGCCTGAGATTGAAAAACAAACAGAATACATGTATACACACAAAAGACATCCAAATTATTTACATGATTACATTATTATTATATTGTTTGTTTTTAACCTATTCTCCTGTATAGTACTTTGTGATTTTTTTATCTGTGGAAAGCGCTTTAGAAATAAACTTTACTTACTTACTAATAAACAAATAAACAAACGTTAAATTCAAGTTGTTACTGTGACCATGGCGTCATAAGGATCCCTCAGTATATCGTCAGTGTTTGTAAATGTTGCCTCATCTTCATCATCCTCAAGTGGCTGATATCTCTTAAATGCTTTCCCAAAATAAGAGCCATGATCAGTCACTGCTGCTGTTCTTTTGTGCTGAGGGCCACGAGGCGAGTTTCCCTTGCATACGTCCTGCCTGTTCAACGAGGGGGAAAAAAACTCCCACAGGACTCCCATGTAAAAGTTACAAACAAGAATTTATTCCACAATTTGTTGAATTTCTTACAGGACCATTAGGCCTAAGCTATCCTTGAAAAATGAACAAACTGCAATGGGAAAACTGTGACTCTGTCCTCCGTGTTCCTGCGCCTCATGTTGGCTCAAAACTGCTTTCTGTTTGCTCTTCAAACAAACTTATTCACATCATTAGTTTACCAAATTAAAGGAACAGGCCACCGTTTTTCCATACTGAGATATGTTCTTACCTGAGCTTAGACGAGTTGATGCGTACCTGTCTGGTCTTTGTGCGTGCGCTCAGTCACGCAAATGTTGTTAGCCTTTAGCCTCTCCCAGCAAAGGTATAGCTCCAAACTCGGGAGAAGTTATGTTCTGGCCTGGCCTTAGCCATCCGTAAACTCCGGTCAATGATCTTTTCCCTACATGTATGTCTGGGTCTGATCTCAGTTTCATCGGTTGAATTTCAAACTACCATTCAGCGAGCGGGGGAGGCGGGTGTTGTAGGTGACGTCAAGCATTTGAGCCGCATTTGCTGGTTGTAGTTCGGTAATGGCGGCGGATACGAACGTAAAGGACGCTGCCAACGTAAAGGAAGCTCTTCAATCCGTTCTAGCTCGGCTCCCAAATATCCAGAAATTATAATTGAAGCCTTCAAATGCGCAAGGAATGCTCCCAAGAGTTATGATAGAGTTATGACAGAGTTATGACAGAGCTATGATAGAGCTATGATAGAGCTATGATAGAGTTATGATAGAGCTATGATAGAGTTATGATAGAGTTATGATAGAGTATGATAGAGCTATGATAGAGCTATGATAGAGTTATGATAGAGTTATGATAGAGTTATGATAGAGTATGATAGAGTTATGATAGAGCTATGATAGAGTTATGATAGAGCTATGATAGAGTTATGATAGAGTTATGATAGAGCTATGATAGAGCTATGATAGAGTTATGATAGAGTTATGATAGAGTTATGATAGAGTTATGATAGAGCTATGATAGAGTTATGATAGAGTTGATGATGAGAGCTTGATAGAGTTTGATAGAGTTATGATAGAGTTATGATAGAGCTATGATAGAGCTATGATAGAGCTATGATAGAGTTATGATAGAGCTATGATAGAGTTATGATAGTATGATAGAGTTATGATAGAGCTATGATAGAGTATGATAGAGCTATGATAGAGTTATGATAGAGTTATGATAGAGTATGATAGAGTTATGATAGAGTTATGATAGAGCTATGATAGAGTTATGATAGAGTATGATAGAGTTATGATAGAGTTATGATAGAGCTATGATAGAGTATGATAGAGCTATGATAGAGTTATGATAGAGTTATGATAGAGTTATGATAGAGTTATGATAGAGTTATGATAGAGTTATGATAGAGCTATGATAGAGTTATGATAGAGTATGATAGAGCTATGATAGAGTTATGATAGAGCTATGATAGAGTTATGATAGAGTTATGATAGAGTTATGATAGAGCTATGATAGATATAGAGTTATGATAGAGTTATGATAGAGTTATGATAGAGCTATGATAGAGCTATGATAGAGCTATGATAGAGCTATGATAGAGTATGATAGAGTTATGATAGAGTTATGATAGAGCTATGATAGAGTTATGATAGAGCTATGATAGAGCTATGATAGAGTTATGATAGAGTATGATAGAGTTATGATAGAGTTATGATAGAGCTATGATAGAGCTATGATAGAGTATGATAGAGTTATGATAGAGCTATGATAGAGTATGATAGAGTATGATAGAGCTATGATAGAGTTATGATAGAGTTATGATAGAGTATGATAGAGTTATGATAGAGCTATGATAGAGTTATGATAGAGTTATGATAGAGTTATGATAGAGCTATGATAGAGTAGCTATGATAGAGCTATGATAGAGCTATGATAGATAGAGTTATGATAGAGCTATGATAGAGCTATGATAGAGCTATGATAGAGCTATGATAGAGCTATGATAGAGTTATGATAGAGTTATGATAGAGTTATGATAGCTGCTTCACTCAACATGGGCGCATTACATACGTCACGACTAAACGCTAGTGATAATCAGATCCAATCGTTTCAAAGGAGTTCACCCCTCCCACCTGTTAACGGAGCTCAATTGTGAAAATCCAGACCGAAACGAAATGAGTACGAGGGTACGGTAAAACCAGGCTAGCCCCGGGGTAGACTGACAGAAGTGAGGCAGATCTGGTGAATTTATGTCTTAAGTTATGTCTTCTCTCCTTCATACCAAGCATCTTTTGTTCCCTGTCCCATTCCGAGGCCCAGTACCATCATTAGCAGTGACTTTTTCCCATCGCAAGCTTTCTCTCCCCCTCTCCGAAACCTCCTTCAGAATCCCTTCCCATAGCATCCAGCTCCTTAAGCTGCAAACGCTCTCCGTAATGAGGCTATAGTAACTCTGCCAGCTCCATCGCAGCCTATTGTGGCCCGGACTCCTCTCATCCAAATGAACAGCGTCTTAGTTATTTAAACACTCGTGTCCTCATTCTGTCGCCGTGACAGAGATGAAGAAATAATGACTGCTTTTTTACACCAAAAAGAGTTAGGGGAGGGGAGGGGGGGATAATATCATTGACAACAAACGGCGCGCAGTGAAAGCAGAAAGTGGCGGAGGGGAAAGTGGGTCATTGGCGGCATTAGGGGCTTTTAAAAACACACATGGATATTGAGCAGAGAAAACGGAGCCATGGCAGTCGCTGCATCGCTCGGCGTCTCCAAAGGCACAGTCAAAGTCGAACTTGGCTGACGTTAAGGGGGTTTAAGATGGTATTTGTCAACAGTCACTGTGTGAGAGGCGAACACATGCAGTAGGTTTTATCAGTGGATCAACAGGTGGGTCGAGGGACGTTTATGCAGATTATTGCGGATTTATGTCAGATACAAAGCAGGAGAGTATTCTGAACCAAAGATCTTCAATAAAACTGTAGATAGGACATGGCTACAGTAAATTCTGGCGGCCATCTTGACTGGCCCTTCTAACCCAGTGCAATGTGATCAAATGGGAAACACCTATTTACTTGATACTGTTTTATATCTGTTTTTAATTATTTCATGACTCTTAATAATAATAATTGTGACTGACCTTATGTCAGATCAGGCAAGAAAATAAGGTTTTTGCAGTTTTTCAAATGTTATTCCAGTTTTATAGGAGGCAGAGACAGTTAATGGATTTCCCTCTGTCAAACACTTCAAATCATTCACTTCTATTTATATCAAATATAACGTTTGTTTCCTACTTTAAAACAGTATTTCTGTACTTTCTAACACCACATGACCAACATGTATTGAACATGGGACAGTGATTTAGTGAATGCTAACACTGAACCCTGGGAATGAATGGAGGAAACAAAGCTAATACGGCTAAACAACACGACGTTACAAAGCAATGAGCTGATCCTGACTGAGATACGAGACGTAGAAGTAATAAACCAAACACTAACAAGGAGTGTCTCACATTCTGCCATTGGATCAATGAAAATGTTGCTCCTGGTTTTACATCAGTTGCTATAGGGGTTAACCTCGCCAGCCAGTCACAAGATGGCCGCCATGTTTGCCACGCCAAGGAGCGTCATGTCCGATCTAGTATTTTGTTTAATTTATTTGTTCATTTGAGCAGTATGCATTCTGCTCAAATGGAGTGGGCTGAAGTAAGATGCTTATGAGCGCCCACCCCAAAATCAATTTGATACACATTTGCATTTCCTAATTGTACAATGTTAAAAAGGAAAACAACAAAACATGCACAATCTGTTCATAGTAAAAATGTCACAATGACATCTACATTAAGGGAAATTACGTGAGTTGTATTAAATATCTTAGGTTCAGGGCTCACACTTGCGTACAACTGGTAAGAAAAGTCTGTTACACTAGTTAATGGCTTTCCACATTAATGTCACAATATTTGGGCTGTAATTTCAATTATGTTACCTCTCTGTCACTGGACTAAACTTATTTTGTGCCGGTTATTGTGCAGAACATGTACACAAGTTCTTGAAGAATTTGTCCCGTATTGAATATTTGGGCTTTTCTGAAACAGACACATTTTGCACTTGTATCAATAACAATTTTGCCAAATGAGCTTAAATTATTCCACTAATGCTGAAGTGATTAAACATAAGATTTCCATATTTCCCTCCTCAGCCTGTGCATCCCGCGGGACATGCCCCTCACCCTGCAGTCGTGCGTCCTGCCCCGGGACTGCCAGCTGACCCCGTGGAGCCAGTGGTCGCCCTGTTCCAAAGCCTGTGCGGACCCCTCCTCTCCCCGCGGTACCAGGACCCGCCTACGCCAGGTCACCCAGCTCTCTGTGGGGGAGGGCGCCGACTGTGACCCGCTGGAGGAGACGGAGGAGTGCGACCCGACGGGCGACAGCGTGCCCCCCTGTCCCACGTGAGTCTGCTCTTCATGTATCGTCATAGAGGGAAATGTTATATTGAACCAAATGGATCCAGACTAGCATTTTTGTGAGTTTTTTCCTCAACTGTGTGATCTTAAAATGCTCATCTGAGTAAATTCTCTTTGGCGTTACAGCTGTGCACATTCTGGTCAGTGTTTACAGTGATGAGTGTTAGCGAAGGCTTGTGAGTGTCACTTTGAACATGCCCTGAAAGCAACCTAAAAACTGTTTATAGGTGTACTCTTTCATTTAATGGGAAAATGGTAAATGCTCTCAACTTATATAGAGCTTTTCTACCTACACACTCAAAGTGCTTTACAGTAAGGATCCACTCACATTCACTCTCATTCCACAACCGAAGTTTTGACATTGCAGTTTCAGGGCACGTGTTTAGCTGAGGCTAGTGCAGAGTCTGACCCTCTCATGCCTGGCCTCTGTAGCTTATGACTCTGGCAGCGGCGCAGCGTTGACGAGACACTAGACAGAGATCCTAGTTGCAGTGAGAGGAGACTCATTATCAGACACTGCCTGATGTCGTACGACATATATTAAATCTTTGTCCCCGTCTCAATGTGCGACCTAAGACGTGTGATTTTCAGCTTCCACTCTGCCATAAGGCCAGATTTGTGCAGTGTACGACTAATAGTTGTCCTGTGTACAGTTTCCCCCACCTGAGCTGTAGCTCTCTGCAGTTCATCCAGGGTCATCATAGGCTTCTTGGTAACAGCTCTGGTCAGTGCGGTCCTTGTTCGGTCAGTAAGTTTAGGAGGACGGCCGGGTTCCTAACCCAGCTTTATACTTCTCAATAACTTTATCCCGGACCCGTCAGGTGTGTTATTGGACTTCATGATGTTGTTTAGTGACCAATACACTCTGACCATAGCTCGGAGGCCCTCACAGAACAGCTGGAATTATACTGAGAGTAGATTACACACAGGTGGC
Source organism: Neogobius melanostomus (assembly GCA_007210695.1). NCBI lineage: Eukaryota > Metazoa > Chordata > Actinopteri > Gobiiformes > Gobiidae > Neogobius > Neogobius melanostomus. The sequence goes on along the minus strand of VHKM01000566.1, from coordinate 1,668,874 downwards.
CTCTATTTAATGGTTAGGGCAAGGTGTGAACATTCTGCAGTCATTAGGAATGTTATAAAGGCAATTTAATGCACTCTGAAAATGCGGTGTGAATACTTATGCACGCCCCACTTTTCACTTTTCTATTTTTTGAAAAATAACAGAATCATGTATCATTTTGCTTTCACTTCACAGTTGTCTGTTACTTGTGTGTGAACTTTCAGTAAAAAATTCAAAATAAAATCTTTACGTTTAGGGTTGTAAACATGACAAAATGTGAAAAAAGTGAAGCGCTGTGAATACTTTCCGGATGCACTGTATCATGACATTTGTTGGCAGGTGTCACAATATGACGATATGATTATGAATATAATTGAATTCACTGATTTCCCAAAGTTCTTAAACATATTCCTTTAGTTAGGGCTGGGCAATTAATTGAAATTAAATCGAAATTGCAATCTTTACTTTGGCCATTGCTCAATAATCGTCATAGGACATTATAATAGACACACGCAGTACCTAGTTTGGGAGTTTGGTCGAGACAATGAAGACGTTTGTGTGTTAAATGAAACTGGAGGAAAGCCTTTGTTTTTGGTTGAGCTGAGGTTTGAATAAAAGATGTATCTAATTTTATGAATCAGCAAGATGTATTTAATTTATAAAGGAAAAATTAAATTGAATCAAAAATCGAGATCGATCAATGCGATTTTTCCAAAATCGCCCAGCCCTACCTTTAGTCATGTCTGAGTGGTGGTCAATCCTCTGTAATCGGCCTAAACCTGCTGCTCCTGTCGTACTGATAATCTTCTGTCTGACTCTTTCACCATAGACGGCATTTATTTTGTGTGGACAATAAGAAGTGTTTCGCTAATAGCAGCGACATTGATGTCACTGCAGGCTTCTGTACTTTTGCTTTGCTGCGGACTTGAATATCTGTTCATATCTGGTGTAAAAGGTGAGTTTAGACGGAGCAATTATGTTTGTGATCTGTCATAAATCAGACCCAAGAGAAGACAAGACGAGACGAGACGAGACAAGTCATTTTGAGGCGTGGGACTTAACTGCACACCTCAGCTGCTGGATGAGAAAACGTTCAGGTCACGGTGGTTTATTAAAATCCTGGAGGGTAACACAACATTTGTTGCTTGCCCCTTTTCCAAAAAGTTATCATTTACACCAGTATGAGACAAATTCTTATCATGCGGAATATTTTTACAGTTAAAATACCGACCAACCCTATTTCCAATGTTACATAATACCCAATGCGGCCATTTTGAGGATGGGCATGGAACGTACTACAACATTGAGTAATATCGGATGAAAATAAAGGACAGCTGATTGACCACAGCATTTGTATGTAATCATAATAATCGCCCATGAACATAACTATAAAAGATGAGTGATCGCTCAAGACGATAATCACAAAGACGGCCCCGGAGAACACATGGCTACGTAAACAAACCTGCACGTGGCAAAGATGGACATTAGTGCTGTCAGTTCAATATGACACAGCAGGATTTAACCACACATCTTTCTCTGATATTTTTACAGTTTGAAGTGTCAACAGAGTTTAAGCTGCTAAGGACATTAGCCATAGCTTGTAGCATTTAGCCTCCACACAGTAAACAACACCAGTGGCCTATCCTGTAGAGAAAAAAATACATTACAGTAATAACTCAGCTCCTGTCAAATGTTGTATCCACGGCTAAATGTTTTGAGTGTGGTTCAGGGCTTTCTTTAGAACAGGTTGTAGCCGTAGCTAAAGTCCACAAATGTTAGCGGTGACAGGCTTCACAGTTTTAAATGGTGTCAGTAACTCCTGGCAGTTTAAAATAATAATACATTTAATTTGTTTGGCGTCTTTCTAAACACTCAAGGTCACCTTACATCAAGGAGACATATTAAAAGTACAATGCAAAAACATGTGGATACATTTTAAGGTTTCAGTTTTCTTTAACGACTCTGCTCATCTGCTGTGACTTGCACTATTTGTGGATGTAAAAGCTGACTCCACCCTCCTCAAAGTTTCTCTTTTCTCGCCGAGGAAACTATACATCTGCTAACTCTTCATTTAGACTTTACATTTGTTTGGCTGTTTCACTGCTGATTTCCACCTGTTCCTCCGTTTGATTCAAATCAGAAAGACCTGAAGATCCCAGTAAGGCGATGGCTGTTTTTAGACTTTACGAAAACAGATTGTCTGAATGTCTTTTGTCTCTTTGCGCAGGTTCACGTGGAGGAGCTCGGAGTGGAGCGAGTGCAGGGTGGACCTACTGTTGGGTCAGCAGGACCGTCGCCGCGGTAACCTGACTGGCCTGTGCGGCGGGGGCCTGCAGACCCGTGAGGTCTACTGCGTCCAGGCCAACGCCGAGCTGCTCACGTACATCAGCGAGCTCAAGGAGAAGGACAAAGGTAAACTATTTATTTACTCACCAACAGTGGACTTGGCTCTGCTGTACTTACAGTAAATGTATTGTGTTGTGTGCGGATGTTTTAGATCATATACCAGAATGTTAAATTGTGTGGCTACAGCTCATAAGAGATCACTAACTCGATTAACCTGGACATTACTTCACTTACGTGCCTGACATTTCGAGAATCATCTAATTCTCTTCAAAGATGTTAATTCCCATCATGGGTTTTTTTTTTTGTGGTTTTGTGTCATGGTTGATTCTATTGTGGAGACTGTGAATAAACACAACACCACTAAATGTAAACGGTCACACATGTCGGAGCTCCTTTTGGGACCGCTCTAATTTCAGCTGTACTTACTTCAAAGTTTGTTTAGTCCACATTCACATGCTCAAGATCTGATATAAAATGTATCCATTCTGCCTGGTCAAAGTGGTAATCCAAATGTCCTGTGATGCAGCGTGTGTTCATTAAAAAAAGAGGAATGAACGTGAAACTAGTTTAGCGCACAGTCGACTGCCTTCACACCACCTCTGCGCTGGTCCAAAACCACCTCCCGGGTCAAGGAGCCCCTTTAGGTCCACCTAACCTAACAGTAAAAAAAATAATAATCTCCATCCATCCATTCCATCCATTTTCTTCCGCTTTATCCGGGGCCGGGTCGCGGAGGCAGCAGTCTCAGCAGAGATGCCCAGACTTCCCGATCCACGCACACCTCCTCCAGCTGTTCTGGGGGGACCCCGAGGCGACACCAGGCCAGCTCGGAGACATAGTCCCACCAGCGTGTCCTGGGCCTTCCACGAGGCCTCCTCCCAATAGGACATGCCTGGAACACCTCCCGAGGGAGGCGACCAGGAGGCATCCGGAACAGATGCCCTAGCCACCTCAGCTGGCTCCTTTCGACGTGGAGGAGCAGCGACTCTACCCCGAGCTCCTCCCGGGTAACTGAGCTCCTCACCCGATCTCGGAGGGTGCGCCCAGCCACCCTGCGAAGGAAACTCATTTCGGCCGCTTGTATTCGCGATCTTGTCCTTTTCGGTCATTACCCAGATCTCATGACCATAGGTGAGGGTGGGAACGTAGATCGATCGGTAAATTGAGAGCTTTGCCCCCTGACTCAGCTCCCTCTTCACCACAACAGTCCGATACAGCGACCGCATCACTGCTGACGCTGCACCGATCCATCTATCGATCTCACGATCCATCCGTCCCTCACTCGTGAACAAGACCCCGAGATACTTGAACTCCTCCACTTGAGGTAAGGACTCCCCACCGACCTGAAGCGGGGAAGCCACCTTTTTCCGGTGGAGAACCATGGCCTCAGATTTGGAGGTGCTGATCCTCATCCCGGCCGCTTCACACTCGGCTGCAAACCGCCCCAGTGCGCGCTGGAGGTCCTGATTTGATGAAGCCAACAGAACAACATCATCTGCAAACAGCAGAGATGAGATCCTGAGGTTCCCAAACCGGACACCCTCCGGCCCCTGGCTGCGCCTAGAAATTCTGTCCATAAAGGTAATGAACAGAACCGGTGACATAGGGCAGCCCTGGCGGAGACCAACACGCACCGGAAACAAGTAAGTCTGACTTACTGCCGGCAATGCGAACCAAGCTCCTGCTACGGTCATACAGGGAACGGACAGCCCTTAGCAGAGGGCCCCGGACCCCATACTCCCGGAGCAGCCCCCACAGGGCACCACGAGGGACACGGTCGAACGCTTTCTCCAAATCCACAAAGCACATGTGGACTGGTTGGGCGAACTCCCACGAACCCTCGAGCACCCGATGTAGGGCATAGAGCTGGTCCAGTGTGCCACGACCGGGACGAAAACCGCATTGTTCCTCCTGAATCCGAGGTTCGACTATCGGCCGGATCCTCCTCTCCAGCACCCTGGAGTAGACCTTACCGGGGAGGCTGAGAAGTGTGATCCCTCTGTAATTGGAGCACACCCTCCGATCCCCCTTCTTAAAGAGAGGGACCACCACCCCGGTCTGCCAATCCAGAGGCACTGTCCCCAACCGCCACGCGATGTTGCAGAGACGTGTCAGCCAAGACAGCCCTACAACATCCAGAGACTTAAGGTACTCGGGACGAATCTCATCCACCCCCGGGGCCTTGCCACCGAGGAGCTTTCTAACCACCTCAGTGACTTCAGCCTGGGTGATGGACGAACCCCCCTCCGAGTCCCCAGCCTCTGCCTCCTCATCGGAAGACGTGACAGTGGGATTGAGGAGATCCTCGAAGTACTCCTTCCACCGCCCGACCACATCCCCAGTGGAGGTCAACAGCTCCCCGCCCGCACTGTAAACAGTGTTGGTGAAGCACTGCTTCCCCTCCTGAGGCGCCGGATGGTTTGCCAGAATCTCTTCGAGGCCGACCGATAGTCCTCCTCCATGGCTTCTCCGAACTCCTCCCAGACCCGAGTTTTTGCCTCTGTGACTGCACGAGCTGCAGCACGCTTGGCCTGCCGGTACCTCTCAGCTGCCTCCGGAGTCCCACAAGCCAACAAGGCCAGGTAGGACTCCTTCTTCAGCTTGACGGCATCCCTTACTTCCGGGCGCCACCACCGGGTTCGGGGATTGCCGCCGCGACAGGCACCAGAGACCTTACGGCCACAACTGCGAGCAGCCGCATCGACAATGGAGGAGGAGAACATGGTCCACTCGGACTCCATGTCTCCAACCTCCCTCGGAATCTGGGTGAAGCTCTTCCGGAGGTGGGAGTTGAAGACCCTACTGACAGAGGGATCCACCAAACGTTCCCAACAGACCCTCACGACACGTTTGGGCCTGCCAGGTCTGACCGGCTTCCTCCCCCCTGCCAGCGGATCCAGCTCACCACCAGGTGGTGATCGGTTGACAGCTCAGCCCCTCTCTTCACCCGAGTGTCCGAGACACGCGGCCGGAGATCAGATGACACAACTACAAAGTCGATCATCGACCTCCTGCCTAGGGTGTCCTGGTGCCACGTGCACTTATGGACACCCTTGTGCTCGAACATGGTGTTCGTTATGGACAAACTGTAACTAGCACAGAAGTCCAATAACAGAACACCACTCGGGTTCAGATCGGGGAGGCCGTTCTTCCCCATCACCCCCGTCCAGGTCTCACTGTCGTTACCCACGTTGGCGTTGAAGTCCCCCAGTAGAACAATGGAGTCCCCAGTCGGAGCACTATCTAGTACCCCTCCCAGGGACTCCAAGAAGGCCGGGTACTCTGCACCGATGTTGGGCCCGTAGGCCGAGACAACGGTGAGAGACCTGTCCCCAACCCGAAGGCGTAGGGACGCGACCCTCTCGTTCACCGGGGTGAACTCCAACACGTGGCGGCTGAGCTGGGGGGCTATAAGCAAACCCACCCCAGCCCGCCGTCTCTCCCCGCGGGCAACTCCAGAAAAATGGAGAGTCCAGCCTCTCTCCAGGAGTTGGGATCCGGAACCCAGGCTATGCGTGGAGGTGAGCCCGACTATATCTAGCCGGTATCTCTCAACCTCCCGCACAAGCTCAGGCTCCTTCCCCCCAGCGAAGTGACGTTCCATGTCCCGAACGCCAGAAGCTGCGCACGCGGACCAGGTCGTCGAGGCACCCGCCTTTGACTGCCACCTAGTCCTCTCTGCACCCGACCCCTACGGATCCCTCTGCGGGTGGTGGGTCCACAGGAGGGCGGGCCCACGTCGTCCCTTCGGGCTGTGCCCGGCCGGGCCCCGTGGGCAGAGGCCCGGCCACCAGACGCTCGCATTCGAGCCCCAACCCCAGGCCTGGCTCCAGGGTGGGGCCCCGGCTGCGCCATACCGGGCGACGTCACGGTCCTTGATTTTGTACTGTCCATAGAAGTCTTTGAAGTCTTTGAACTGCATTTCGTCTGACCCGTCACCTAAGACCTGTTTGCCATGGGAGACCCTACCAGGGGCATGAAGCCCCAGACAACATAGCTCCTCGGATAATAATCTCATGTTGCTCATTGTTTATCAATAAAGCACCTTAATAAACTGTTACGATGCAAAGTTCCTAAAGTTATCAGCTGACTTTTAGCTCGAGCCCTTGAGTGATCAAATCCATCATATAAACTTATCTGGCTAATATTTATCCATACATATGAATCTGTCTCTTGAATTTGGCCAGTCTTTTCTTTATTGCAGAAACCATTATTATCAAAGTTTAGCTAACTTTGTTTTTACCCGAGCGCCTGAGTCACGTGACCTGCGGAGAGGAGAAAGTAGTGAGCTCTGTGTCCGAATCACCAACGAATGAGTGCACTACATAGTCTACTAAAGAATGAGGGTTTAGGGGTAGAGGCAAGGGTGGACCACTGCCGTACAGTTTTAGCCATAGAGCCAAGTATAGAGCTCATGTATACAGTGTCATGTAAGTTTATTTTAAAAGCAAATAACTTCGCCCAATTGTTTTAAGAACCTTTGATTTACATGTTTACCTAATATATGTGGACAAATCCTACATACCTGCCTCTAAATGATAATTCTGTTAATTGACTTTATTCATGTAGCCAATTAACCAATCAGAACAGCATTCATCCAAGCAAACAAACACAGATCAGACAAGACCTGCACTGACTCTCGCTGGTGCCTTGAATTCAACAGTTCCGCCTCTCGTCGTGCCTCTTGTGCGCCCGCCGCTCTCCCGGGAACACTTGTCCTTGCGTTTTGGTAATTGCGCGGTGGAGCCTTTTCCTTTCTTCATCGCAGCGTACGGCTGTCACAAAACATGGCACCCGACAAATCACCGCAATCCTCAAGTGAAACGGCTGCACTTGTGATCAAAGATGCCACACTACCGCACGCCGCTGTCCCGGGGTGGTTTCCAGGCAGATAAACACGGCCATGTACAGGCATACCAATTACATAGGAACAGTCTTTGTAGGTCTACAAACAGCTCTGTGGTTATGAACTAACGGGACTTTTGTGTGAAGCAACAGCTGGGTCATAAAAATACACCCCAAGGATTTTAATTGCCTAAAGTAATTACTGTTAAAGATGATCAAACAGTTGTTTTGCATAATCAACTTTTTAGATGATTATGCAAAATGATCTAAAAAAGATGATTTTTTTAGATGATTCTGATTATACCTCATCAAAAGCATATCAGGAGTTGTTTTGAGGCATTGGTGCATGTGTGAGTAATCTTTGGGACTATTCTCAGTGCGGCAGCTCACACCACAGGTTGCCAAAGTGGGGCTGGGGAACCCTCATTGGGTCACGAGGCACTGACCTCAGGGCTCCCAGATGAGTGCAAGATATATAAAATAAAATATTGACACATTATATAATGTAATTAAATACCTTGTGTGAGGTGTCCAATTTTTTTTCACTAAGTCAGATTCAGTTTTTATTTGGGGGTTGCTTTGTGGTCCGACCCGAGACTGTTAGTTTAGTCCACATTCACATGCTCATGATAAAATAGGCACCAAGTGATCGGAGCTCTGTCAAAACATCCATTTCCCTGATGTTACACGATGGCCATTTCTCTCTCGTGCTCAAATACAGCGAGGCTGATGTGCGAGCCTGAGGAGAAATGCACTTAAATCGGCACATGAAGAGGATGGGGCAGAGGAGAGATCCATTTTGCCTCGTCAGAGTAGTAATCCAAACATCGTGTCACGCAGCGTGTGTTCATTAAAAAAGAGGAATAAAAGCACAGTTAGTTTAGCTCGAGGTCGGACGCCATAGAGAGACGCCTGTTTTCAGCCCGCTGTTTAGTTTGGCCCAAAGGGTTACAGCTGGATTCACACTGACTCACAACCGGCACTCACAGGTCACGTTTTTTTATATTGGTTGTTGCTTAGTAGTTTTAGTTTTCATTTTAAGTAAGATTTTAACACATTAATTTGTAATACACATATTTCATACAATAAATGTTCCAAAGTTATCAGTGGTGACTTTGATAAGGGCAAGCAGAGGTAAATGACATATTACCTCATCATTGTTCAACATTCAGGGTTTGGACTTTCGCTTCTTGGAGCTTCTGCTCAGCTCATCTCTTTCATGTCCTGATGAAATCGCTCCCCCTGCTCATCACTCACTGATCCAGGATTCTCAGCAATCCAATTTTTCATCCAAGATTGTTAAAAGCAGCCAACAAGTTGGTGACATATTCTTTGTAGTTCCTGGCCTAGTTGTTGCCAATATTGTTCTGTACAGCCTGATCTGATTGAGCAATGGATTCAGCACCATTCAGCATCAAAATGCTCCTAAATCAGCTCACAGTGAGTGCCCCCGATGACCCTGATCCAAAGCTTACACCCCCCCGTTCTGTGTATTGCCCCCTTAAGCATCAATGACAGCTTGGAGTCTTTTGTAGTAGTTGTGGAGAAGGTTCTATATACAGTATAATCTAATGGTAAAGCGGCCCATTCCTCTTGATCATAAACTTTTGATCAGGGTATTTTTGGTACTTTCTTATTTCATCTGATTTAAAAATAGCAAACTCAGTTGTTTGACCATAAATGGCTTCACACAACCACTAACTATGAGTGAAAAAATAAATAAATAAGTAAAATAAATTATTTATTTATTGGTTTATTTGGTTGGGACATTGCATGTTAATGAACATACATGGGTCTCATGCATGTAAACAAGCCACACCGGATTGTAGCCCTGGGCTAATTTGCATCCGTCGTCCCCCATGCGCACTCTCAAACACACTCTCAATCATACTGGCCTATTGTACATGTTGTAGTTATCTTTCATATTCTCTGTAAAATAGTCAAAAAATCTTACATTCTGCCAGGGTATGTAAACATTCAAGCACGACTGTAGCTCTTTGGTGGGCTTGTGTCACTTAATTTACCATTTGAAATTGCCTGTACAGTTTCAGGAGCGCAAATCGGATATGTAAATAAGAGAAGGCTGCGTGAAAATTAACTCTCTCCGCTTTGCATGTGCTCGTCTTTTTTTACAATCGCAAACGTTTGATGAATGACCCTCCATACATTTATAAATTGAGGTCTAACACCAAAGTCAAGCATCTGAATACATGTTATTCAACCCGATATTAAATGCTTGATAATACTGTAAGCATGTTAAAGGTGCTTTATGCAGCTTTTTATGGGGAAAAACAGTTAAAGCTGGGGTACTTGACTTTTTGTTGTTGTAGAGTGCATATATTTTTGCAGAGCATGTTGTAAACAAAGCAAAAAACAGAGCTTGCATTCATTGTCTTCACCTACATTTTTATTGAGATAGAAATAGAATCTAAATTAGTGCAATTTATTTTTGGGGGGAAGGTCCTGCTTCACTTTGCCAGCGCTCAAAGCTGTACCCGGGCCTGAAACGTCCATACTATTAATTTTCTTGAACAATTCGGATGTGCAGGACGGATTGTGAGCTAGAAACAGGGTTGCGCCAAAACTAAAAATTGCAGTTTGAACAGGAAATCTTAGGTACACCAGCATGTTGTTCTTTGGGTTTCTGGTATAGAGTTTCACTGCTGATTGATCTGTGTCCATGGTTACGCTTACATTACATCCAGAAAATCTCCCAGAAACACTAATATGAAGCAAACGCACCAAGCTAAGCACCCATACTGTACAGCCGCATAAAAATGTTGCATTACCTATAAGTTTGGGTTTGGGAACCCTGGTTAATACAGTGCTCCTCTGGTTCACCCAACCACTTTGACTCTGGAGAAGGGACTTGGATAAATGTCGGTCGTCTGTGTCAAGAAACTACTAACTGTATTGATTCGCCGCTGTCTGATTTAAGAAATAAATAAAGAAATAAATATTAAACATAGAAACTGTTACGTTTCTATGTAATTTGGACCTGTCAGTGTGAGCAAATACCGGGAGTTTTCCATTTCTCCATTCAGTTCACTTGTACCTACCTCCTAAGGTTAGCAGAACCTGTGTTTAATATGGGCCTGTTCACTTCCACGTTGCACCAGAGTTACAGCGTAATCTCCTTCCTCCTGTGAGACATGGATTAGACCTATAGAGCAATGCGAGCCGGATACCTTCATTCCTGCTCCTAATCGTTTCCATCTTAATCTTCACACGGGCCTCAGGATCTGACCCAGGATCAGCCAAAAGACCGGCAAAGGCCTAGTCAGTGCTGCAATCGGAAGTCTCGTTCTGCTTCCTCTCGGACAGCAAAATGAGCACGCCAGAGAGACAACACTCGTACTTTCTCTGTGATGATCCGACGCGTCTTGCATCTGTAGCACCTCATTTAGGAGAAAATACAGTGAGCAAAGTAAGAGAAGCAGACCAGATGTTTGGAGTGAAGTTGTTGTTTTCTTTTGTATGAAACAATAACTGGCCAATAGGTGAGTCCGTACGAGGGGAATGCTGAGTGCAGTTTCCCTGGTAAGTTTCTGAAATGTCTTTTTACAATCTGCATTAATAAAAGACATTGGAAGTTGCTTTGTTTTCTGGCTGCTTGGAGAAGGACAATGGCAATCTTGAATTTGTGTTGATGATTTCACATTGGCTGCGGAAATAGAACCATAAGTAGGACTGGGTACGTTAAATGATACCAGTATGGTAGGCCTATCGAAAAAAAGGTCGAGTTGTTACTGGTAAAATAATTAATGAAAACAGGTACCGAAAAAATATTACTGTATATCTTTAGAAACTAAGGTTTGATGCCTGTTGGTCCAGGGGCAGCATTAAAGAAAGTTGCTTGGTTGTTTCAGATCAAATAAACAAAACAAATTGCAAAGAAATAGTCTTTTATGGAATAAATTAACATTATTGTTCTGTTTTCTAGGTGACAAATATTTTAGTATGTGTATCGAAAGAAGTATTGTTCAGGTGTCGGTATCGTTAACCAAGTATCGTTAAAGTACTGGTATTGAAAAAAGTGTAACAGTACCCAGTCCAAACCATGAGCAGCATTTTCTATATGGTCCCCTGTCTCTTGTGGACATTGTTTACTTCTTGTTGTCAGGGGATAGACTATATCACCAAAGGTTATTCGTTCATCTGCCTTGATTCAAATGAGAACTCGAGAGACATCCCGTCCTTAATCCATATGGCTTTGCTACTACATCTGACACTTTGCGTTAGGCGATGTGTGGCTTGGATTCCATGAAACTCTCTCTACGCACTGTCCCTGAGCCACTCTGAAGGCCACGTGAGGCTTGGAGGTCTGTAGCGATCGACTCTGCAGAAAGTTAACGACCTCTTTGCATTGTCGGTGAGCAGTATAGTGTGAAAGAGTCTGGCCTGGACCTGGATTTCCACGTTCCTCCCGCATTGAGGACCGTGACAGGCTCTGAGCCCTAACCCTGTTAGACCTAATATAATCTATGAAAATGATATGCCAAGGGAATGAGTGAAGGACCACAGACAGTGGCCTCAACCCCCTTTATTAAAATGATGCTGAGTAAGCACTTTTGGCTGATGGTATTAGGATGGATCGATAGTGGTTTGGCATCAGAATGTTAATAAATCGTGATTAGAAGTCTTGTGCGCCGCTGCATTTATGGTACAATGATCTGGAGCTGAGCAAATGCATCTCAGAGCAGAGTAAACACCCAGATCAATGAATGACCAACCATCAGCTCAATCAAGTCTACAGTTCGGACGGTTTCAGCCGCGCCCAAACCTTTTCCCTTTGTGGGCCAAAAGGGAAAAGTATTTGAGGGCCAACAAATATTCAAACAGACATCTCTTACAAATCTTAGCATTCCCTCGCAGACCCACTCAAACTCCTTCAGGCCCCATTTTGATACTATTCCCTTCACATGATGCTATGTTCACGCCAAACGCTCATAGCATGCTCTGTAGTATGTGGACAAAGGGATTCAGAAGTGTGAAGTTAGCAAATTTATCTGTTGATGAGAAGCACAAATGGACAAAATACAACATAGTACAGTAGGCCGCACTACTTGGAGCGGCCTCTCTGACTTTTTCAGTTTGGATTTGACAAAGCAGTGGTCTTTGGTTCGAGAAAAAGAGGTGGCCTTGGTGAACGATTGAACTTCTGGATCAGGTGTAGGTCGGGACACTTACAGATGGCCAAAACAGGGGCGGAGAGGCCTTTGTGCAGAAATTTCAGATGTGAAGAAGCACTTAAGTTACCATCCAACGCACTTCCTGATCTATGGAAGACTATTGGCACCTTAATTCAATTGTCTATTCATTTGTCAAATGGCTATGCATTATGTTATTTTAGTATTTATTTTGGAATTGTGTTTGGCAAAGTGTAATGTTATATCCAATTTTGACATTTAATGTTCTATTCCAAAAGTTCTAATGGCAATTCAATATGTAAAGTGTCGATACAATGTCTTTATATATTGCAAATTACAAGATGTTGAAATGAATAGAATATTGACATGGAAATTTGGCCTCTTTATTCATTGTTCTATTCATTCTTAAAATGGCATTTAGTTTCGAGTTGTATTTGACAAAGTTGCATGTTATATCCTATTTTGACATGTAATGTTCTATTCCAAAAGTTCTAATGGCAATTCAATATGTAAAGTGTCGATTCAATGTCTTTATATATTTCAAATTACAAGATTTTGAAATGAATAACATATTGACATGGAAATTTGGCCTCTTTATTCATTGTTCTATTCATTCTTAAAATGGCATTTAGTTTCGAGTTGTTTTTGGCAAAGTTGAATGTCATATCTTATCTTAACTTGTAATATTCTATTCTACTTTTGAGTAAGTTTCATTTAATGTGTTGTGAAACAGCACCTCCCTCTGGATTGCATTGCATATTGCATATTGCATTGCCACAAGGTTTGAGTGCAACTATTTTCAATATGCTATGCAGTTCTTGACCCCTGGGAAGGCGGGCCCTGGTCCGCTCTCGGCCAATCAGAGACGAGTCTATATCCTCCTAGCTAGATGCTCTGTGTTGTTGTTTTTTGCTGGAAGTAAATGCTGTTATGACGGATTGGAAGTAACAGATCACCCTTCATGAAGATTCCAAGTTACTCTAAGGAGGTTCTATGTAAGTATAGAAGCGTGTTTGTTAAAATACCAGTACTGTTTAGTGTTTTTTCTCTCTTTTGTTTATTAAACACTTGCTACCTAGTTCAGTCATGCTCAGCAGTCCCACAGAAAGTCAAACTCCAGTGTTTCAGCTTCTTACATTTTATTTTGGCCCACAAAATATCTGTCTGTAAGTATTCAAATGATAGTGATCTTAGCTTCCATTAGATACCAAATTTAGTAATTTTTAGCATGTTTCCTATTCGTAATTAGGAAGAAATATTCGGCGCTAATACCGTTAGCATCCCTATGGCTTTTCCCATGTAAATTAGCCTCGTGCTAATAGCTCGCTAATACAATCGTTTTTTGAAGGTTTTAGTTAACTCTAAGCTACTTATTTTCTATTTGCATTGTATATTTACCCAATTGAGATTGTAATATGCATTATTTGTGTAACTGTATGTTACAGTTTTAAAGTACTTCAGTAAATCACACAAATACAGCAAGACGCTTCTTGGTTTTCATTAGAGACTGTTCTATCTGCAAAGCTGGTTCTCACACACTAGTAAAGACAGAATACTTACACTAAACCAAACGTGGTGGCACGTGTTTTTGTTTTAATTATTAAACTATACTTTATTGTATGCTCATGTTAATTTCTATTCTCACACTCTTCAGTGCAGTGATCCTGATGATCAGATTAAATAACGTGACGACAAAATACTCCTACATTTGTAAAAACATGAGGCTAAGTACTATTCTGTATTTTAGATCAGAGTTGTGTAACAAATCTAATCTGTTACTACCAATGTTGATTGATTGGATTTATTTGAGTAATTATTTACATTAACCTTGTTGCAGTGCAGAAAATAAATAAAGTAACATAAACTCAAAAGGAGTAGGCCGAAGCAAGAAAGCTTATAAGTGCCTACCCCATATTCAAAATTAGTTTACATTCCGGATACAGGCAGGGGTGATTATAATAGTGGTACTAACAGCATCTAGAAAGCATCATGAGATTTCACAGTACATCAGTAATACCTAAGTTATTCAGGCACAAACTCTGTCTTACCCAGGCACCTGGACAGCCGGAGCATGTTTGTGCTGATAAGCACACACATCACAACACATTGTTTTATTTATTTATTTAATCATTTATAACCATCTACATTCCAGATGCCGCTATGAAGAGACCGTACAACATCTGAATATGAAGAGACGGTAGAACATTTTTAGACTGGCCAATAAGATTCTTCTTGTATGGTGGAATCATTCTTCTCTGCAACCCCAAGAAGCAGCTGTGTGGTACAGGAGCGGTTCAGAAGAACGAAGGCTAGGAGAATGTCGCAGAGGAGCTGGGTTGAACCCGTTTGTGTTGTCAGGAGCTTCTTGTAAATAAATATTAAACTGAGAGATGCAAAGATAGTCTGCATTTAATTAATAACTAATTTGTTAGAATTTGTGGAAAAATTATGAATGTGATCATGTCAACAGCGCTGAGGTGACTGGATGAAGATGGCAGCAGGCTGTTGTCCGCACAGGTGGTCTGTCTTTACAGGTTTCTCTGGGCCCTAATGAACAAAGGAAGAAAACTAGAGTGACTGACCACAACAAAAAGGATATTGATTACTGTTGGATGCTAAGGATAGAACAGAATTAGATCTGCATTATCTTATCACTATGCGAAATGTTAACAAATATTCACACGCTGTTCACATTCATGTACATACAGTCCCCTGACCTCTTGCTACATAGTCATCGCTTTGTTCTAGTTTCATTTAATTTGGTACCTTATATAGTGAAGTACACAGTTTATGTTTGAATAGTTTTTGTTATTTAGTTAATATTTAACACAAGGTCTTTTTGACATTTGCTTCCTTATTCAGTTGCTCTTTTGTACTTAGCTATTTCAAACATACCATTTCCCTTGTATGGGATAAATACAGCCTTTCTTATCTTACAACAAACTGAAATAGCAGATCAAACATGTTTGATCTATATGAAATAGATCATAATTTAATAATTTCACTGTCAGTAACATATCTATAAGATAATTCAAAAAACAAACATTTTTTTTAAAACATTCGCTAGTTTTATATTTTTAGAAACATTTTTTGCACGTAGGTCACCATTGTTATTTACATCGCAATGCATTCTGGGTAGTGATGTCAAATGGTTGCACCACCCAGTACCGAAGATACCAGTTTTCAGTTCTTGCCCACAGCGTGTTTTAGACAAGGAAAGTGAGGAAGAAGTCCGTGATGAAGATGGAGACGGAAATAGACATATTCAAAATCAAATGTATCATACTGTAATTCGCAGCCCTACTAAACGGCGGCACCTGGTGGTTTGAAAAATGTATCACCCTGGCTTAATTAGTTTTTCTTGTTCTGAAATGTGAACCAAATTGACAGGAATGAGGTTTCACCACGCATAAAGATATAATTGAGTAAGAGGATAACTGCGCTGAAGATTGTGAGAATAGAAATTAACATGGGCGTACAATAAGTAGGCCTATAAAGTGCTTAATCATTAAAACAAAAACACGTGCCACCACGTTTGGTTTAGTGTAAGTATTCTGTCTTTACTAGTGTGTGAGAACCAGCTTTGCAGATAGAACAGTCTCTAATGAAAACCAAGAAGCGTCTTGCTGTATTTGTGTGATTTACTGAAGTACTTTAAAACTGTAACATACAGTTACACAAATAATGCATATTACAATCTCAATTGGGTAAATATACAATGCAAATAGAAAATAAGTAGCTTAGAGTTAACTAAAACCTTCAAAAACGATTGTATTAGCGAGCTATTAGCACGAGGCTAATTTACATGGGAAAAGCCATAGGGATGCTAACGGTATTAGCGCCGAATATTTTCTTCCTAATTACGAATAGGAAACATGCTAAAAATTACTAAATTTGGTATCTAATGGAAGCTAAGATCACTATCATTTGAATACTTACAGACAGATATTTTTTTGTGGGCCAAAATAAAATGTAAGAAGCTGAAACACTGTGGAGTTTGACTTTCTGTGGGACTGCTGAGCATGACTGAACTAGGTAGCAAGTGTTTAATAAACAAAGAAGAAAAAAAACACTAAACAGTACTGGTATTTTAACAAACACGCTTCTATACTTACATAGAACCTCCTTAGAGTAACTTGGAATCTTCATGAAGGGTGATCTGTTACTTCCAATCCGTCATAACAGCATTTACTTCCAGCAAAAATCAACAACACAGCGCATCTAGCTAGGAGGATATAGACTCGTCTCTGATTGGCCGAGAGCGGACCAGGGCCGCCTTCCCAGGGGTCAAGAACTGCATAGCATATTGAAAATAGTTGCACTCAAACCTTGTGGCAATGCAATATGCAATATGCAATGCAATCCAGAGGGAGGTGCTGTTTCACAACACATTAAATGAAACTTACTCAAAAGTAGAATAGAATATTCCAAGTCAAAATAAGATATGACATTCAACTTTGCCAAAAACAACTCGAAACTAAATGCCATTTTAAGAATGAATAGAACAATGAATAAAGAGGCCAAATTTCCATGTCAATATGTTATTCATTTCAAAATCTTGTCATTTGAAATATATAAAGACATTGAATCGACACTTTACATATTGAATTGCCATTAGAACTTTTGGAATAGAACATTACATGTCAAAATAGGATATAACATGCAACTTTGTCAAATACAACTCGAAACTAAATGCCAGTTTACGAATGAATAGAACAATGAATAAAGAGGCCAAATTTCCATGTCAATATGCTATTCATTTCAAAATCTTGTAATTTGCAATATATAAAGACATTGTATCAACACTTTACATATTGAATTGCCATTAGAACTTTTGGAATAGAACATTAAATGTCAAAATTGGATATAACATTACACTTTGCCAAACACAATTCCAAAATAAATACTAAAATAACATAATGCATAGCCATTTGACAAATGAATAGACAATTGAATTAAGGTGCCAATAGTCTTCCATACTGATCAAGTTGAAGTGTGTTAACTTTGCTGTGAGTTTGCACCACATGTGTAACATACCTGTAATCCTACCCAGTTACTCCATAAAGTGTGAATGTGACAATGTGTTTGTATTTGTGGGAGGAGGTGGGTGTGGTAGAATGTCTTTTAAATCTGTAAAGCACTTTGTGTTACATGAAATGTATGAAAAGCGCTATATAAATAAAGATTGATTGATTGAAATAGTTACTATGAAAATGAATACATATTTACTGCATACACTGCCAAAAATACCAAATATATTATCTAAAACATTTGCCAGTACTATCTGCGACACAGATATTAGAGCGGGTTGTCTTGTGAACGGAGAGTCAGAGGGCCGTTTTGTCCTTGGGCAAGACACTTCACCCACCTTGCCTCCCTCCATTGTCTGACACTGGTGTGTGAATGAGAGTGTAAATGGGTGTCATTTCATGGCATCACATTATGTCATTTCCTTGACATAATGTGCTTTGAACCTAATGTAAGTAGGAAAGCGGAAAGAAAAAATCTGAAAATGTGTTACAATGTGATGAAATAAGTCTGGTATAAGTCTTAAGTACCATATGGTGTATTTATTTTGTACGACCGTAAATGATAAATCCTTTTTTTTTGTTTGACTGTAATTGAAAAATCCTCTGATATTGTAAATGATAAATGACACTTGTACGATCATAAACTATTTATATTTAAGAATAATGCATAAGCTAATGCATGAGCACAGACTCATGTCTTAGTTTCTTGCATGAGTGTATGTGATGTTACTTGGATGAGAAATAAGGGGTAGGTTTAGTATAAGTTCTTTGAACTTCTTCCTACTCCTTTTGAGCAAAAGTCTTGTTTTTTTCTGTTTTCAAATGTAAAAAATGTTTGAAATACTTTTCTGCTCAAATGAATAAATAAATGAAAAAAAATGAAAATGAAATGAATATTCTTTTAAATATCCAAATGTTCCATATAACAGTAAACAGAGGAACTGTTTACTGAAGCGAATTGGGGGAAAAATGGGGAAATGTGGAAAGTCTTTTTTTCTGCCCTTTTGTAGTCTGTTCAGGACAATTATCTTTTTGAGCGACAAAGTGATGTAAATTCACATGTTTAATTATTTTTGCATATTTCTGTCATCGGTTCATCATCGTTATCAAGAAAGACCCCAAAAATATTGAGATATAATTTCTGTCAATATCACCCAGCCCAAGATCGCAGATACAAGCGGCCGAAATGAGTTCCCTTCACAGGGTGGCTGGGCGCACCCTCCGAGATCGGGTGAGGAGCTCAGTTACCCGGGAGGAGCTCGGAGTAGAGTAGCTGCTCCTTCACGTTGAAAGGAGCCAGCTGAGGTGGCTAGGGCATCTGTTCCGGATGCCTCCTGGTCGACTCCCTCGGGAGGTGCTCCAGGCATGTCCTATTGGGAGGAGGCCTCGTGGAAGGCCCAGGACACGCTGGAGGGACTATGTCTCCGAGCTGGCCTAGTGTCGCCTCAGGGTGCCCCCAGAACAGCTGGAGCAGGTGTGTGTGGTCTGGCATCTCTGCCCTGGATAAAGCGGAAAAAAATGGATGGGATGGATGGTTCACCAACCCTAGACATATGCATGTTTTGTTTTGTGGCATTCAAATATTGTGTTAAGCTATTACATTTGCATTTTGATCTCCTTCCACCCGTATAAACCCTAATACTTGTCCTCCACAAGAGCAAAAGCAATCTAGCGACGCATCAGATATGAACCATACGCTTCATTGCGCTAAAACAAGCTTCAGTGGGAATATCGGTGCCTTACACACTGTACCTATCAGCCCCTCTGCAGACCTCATGTGCCTCGCTCACACCGACATAACCCTCCAATATCCCAATGCCTTACGCCTTATTAGCCTGCCTCTCTGCCCCCTCTTTAGCCCTTAAACCCCTCTATTAGCGCCTTCAGTGGATTCCATACAGCCCGCTCAGTGCCTTATAGCCTGCCAGCCTGTAGCTAATCTCCCTCCTGTATGTCCCTGTAATTTCAGCAGCTCAGAGCCAGCCGCCGCAGAAGCCTAGCGTGCCCCCCCTGCTGTCGGTCAGCTTCACCATCACAGGTACAGTAGCTGGTCCTAAAGTCACCACATCAGTGCTCTGGTCATCATTAATACATGCCCATTCCAGTCAGTGGTGGAAGACTCTTCACTGAAGTCATCAAGCTACATCAAGCAGAGTTTTTGATTTTTCGAGAAGTACATTAGGGCTGCACTGTAGTGTGATCTTCGGTATCACAAAAAGCATTTCAAAACAGTATGTTCCACTTCATTTCAACATAAACTGTGTTGAATATGACTTAACCTGTTACTTGCAGTCCCCCGCTCAAGCATTAGGGTTATGGTTAGGAACGGCAAATATGATGTAGGTTTTGTTTCACTCACCCAGATCTTACACATATTTGTATAAATTAGAAGGTCTCGGCTTTCAAATGAGGTATCACACTGGCATATACTGCAGGCTGTAAGCTCTCCAGTCAATACGCTTTGAGATGTGCATATGCAGAATTGCTAACTCTAACCCTAAACCTAACACTAAGGTGGCAGATAAAAGGTTAAGGCAGAATGTTGAGGGCCACAAACAACTGAAACATTCAACCGGATGCATTTGAGGGCAGTTTTAACTGGGTCCCACATCAATAGACTTGCAAGCTTACGGACAAACTAACTGTTTATTGGCAAGGCAAGGCAAGGCAAGTTTATTGGTATGGCACATTTCATGTACATGACAACTCAATGTGCCTCACAGCAACACCAAACACGATAAAAAAATACAATAAAAAACATTAAAACACAATAAAAAGCATATAAAACACAATCAAAAACAAGTCAATTGATAAAATAATATGAAATATAAATATATATATATATATATATATATATATATATATATATATATATATATATATATACACACATATAAAATACAATCAATCTCCATAGGCAACAGTAAAAAGGTGTCCTTTCAGCCTGGACTTAAACATAGTCAGGGTCGAGGCCTGTCTCACGTCCTCACTGAGGCTGTTCCAGACTTTTGCTGCATGAAACTGAAACGCAGCCTCACCGTGTTTGGTGGTAACTCTGGGAACCACCAGGAGACCCCTCCCTGAGGATCTCAGGGCCCGAGGTGGTCCATACGGCTGTAACATGTCAGAGATGTACTTTGGTGCCCGACCATGAAGAGACTTGTACACAAGCAGAGCTGTTTTAAATTCTATTCTCTGAGCAACAGGAAGCCAGTGCAGAGACCGGAGCACTGGACTAATGTGGTCGTATTTCCTGGTTCTTGTCAGGACTCGAGCAGCAGCATTTTGAATGTACTGCAGTTGTCTAACAGCTCGTTTAGAAAGGCCAGTGAGCAGGCCGTTACAATAGTCTAACCGACTGGAGACAAATGCATGAATTAGTCTTTCCAAGTCTGGTTTGGACACTATGTTTTTTATTTTAGCAATAGTTTTTAGATGGTAATAGGCCACTGATGTAATGGAGTTAATATGACTGTTAAAACTCAGGTCTGAGTCCATGATTACCCCTAGATTTCTAACTTGACTTTTGGGTCCCAGTGGAAGAGCTTCGAGATGACCAATGACAACCTCTCTGTTTTTTTGTGGGCCAAAAACGATGATCTCAGTTTTATCTGTATTTAACTATTTAACTGGAGGAAGTTGTTTTGTATCCACACACTAATCTGTTTGATACAATGACACAGTGTATCTACAGACCCATTTTCACCCACTGTCAGTGAAACATATATTTGAGTATCGTCTGCGTAATTATGATAGGACACATTGTTACTAGATATTAATTGACCCAATGGAAGCATGTACAAATTGAACAAGAGGGGCCCCAGAATCGACCCCTGGGGAACCCCACAGGTCAATGCCATTATTGTGGTCCAAACTCATTACTCACTTTCCAAACATATTTTAGCATCCCATTTCTCCACAAGAACGAGTTTATCAGCACATTTTATCACAAGGTCACTTTTCAGGGTCACAGTCATAGAAATGCTAGAAAACTATCCTATTAAATATGCTTGATTACATTTGCAGTAAAAACTACCTTCTCTGGCGATTTGTGCCATTTCAACAAGGAGACAACAGGAGAGCTCACAACCTATATGCTAGTGTGATACCTCATTTAAAAGCCAAGACCTTCTAGTTTCTAAACTATGGCCCAATCTCAATTCTCCCCCTTAGCCCTCCGCTTAGCCCTTTCCCTTCGTTGTGCGCGTTCACGAGAGACGAAGGGGTGTCCCAAGTCTATTTTGCGGTGAGGGGTAGGGGTGAGAGAGAGGGCCACATAGCCCTTCCAGCGAGGGTTTTTCAGATGCACACTTCAGACGAAGAGGTAGGAGGAGTTTGACAAAACACGGAAATAAGCTGCGAAATGAATTCACGAATATCATCATTAAGCACTCTTACAACACTTATAAAGCTGCAGAACGCTTCGTTCATGACTTTATTCGCTTTGTGCAACAATTAGAACAGTCCACTGCTTTAAACGTGTCAGTCCTACGTTTTCGCTTTGCTGCTGCGAACGCTCCCAAACTTTCGATACATCGCTATGTATTGAGAATGAGGAGTCACGTGCCGAGTTGGGGTGATTTGGGGGGGGCTCTGAGCCTGTCGGACATATTGGCTGCGAATTGGGGGCACGCTCCCAGAATTTCACGCATTCCTCATATTCCAGAGCACTTTACATTTTGCGCATTTACGTTTGAGCGAGACAGAGACGGGTCTACGAATACGACAACGAAAAGACAGAAAGTAAAGCAATGCAAAGAGATAAGGCGAAAGAAAAGGGACCTTACAGGAACAAGCTCATACCAAGAGCAAAACAGAGGTATTTGGAGAAGCTTGCGGACATTCAAAACATCAACACATGAGCTCCCTGCAGCGGAGACCTGGACCATTTACCTCCGTGCACATACATGGACACAGTAAACTACCTTGTATTTGGTGTAAGTTACTACACGATGCAGGAGTTTAAAAGCCACAAGTCTTTGGAAAGTTACGAGACTTTCTGCTGTGGCTGGGTGCAGGACTTGGCTCTACAAGCCTCCAGCTGCTGAAAACAGCGTTGTACTGGCAAAAGTAACTTTCTTCACATGCGTTTTAGTGTGTTGTCATTACATAGCATTTAGCGGACACTTCTTGACCAAAATGACAAAGTAATAAAGTGCGTGTTTCGTAAACACTACATTGTTACGAGATGTTCAATGTACACAAACGTTTCCAACATGTTTTGACAGGTCATAGACTTGCGCTCTTTGATGCTGTGTCCATTTCTGTAACATAAAAAACTGTATCCCATTGTTCCTACGTTTTCATGTCTATCGTGTGAGGTATTGGAGCAGTTTTTAACGCAGCAGTGACTTCCAGGCGGTAAAACAGTGCAAGAACCTCCGCTACTACCGCGTTAACAACACACGTAAACAATGTGTATTGCCGCCGGTGCGCAGCCAATATGGTTGCGAGGGGGGATGGGGAGGGGGGCTCTGTGCCGTGACGTCAACTCCTCATTCTCAATAGCCTCGGCTCAGGCCCGGGGCTCAGAGCGGAGGCTGCGGGTGCCTGTCCCCGCCCTGTGCGCAGTGCGAGCGGGTCTACCTCTGACTGTCCCCGCTGAGTGCGCTACAGGGGCGGATGGGCTGATCTCTCGCAGCTCTGGCTGCAGCCACAGTGACCCGCGGTAGAAGCAGCAACACACAGACAGGGGGAAGGAGAATGTAGCAGAAATAGATGAATATCTGTGGGGTTTGGGCTGAGACCGAGTCCTGTTGTTTAGGTGTTACAAAACAGCATCAGTCAAGTGATAAACTGGTTCAGTAGAAACATGCTCTATAGACAAGTAGGCTTGCTTTTATTTTGTTTATTTTTTTTTACATAACCTTAATCATCTGTGTTAATAGTAAATGCAGTCAAATGGAGGGCTGTCCCATTTCTTAGGGTGGTATTTTCAACCCTCGCCCTTAGCCCTTGGTTTCAGGGTGTAGGGAAAGGGCATATGTGTAAACCCTATAACCCTAATCCCTGACCCTAAACCTAACCCTAACTCCCTGATCGGGGGGATGGAAAGTAACAGGTAAAAGGTCCTGTATCTAATTTTTTTTTAGGTAGTGGAATTAGGTCGTTTTTTTTCTTTATCCTTCAGTAAATTGACATTTGTGATAAGACACAGTGCATTTATTTATGATTATTATTTTTTCCCTTCCATTCAAAAACTAGCAGGCGTTGTCATGAGCATTTTTGCAGCAGTGACCCTGACAATTGGCCCTGAAAGTTGGGAAACAGGCTTGAGAACTCATCCCTGTGAAGAATTGGGGTGTTAATAATGGGGAAAGTTAGGAATGAAACTAAACAAAGTGATAAAACAAAGTAAAAATCAGGATAGGGCCAAAAACACTAAACATTACCGAAAAATTCAACCAAATTTGGAAGTTTAAGTTTAAGTTACAATGCACTTTTGTGAATCTCAGTCAGATGAAACACTGCCAACTCTCAGTCATCCAGGTAGTTAGATTAACTTTGTGAAGTTGAAACATGATAACTGGACTCCAGGACTCTACCTATAGGGATTATTCAGTATTGTGCAGCCTCAAAGTGCAAGAAAAGTGAAATACCTAAACACTTTCCACCACTGTGCTGTGCTCTTTCCTTTCATGACTAAAACTCACTCCTCTCACCTTCGCTATTATAAACAACTTTCCCAGCTGCATCATTGACTGAGTTTCTAATCTCCTTCCTATCATCTCGTCCTTGTTTTGTGCTTTGTCCTCTCAAAAATGTCATATTTTTTGCCGTTTTCCTTTGTTTTTGTTTTTTTGTGTCTGGCAAATGGAGCGCTGTTCGCCTCTGCGCCGGCATCTGTTAAGCCAGACAGACTTGTGATATTTCGTAAATGCAATTAAAGTCCAATTAGCAGGAGATTGTGACTGCAAATGAGCTGCTCCGACTGTTCAGCCCCAAATGAGCACTTCATATGTTCTATTATAATGTTATCGCAGTTGTTAAATGGCCTGGGGTACGCTCTCTAATCCTGCTTTGACAAAAAGGCTAAATTGTTTTTTTTGGTTGTTTGTGTGTGTGTATGTGTGGTCCTTTGAGATCATATTTTGATTGTAAACAATGGAAATTCTCTAAAAAATACACTCTAACGGTTTACTGCAATTTCAACAGTAGTTTACTGTGATAAACTACTGTTCTGTACTATTGTACTACTGTACTATTGTACTGCAAATTGAAATTACAGTCAAATGCGGTAATTCACAAATAATTTGGGGAAATGGTTGAGTGATACAGTTATTTACTGTAAAAATAAAATAGCGAGTTTAGTTAAATTTCACCATACTGTCTAGGTGGGAAACTGTTCCTGTAAGTTACTGTTAAAAATACAGTACAGAGGTATTACAGTATTGTACTGTAACAATTATAGTACATTGAATCAGGAAATGGATACAGTAAATTACTGTAAACATTACAGTAAATTACAATAACTTTTTGTACAACATTAGTGTAGTGGTCCATTATTATAATCGCAATACTTTTACAGTAACATACTGTAGTTCACATTACAGTATCACTGTAGAAAGTATTACAGTGTTACTGTAATATTCATATACAGTATTACCAGTGTAATTGGCAGTACAGTATCTTACTGGAATCCTGTTGCCGGGCATTGCTCGTTGTTTATAATTTAGATACAACAGTAGATACAGTGTATTTATAGGGAGCCTCCATCTGTTTAAGTAAGCGCACAGTTAGGGAAATTAGGGAAGTTGTAAAGTTGAAATAACGGGAAAATGAAATAACACATTTTTATTTCATCCGTTGCTGAGCCATTGCTTTAAAGGACTGCCTATAATATTTCCAAAACACATGGGCTTTTTGTTGGCAGCTTCTCCTGTCTGTCCGAGCCAAACGTGGATTAACTGAGCGTGTTATTCTCCGCAGACTCATCGTTTGAACAAAACTCTCCAAATACGCAACATTAAGGCACTACAAGTTTACTTATTCCTGATTCACTGTTTGGCTTTGCTCATATTATCTAAAACGAACACTGAAATGTACACAAACGTTTAGTTTGACAGCTGAAAGACACATTCGCTGTAGGTTTAATTCCCATCTGAGTGCATACTGTTTGTGGGTAGTTGTGATAGAAAAGGCTCAACATGCAACTGCAGGCAACCTGTGATGGAAAAGGGAGGTGAAAAAGATACTTGACTACTGAGTATGTAGTGTGTATGTTTTGTAAACATTTGTGTCACACAGACCTCCAAAATGAGTCACTTGATCAAACATGAGACCTGGACCAGCAGAACCCAAATAAACATGTCAAATACTTAACAGTATCAGTGGCCAGTGCTTTACATAACAATAATAGAAATGGCTTACGCTTGTATTGCGCTTTACAAGCCTATGTTACCAAGTTTCTCAAAGTGCTACACTGTCGTCTTCATTCATGCCATCCACACTGGTGGTAAGTGACTATTGTAGCCATAGCCGCCCCTGGGGTAGACTGACGGAAGCGAGGCTGCACTCTGCACCATTGGCTTTTCTAGCCACTACCAACCAACCACTCATTCTTACAGTCAAACATACTTATTCATCCTGGTCTATTGTGCATGTTTTTAATGGTAGGGGAAACTGTAGTACCCCGAGGAACCTACACAGACACAGGAAGAACATACAAACGTGGAACCTTCTGTCTGTGAAGCACGAGCACTAACCGCTGTGCCACTCGTGATTATCAAACATGTTTGTTACTTACAAGGCTGCCATCGGACAAACAGCTGTAACACAATCGCACTGACACGTCACAAAAGAGGAGCGCCACGACTACTCATGCAGACGATAAGCCAGCCGCTCTGTATTAAAACTCCTCTAGTGTGTGTCCAACTGAGAAATAATGCTACCTCAAAATAATATTTCTCATGTACTAAGTAAAAAGTTCAGAGTGGTAAAACTACGCCAAGAACAATTATTTCAAAAAGTTCACTTGAGTTACTGAATGGAACCCACCTGGAGCCCGAGTGCGAATCTACAGCAAACACGTCTGAACCACAGCCGCGGAGCAAGCATACACAATACAACACTAAGCACTTTTTACCTTCATCATTTAGGACAAACCTGCGCTGACTGTTATCTCCCGCTCGTCTGTGGCCGCGCAGCTCCCCAAACAGAGCAGGATTAGTGGTGTCTGTCGTGAGCGTTTGTGTGTGGAATTAGGAGTTTTGCATTTCAAAAGCCTCTCCGTGCTCTTACAGAGTGGATAATGTTCCCTCCATGGCAGTAAGCTCCCGGACGCGGCACGTAACCAGGTCCTGCGTTAAACACGGCTCACTCCGCTCTGATGACACTCTAAAGAGGATCAGAGAACACGCTGAGACCGGGCTTTTAGGAAGATGGTGATTCATGGCACGACTGAAGTGCTGTTTGATTTCAGCCGAAGGTTAAGGGAGACTTTATCATAGGTTATAGGACAAGTCAGATTTAAGACTTTTCAAGTCCACCAATTAAATTAGGACCTCGATTTTGGAACTGAGTAAAAAGAAACTCGATACTTGATACCGATTTTGATACGACAGCAAAATAATTCCCTCTTTATTTATATACTATACATTTGCTTGTCTCTTTTTCCACCTGCACTGAATTATGTACAGTACATTGCAGAACACTCAACACTATATTAGTTTATTGATGAGAGTGAGAGAGAGAGCCGAGGCACTCTGGATTAGCAAAATAGGTTTTGCTAACCAACGTGTTGATGACGCTGTAAATAAGATAAATAAAAAATATTTTGCTAATGCGGAGTACCTCGGCTCCCTCTCATTCTCATCAAAAGTTACCTGATCCACGAGTCTGAAGAGAACTGAAGCCTTCACTCTACTGTGGGGATCCGGTGAGCACTCTGCCTCTTCTCTACTATATTAGTTGATTTGGTGTTACCCCGTTCTTGAAAAAATATTACAATATAAGCTCTAATTTGTGCTCTCTAGTTAAATATGTTGTGTTTTCATCTGCGATATTCATAGTCAAATGCTTATATACTAGGATATAACCTATAATATAAACTATTTACAGGCTAGATTTGGCCCATGTCTGTTTCTGCCTTAAAGGGACTAGACGGAGTTTAAACATGTTAAAATCATGTATGCTCCTCCCCCTACTTGCTCTAGCCATGTCCTAATGTGTAGAATGAGTCCAGACCTGTTCACCACAACTGCCTCTAAAATCCTGCACTGTCACTCACAAAGGTGTTCATTCAAGGCTTAGTATAGAAACTGCAGTTGCGCGTAAGACCTGAGGTGGCATTGGCGAGTATGAAAATGACGACTTCTATCTATTCCCTTTAATGAAACAGTGAACAGTCACTGCTGTCACATTTAGGTGCAGAACACTGCATTCATTCAAAGCATCAAACAATGTTTAAAATGTACCTTTAAAATGCCTCCAAATATATTCATGAGTCCATGTACAAATAATAAACATGTAAGCAAGGCAAGGCAAGGCTTTGATGTCATTTCATTTTGAGAATGTGAAGAGAAAAAAGGCTTAATATCCAATGCTAACTGACACATGTAAACGAATGGAGGCCGCTAAACAAGCTGTGCATAGGGTAACGTTAGCAACACTATACAGTCCAGTTTCTTTTAGAATATACATTTTGCAAATAGTATATTCACAGATTTGTTACATGTGTGCCATTAAAAAATATACTATTTGGGCATTAAAATGGCAGTTTATTGTATTTTATTGCATGCCCTTAGCTTTATTGTTTGTTGTTGTTGGACATTACATAAAAAAATCCTAGTTTGACAATGGCAAAAAACACTACCATACATTCCGGACTCCTCCCTCGGGAGGTGCTCCAGGCATGTCCTATTAGGAGGTCTCGTGGAAGACCCAGCTGGTGGAACTATTGCTGCATCCGAAACCATTAAATTGTAGCCTCTAAATACTAACACTAGCAACTAATCCTTAACCTTTCATGGGCTCAGCTGTTAGATCTCTATGCAGTTAGTGAACTAGAGCTTCAGCAGCATTTGCCCAATTCCACCGTCCTTACCCAGGGGAAGGGAAGTGACATCACCAACAGCTGTTGTGGTGGCCAGTTCTTGTTTGTTTTTACAGAGGAGGTTGTAACTCAATAATCTAACCCACAAAGCACTCCCGGAGATCCAGTATGCCGGTTCAAACAATATTTATTGCACATAGCAAAAGTAATCTACTGTACGTGGTTGACAACAAATTGGGTTATTCTTTCTTTTAGTTTGGTTTGGTTACAAAACAGTATCTCCTCTCCTCCTCACTGACACACACAAACAGCCCACAGGTGAGCTAATAAGGCTCCTTGATCAGGAGGGAGGTCTGACGCTACAACAAAAATTAACATAATTCAAAACTGGCTCCAACAGCTGTGTTTCTTCTTCTTTAAAGTTCAGTGCAGGCCAAACAAAAGCGCATACCGCCACCTACTGTATATTGTCCAACAACAAAATAGTGTCAAATAAAGACATTTAAGAGGAAAAAAAGAAACATCCAAATGATCCTTCACATTTCCCTTTATTTTATCTCAACAGCGGTTTCATAAAGCTACAGTATGCAAATTAGCCATGTGGCTTAAGTTTCTACTAAATGAAAACAAAAGCACACACTGCTTCATTTAGGCCATTTACTGAGGAGGCTGTTTAAAACCTCACATGTGACTGAGCTGTGGGGACTCTAACATATATTGTGTCACTTTTATAAAGTTTGGCTTGTGCAGAATCTTTTTTTTTTTAATTATTATTATTAAATGTGCACCTGTCAATCAACAGTGGTTGCGCATGAATCACTCAAGGGTGGGGGCGAGGGGGTGGGGAGATTGGCGCAGTGGCTTATGGGATGGCACATAGCTCCTAATCGCCAGTGAGTTAGCATCAGAGGTCCCTATGCTAAAGTGGCTATGATAGTTAGCATCAGAGGTCCCTATGCTAAAGTGGCTATGATAGTTAGCATCAGAGGTCCCTATGCTAAAGTGGCTATGATAGTTAGCATACAGGCCACTTTCCCTAACTCCTTCCTAACTGGCAGACCAATTCGGACGCATCTTATCATGGCGGACGCTGACGCACATCCGGTTTGGCGTAAGACCTCTTACCAATTTACTGGTTTCGGATGGAGCATATGTCTCCGAGCTGGCCTGGTGTCGTCTCGGGGTCCCCCAGAACAGCTGGAGGAGGTGTGCGTGGATCGGGAAGTCTGGGCATCTCTGCTGAGACTGCTGCCTCCGTGACCTGGCCCCGGATTAAAGTGGAAGAAAATGGATGGATGGACATTCCGGACTAATGAGCGCACATGAATATAAGCCACACCAACATTTTTACATACATTGGCTGCACTGGTCTATAAGCCGAGCTTTCCACACTGTTCGATTAGAAGCGCCATCAACGCTGAGAATACAGGACTTTTCTTTTCGTGAATGAAGAGCTGGGTAGGAGGAGTCTGTAAATCCGCCATGGATTCCCTTTCGAATGTAGTTATTAACGTAAACTGGGAGGAGTGAGCAGACGCTGTCTCTTATTTCTTATACTCTATAGTTTGCGCACATGGCCTCTGGAGTTTCCTGGTGTCTAAACTGCTCTGAGCTGGGTCCGTGGTGACTGCTCGAGGCTGGTTTTTGATTAATTTATCCTGCGCTTACCCTAAACAAAACAACATTTATTTTGCACCCGAAGCCACGTTAGCTATAGCGCAGGAGGGCATCCTGCTGCCCCCGCCTTTGATGTGCAGTAAACACCGTGGACAGAGGTGGAGGAAGACAGCGATAAGGTTTGCACCTGTCCGAGTTATCGTGCAGATGAGTGGGCTACATCCAAAAGGATCTGCATGAGCTCTCCAGGGTCTCCACGCACACAACTTTATGTTTGTATGTGGAGCTGTTAATGCGTTCTCATGTCGGAGTGCTGTCATTAGAAATAGCCGTGTGTTTTTGGATCCAGGTGTAATGTTATTGAGAGCATGACACAATATTCAGTATGAGCATAAAGATCTATAGATTAGTCGCACCATTGTGTAAGCCGTAAGGTTCAAAGCGTGTGAAAAAAGTGCCATTCTGACTGATATATGCATAAACCCTGAGCCTGTTAACGATGATCTTGAAGCACAGTGTGAGACCCACAACCATAGAGCATGCAGTCTCTCTTATGCTTTGCTTGCTCCTGTTTAATCTAGTCCTCTGCGTTCATAAAGACCCGCTGACGTCCCCGTGGACCCCTCTCTTCTCTTATATATATTCATGGATTCACACGCCAGCTGCATATTCCATCACTTTTACGTCCTCTGCAGCCTGCGTGTAATGCGATGTGCACGCTTGTTCCGCCTTGTTTCGGGTTCTATCTTCTCGCTGAGCGCCCCCTGGGAGCTCCTGCCACTCTTCACACCAGTTGCGTCAGGAAAACCTCTCCTTTACCCTTTCCACACACACACACAGGGGCGCTTCCAGCTCCGTTAAGGGCCCATGGTAAGTTATATCTGCAAAAGTACTTCTAATTCTGTTCCTGAATGGCTTTTTTAAAGATATTAACTTGTAACTTCAAATGTAGTTTTCTTAAACTGCATTTTCTCACATTTTATGGACACCATCTCCTCCTAGACTGGCATCTCCCACACCCTGCCTACATCAACTTCTTAAAATCAATGGGGGATTGAGAGTACTGGCACTCAAGTTTGTAGCTGATGCTATGCAAAAATGTTCAACTCCTGTCCCTAATGGGGCCGTTCTACACTACTTTAGAAATGTATTCGTGATACATTACAAAATCCCTCCTACCTATATAAACAATCATTCACACACATGGTTCAGCCAAGACCCATTTTAATCTCAGATATGATCTTAAGTTTCGTTGGTATTATGATTTGAACCCCTGACCTTCAGATCATGAGACGACCCGCTCTCCCAACATTGTCGCCTCAGATTGATCTAAAGAAGTCCTGAGTGTGATTGATGAAGCTGGTGACTCTTTTGCCGTCTCTGGATAAATTAGTGGCTCAGGTGCTAGATTATGGATGCGTTATTGTAAGAGAGCGTAAATTACCAAAGCTTTCAAACTTTAGCAATTTATACTACTCAAGAATATTGCAGTAAACAGAGTGGATTGGCTTTTTGTCCATTATGTATTGCCTGATTGTGTGTTTTGTGGCAGAGGGAGCGGCCTGGTTCCATGTGGTCATACGGTATGATATAATGTCAGAATATAGTGTGCACGTACAATCTGGTTTGGGATTTTTGGGCCCGGTCTTCCAGCTGGCCTCATTTAAAAACTGTGAGTGTGACTCTGACTTTGAAAGTGTGAGGAAAGTAACTCAAAATTCTGTACACAAAGTTTTTTCTGATTTATAAAACCCCGCGTATGCGCCGGTATGCACACCTGACCGCAATCTCTCTTTCGCTGATTCGACGTGGTGCAGAACGCTGAGGACATCACGGCACGCCCTCTGCCCGCCTCCATTTGACCATAAAAGGTAATGCAAAGTGACTTATGAGTGAGATTTTCCTAAACATGAGGCGGTAATGAGTGTGTTTTACTGAAGGCGAGAGACACAGCTTGAGCAGAGACGACACGGGCTCGAGGAGTTTTAATGAAGAGTGTATTCCATCAATAAAACTTA
Organism: Neogobius melanostomus; assembly: GCA_007210695.1. Lineage (NCBI taxonomy): Eukaryota > Metazoa > Chordata > Actinopteri > Gobiiformes > Gobiidae > Neogobius > Neogobius melanostomus. The sequence continues at coordinate 1,636,896 of VHKM01000566.1, read as the reverse complement.
TCAAAACGTAAAGAAGAGCCTTATTATGTGACGGCTGGATTTGCTAATTGTGAGGTTTGGGTTTGCCTATAGCCTCTTTGCCTATTTATTCATTATATGCCATAATTATTCAAATTGCGCACACTGTACGTGAGCTTGGGTTCTGTGAAGGATGAAGCATCGGTTCAGTCTGGGTGTTGTGAGTGAGGAGAGGTCAGTGTGCGGGTGATGTGAGTGAGAGTGCTTTCGTGCGCTCAGTTGTGTCTATTTTTGTGCGTTAACTGTGTGTCCACATGCTCTAAGCTAGTGAACAGGTCAATCACCCCCTTTTTTTTTCTGCGTCAGCCCCGAGATTTGGTCCATTTTTTGACCAAAAGAGTGAAACGCCACCAGAGGGGAAAGCGTGCGGGGGCCCTCGTTTGCCTTTACCTGGCATATTCCTCTCGAACGTCCGCTCACTTCCCAACAAGATGGACGAGCTAGTGCTGGTGATGAGAAGGAACAAGGACTATTCCTCCTCTTGTGTTCTGTGCTTCACCGAGACATGGCTGAGCGCGAAGATCCCGGACAGCGCGCTACAACTGGAGGACTTTCAGCTCCTCCGTGCGGATCGGGACTCGAGGCTCTGGACTTTGTTCTGATGTGACTGTGATCTCCCAACACGGCTGTCCTGCTCTGGAATATCTCTTCATTAACTGTAAACCATTTTATTCACCGCGGGACATTATTTCATTCATCCTGGTGGCGGCTTATATTGTGGTGCCATGCCATTGGTCCTAAAACCCATTAGTCCGACGTCTCATTATTTAGAAAATGTCCCATTGAGCAGAGGTGCCATTAGTCCCACATCTCTAACCCAGTTGTGTTGTGGATTAGAGAGCCATATACAACCACTGGCCCTAACCTTAAGGTCAGTGGACTCTTGCCTGAACCTCATTTTATGTTTCAACCTCAGCTCAATGGGACATTTTCGGAATAATGAGACATCGGACTAATGGGTTGTCGGACTAATTGGCATGTGGAGCGGACTTTTCCGGACTCTCTTGTTATCGTGCTTGGTGACTTTAAGACAGTTATTAAATGCCCTACCAGAGAGGAGAACACATTAGATCACTGTTACACTATAATAAGTAACGCATACCACACTGTCCCCTGCGCTGCACTCGGACTTTCAGATCACGTGATGATTCACTTAATCCCTTCATACAGACAAAGACTGAAACTCGCTAAACCTGTAGTGAGCACAATAAAGAAGTTCACCACTGAGGCTGTGGAGGAGCTACGCTCATGTTTGGAGACAACAGACTGGGAGGCACTAAAGACTGGTACTAACAACTGGATGAATATATGGACATACATCCAGTTCAATAAGGTGCACATCATACCGACACGCACCAGGGTTTGTTTCAACAATGATAAGCCCTGGTTCACACCCAAACTCTGACAGCTACGAAAGGAGAAGGAGGCTGCGCACAGGAGTGGTGACAGGAACTGGTACAGAGAAGGCGAAGTACCGCTTTGGCAGGGAAGTGGGGGAAGCTAAATCTGCATATTCAGCCCGTGGACTTCAGGAAAGACACAGCCCCACCGTCTCCCCTCACCCTGACCGACTCTCCCACCCCATCTCCATCATGGACTCCTTCCGTTTGCTTGTCCCTACAGACCGGGACAAGCATCGACTGCAGCACATTGTGCGTGCTGCTGAGAAGGTGATTGGCTGTGAGCTCCTATCTCTCCTGTTCAACTCCAGGACCCAGAGGCGTGTGGGTCAGATCACAGCTGACCCTTCTCACCCTGGACACGGACTATTCACCCCTCTCCTCTCAGGCAGGAGGCTACGGTCCACTCAGACCCATAAATCCCGCCACTTGAACAGTTTTTCCCCTCCGCCATCAGACTCATGAACAAAAAAACTCAGTAACTTAGTCACAGACTCATGAATGTAATCTGCTCTGTTGTACTGTGTGGTGTGTCCACACTTAGATCTGCTGCTATCACTTATCACTTTATACACCTACACATCTGTAAATACAATCTGTTGTTCTTTATCAATTGTTGTCGTCTTACCATATTTTACTTTTTATTATTTATTTTATTTTATTTATTTTGATATTCTTTATGCATGCCTCTATAGCCTTACAGTTTAAAGCTTATTTCTTAATCTAAATTCTGTGTTATATGTTTTATGTTGCACGTCAGCACCGAGAAAAATCCTAGTTTGTGAACCTGTTCTCAACAATGGCAATAAAAAACTATTCTGATTCTGGTTCTGATAAGTTGTTCATGCTAATTTCATTCTAATCTTTGTCAATTCTGATGAAAATAAAGTTCAAATAAAGTAGTGACCAAACTACCTCAAACTGGCTTTCCCTCACTGCTTTCCTCTCCTCGTCTCTCAGCAGTGTTTCTGAAAAGTTCGTACTTCGTACAGCAGCTATATAGTTGGCGTGGAGAAACGCAATGTTTCACGTTCAGTTTGTTTTCTATAAATACTCCTTTGACGCAGAGGAGCAGCTATGCAAAGTGCTGGCCTCATTTTGTGCATAGCAAGCTTTTTAAATGAGGCCCCTGGCCCTTTATGTTTTGATTTTGCAAATGAATTTGGACATTTTGTCTAATAGAGAAACGCACTGATACAGTTTCAGTAAATTTTGCACAAACTTAATTTTAATTAGTCATGATGGAACAGGGGCTCCAGGGTTTGGGCCCTGTCGCTGCAAGGCACCATCACCCCACTGTTTGTCCCTTACAATGTAAAGTGTTATTACCTGAACAAGTTGTGGGAGGTGTATAGAGGCTTGAATAAGTCCAGTGTACAAGCCATTACAATCAATACAAACTATTCCAATCATGTTTCAACAGGCAAGACAGATTTGAACACATTTTTAAAACGTTTTTACATTTATAGCTCATCAATAAAAAGAAAGAAGGAACATATGAAACATATGAAACTTTTACTTTTTTACACAATTACCGATCAAAACTGCACTGCCTTGGCTGCTACTGGAGGAAATAGTTCAGCACTGTGGGCCCTCAGCAGGAATAGGGGGCCCCGGCGGATGCACAAAGTGGCCTCACAGCTGTAAACGTCTCGGCGTCCATACGGTTTGAGTTATCCTGAGTAGGACTGGGGCACAGTCTCTGGTGTCTCATGTGGGGGCAGATGTGGGTGGGCTGTGCGTGTCTGTGGTTTATGGCCCTTCACGATGCAGCACCGAGATAATCACGGCTAATTTATCTCCCTGTCGCGCCGGGCGAGGAGCAGGACTCGGGCTGCGCTGCTGCAGTGTGTAAGAGATGTGTACGTAAATAATGTGGCTGTAATAGCACTGGCTCTGGATGGATGGAGAGGATGATGTACAGTCATGTGTTGTGTTCATGTGTTCAGTGTTTACAACCGGGGGGGTGGCATTTACAATGATTTCAGATTTGAAAAAGAAGATGAAATAGGTTAGTATTTAAATATTATTCTCAACGAAAGTTGCTGAAAGTGTTCTTCTGGAAGAGAAAATCCAAACAACAGTCAGGACGACTCTTGCGTAAAAAAAAAAAAAGAAGATGAAATTGACCCAAAAAATCTCATTCCTTTCTTCTGGTCAATAACATTTCTACAAATGATTTCATTCACAAATTAAAAGAAAAGCCGGCTGAATGCCAACTTGGAAGCGTGTGCGTGTGAGGACTTTAGCATACAGAAGAGGATATGAATGACAAAACACGAATCCAAAACTAATCAACAAAACCCCAAAAGAAAAAAATCTCACCCAGCGGCGCCATGCACTTACAAACCTTTGGGCACACGAATTAGCTCTCATTACAAAATGTTTAAATAGATGAACCTGTACATATCAACACTCCGCACAGTCATGTATGAGGCCCATTGTCTTATGGGGTTTGAGAAGATACGTTTATTCTCTGAGACTGTTCCTGCGCGTTTGTTCCAAAAAGGCCTCCTAAAATTCTTCACCTTTCTTACCTATTTTAGTTTACTGGTCTCCACTAGGCCCCCGTGTCTACAGAAGTAACTCATCACACTGGGTGTAATTGAGAAGTGAGTCAATGAAGCAGAACTGGGCCAGAGTAATTTGCTATAAAATTGTCATGCCATTATGATCACTGTTAAATTTCCTCATGGTTTCATCATACTGCAGATGCTATAGATGGCACGTGGAATAATTCTCCATGTGTCAAACTTATTTGAAATACAACTCTAAGTATAGTTTTTAGGAGGAAGCATTATTATAAATGGTATAAAGGTCTAAAAAGTCAAAGTTTGTGATAACGCTGTTTATGAGGCCCATATGTTGCTGTGGTTGGACTTTTGGAAAACTTAGACTCAGCCTTTTTTGTTGCACAACTTGAAATATGAGACGTAGTTACACAAAATGTTAGCAGAGGTTGCACATCCTGATCCTACTGCTGCTGATTAGGGAAATGGTTCAAACTTTCTCCATATGACTTTTGTCGGAGTGAGAGAGAGTGCTGGCAATTGCAGAGCGGAAGATGGAAACAGACTGAATAAGCCAGATTCAGTCTGAAGCACGAGTGTGTAAGGTTTTTGATGAGAACAATATAAAAGAACATTACAACATGTTTCAAAGCTCAAAAATATGATTTTACAAGAAAGTACAAACTTCCCTCCCACTGTTTCACTGACGCTTTGCTTCAGTCTCAGCTTGTTTCCACCACACGCTGCTTCTGTAACAAGTTTTTCTCTGTGAATATTTAAGCTGGTGTGAAATCAAGTCTTCTCCTCACTCCGCCGCTGATGTTATGTAACCTGCACACTTTATACAGCAGTTAGAAACTTATGTAAAGACGCAGCCAGGAGCTGAGAGCAGCAGATGGTACAAAACAGGAACAAACTCCTCGTAGGATGACACTTTAGGTCATTGTTCGTTTGGTGAAAGTAAGAGAAAGTCACATTTTTAAACTTAAGAGGGCACTGGGTGTGTTCTAAAAAAATAATAAGTTGCATATGAGCAATGCTTCTTTTCTCGCGTAAAAAGTCCTCAGTTAAAAGTACTGGAGTGTAAGACACAGCAGTAGAAGTGAAATATAATCCAAAACACAAAACAGTGTAAGAAAAAACAAAGTATATATCATAAAAAGAAATTGGGCCTCATTCACAAATGTTTTCTTGAGAAAAAGTCCCACTTTAAGAAGTTTCTGGAAAAATGAAGGTCCGATTCATGAAGTGTTCCTAAGAGGCCGAGTCACCCCTCCCCATCATTAACATGGGATCTACGTCATATTGACACGCCTCTAAACTTTCATAAACTTCCAACTGCAGCATGGTGGCGCCCAGTTGGAAGTTTATGAGCGTTCGTCCTGGGTTCGATCCCTGGCCAGAGCGTTTCCGTGTGTAGTTTGCATGTTCTCCCCATGTCTGAGTAGCTTTCCTCTGGGAACTACAGGTTTCCACTACCACTAAACACATGTACAATAGGCCAAGATGAAGGAGAGTGCGGTGGGGCACAACAATAAAAATGGTAAAAAGTCTCAACTTATACAGTGTTTTTACCCAAAGCGCTTTACACCCATTCACTCTCTCATTCATACACTAATGTACACAGACACTGGAGGCAAGGAATGTGAAGTGTCTTGACCCAAGGGCACAACGACAGCTGCAGGAGCCGGGATTCAAACCCCCAACCTGCCAATAATGAAACAATGCTCTACCATTCTGTCTGGGAAGGAAACCCAAGCCTCAAGGTCTTATGGTGTGATGGTGGAACGAGGAATATAAAACCCAAAATGCAGGACTGCAACAAAACTGGTGATGTTTAATAAAAACGAAATCCAAAATAACAAAATCCAGAAATGACAAAACTCAAACAAACCGGGGCTGACATGGACAATGACATGACCTCTTCAAAACCCAGCGGACTGCCCTTCAGTAGCTGAGGACCCTGACCCTTGTTCCTGCTCCTGTCCAGAGCCACCGCTGGACACTTCCCTCCGTCCAGGGTGGCTATCCCCTCCTTCCCGCCCTGAGCCACTGCCAGACCCCGACCTCCGTTCGAGGTGGGCCCCTTCTGTCCCGGAGCCACTGCTGGACACCAGTTTCCGTTCAGGGTGGGTTCCTTCTGTCCTGGGGCCGCGAGAACGCCGTCTGGAGTGGGCTCTTTGTGTTCCGGTCCCTGCTTCATGCCTGAGCTCCTTCCGACCTGCCTCTGCCGCCATGGCCCTTAGCAGGCCTTCCGACCTACCTGAGCAATATTCCGGGCCTTTTAGGGGGGCCGCTGGACTTTCACCTGCCAGCTCCCTAACCTCTTTGGCCTCCTTACCCTCCAGTTCCTGCCGGTCTCCATGTCCCCCTCCACCCTCCCGTGAACTATGGGAGGGATTTCCTGAATGACCAGGCCGTTGTTTGTTTGCATGTAGATCGTTATCCACTTTTATGAGATTTAAACTAGACGAGACGTAAACTATGTTGGAACACGAGCTGTCACAGCTGAGACAAACTACGAGCCACAATTATCTGCTCACAATAAACTTACAACTGAAAATCACACTATCCCAGAGTTTCCTGACCCGTGGGCGTGTTGGCAAGTCTCCACTTAATCCCTGTGGATATCTTCTAATTCTGCCATCTTTCACAAAGACTTTACTCAGATGTGGTACTTTAGGCTTAGAGAGTGGATTGTCAGTAGTAAAAAACGTTTTGTTTCATGTTGAATATCCGCAGAGATCTTCACATTTCCTGATTAAACTGAGCTACAGTCTGTTTATGAAGCCTCATTACATGCGCCGCATTTACACAGAAACACGCCATGTCTGTAGTTTAATTAGGTCAAAGGTTTTACTCAAAAACCATCAGACAATAGTTAGAATGCTCTTTCCAAAACTAAGACATTTAAAATTATTCAGACCCAGCTCTGCTTATATCGCCTCACGGGAGTTGGTTCATGTCACTCGTACAGTGTAAGCAGGTCAGTTGTGTTATCGCTCTTTACAGTGTAAAACACCTCTGTGGGCTGAGGCTTTCTTTGTATGAGAGTCAGTCGCATTTGGCATGTTCAAAATCGCCCCGAACATGTCAGAGTTTAAGCCCAGCTTTAGTCCAGGAGCATGTTCCAAACACTGAATATTTCAGAGCCACAAATGTCACTTTCTCTGGTTTTGAATTCAACCGTGAACAGTCAAACATGTTCCCGAGCTGCACGAGGACATCTTTTCAAATGTTACAAAGGCTGATTATTTAGAAAATCATGTAGAAATGTTAAACTAAACCTCTATGTGAAACGAAAACTCGCCCTGGAAACCACTGGAAATCAATGGCTCAGCACGACTTCCGGCATCTCACTGGAACTTGCCCCATCCTCGTGGGGCAAGTTCAGGTGACATGCCGGGCATGTAAGACTCTTATTGTGAAAGGGTCAGACAGGACATAGCATCACATTACAGCAGCCTGATATCAACACACACTACTATTTACTTTCTTTTTATTAGGTTTGTATAATTTGATTGAGTGAGTTTGCAGTACAAGTATGCTATTACTCTGTCGATTATCACAAAGTTGAATATACGTGTAATTTACTTTTCTTCAGTGTTTAATTCAATTCCTATTTTCTATGTGTATAGTATATGTGTATTATTTGTCCAAAATAATTTAAAAAACGTGATATTCTGTTTTTATCGCCCACCCGCCATTGAGCCACAGATCCTCCATATACGTTGAAAAGGTTCCAAACTGCACTATCTGTGAAATGCTGTGTTCTTGTCTTAAATGAGGCGCACACACGCGCTTCACATCTGAACTCTTCAGGGAGTCCCACGTGTAAATAATAAAGTCCATAAAGGCGGCGGCGGTTTCATGTGTCCCTGGTTCCCTGTCTCTAATATACTCCTCACATCAAAGCTCTGCAGTTTCGTGCTTTCTGCTCGTTATTTATAGGCAGGTTGTGCACGTGTGGTCCTCCTTTTTAAGTCCACGTACTTCTCACCAACGCTGCTCCCTCGTCACAAAACAGAGCGGGAGTGTAGTGAATCCATACACGCGTGTTTGAGTGATCTTGTTCACTTTGATCGCACCTTCTAATACTTCTGAAGCGCTCGGATTTGTATTCTCGATGTCGTTGTGTGATAGATCAGAACTCAGAAGTTACTATATCAATATTTATTGTCTGTAAGACTTTTAAAAACGTTTTTGCTTATCTTTTTTGTCCGTACGTACTGTTAGGACAAGAGTTTTCTGAGGTTCCCATTTTTTAAAGTTGGATTCAGTGGCACCAGTTGGCCCTCAATAATCTAATTTATGTTGCAGCCTCAATATATCAAACTCCATTTTTTGTTATTGTGATAGGCCTAGTTAGTGGCTCCCTCGCACTCATCTTGCCGTGCTCGATGCGTACTGTTTCATCAACTAACCGGATAGATGCACTCAAAAAATAACTCTTTGAATGAACATAAAAAATCATGGAAAGTATTTCCACATGATTAAATGGCTTTCTTTCAGCATGAAGCAATTGTGTTCGTCCAATGTGATGCACTTGAGTAGGTTCAACGCCATATATTAGGGTTGATTGAACTTATTTACTAGGTTTGGGTCAGACACCGTGAGTGACAGTAACATGACGCTAAATAGTGAGCCCTTTATTTTCACTAAAAAGGCTAAGGCCTCAATGCTCTTCAGTCACAGACTGAGAAGTGAAGAAGGAAGTCATGGAGCTTCTGCTTTAGTCAGAACTTTCATACTTCTGTGTGACGTAAGAATGAACGATTGAATTTCAAGTATTCCTTTGTGATGTATGTGTGGAAAATTCTGTATATATTTAAATATGACTTTATTATTCTCATTCTTAAAACAAACACCTTGTCACTTGTATCTGCTGTAGAGTAAAGTCTGTCCCAGTTCCTGAGTCGTGGTGCAGCAGGACTGTTACAGAAGAAGCTCATAAGGTTCTTCTCTTCAACAGTTACTATAGTAACTACTTTCTTCAAAGTCAAAGTAGATCTACCACAGTCCTGTCCACATCTGTCATGGTCCACCATGACCCACCGTGACTCAGAGGAACCGGGACACACATGACTCCACATCAGATACAAATGACAAGTGTTTTTTTTTTTTTTTTTTAAAGAATGAGAGTAATTAATAATTAGTTAATAAGTAATATTCTAATCATATAAATTCAGGATATTTTAACCTTTATATGCATGGATCAGGTGTGAGCTTTTTGTAATTGTAGCAATAATTGTCCATATATTTTGTGATTTTACTACACATTTAAGTATGTAATATGTTTGAGTCAAAATATGACTGAACTTCTATATGCAGCAGAAGTTTGAAGTTCTGTCTAAAAGCAGAATCTCCATGACTTCCTTCTTCACCTGTCGGTCTGTGACAGACTGAAGTACATGTTCTCTGGCTTTTTGTTGAAAATAAAGGCCACATTGTATTTAGCCTCATATTATTGTCACTCATGGTGTCTGACTTAAAGTCTAACTCTGAAGAAAGTCAAATCACGTTTCCACTGACAAAGTTGGAAGGGCGCCCCCTTGTGTCCAATTGCGTCCAACTGCCCGGACTGGCACCCGATCAATCCTAATATTTTGCATTGAACCTACTCAAGTGCATCACGTTGGACTAACACAATTGTTTAATGCTGAAAGAAAGCCATTTTATCATGTGGAAATACTTTCCATGATTTTTTTTACGTTCATTCAAAGAGTTATTTCTGATTTCATTCCTCCCATCATGATTTAATCATGTTCATCTTGGAAACGTGAAATTATTGCTTCCATAATACATGTTACAATTTAGTTAATGTAACAGCCCCCTAGTTTACTTATTTTGAGTGTGTGCAAACGTATTTGTGACTGAAAATCAAATAAAAAGGCGACTCTGAGAAACACAATTCACACGCTCTCAGAGACTGCTGCCACACGGCGTTTGAAGAGGGACTGGGGCATTTGGTTGACAACTCACAGCTAGACGCGCTACAAACATTTGACAGAGGGCCAGAACATCGTGTGCACGCGGCTGTCAGGCTTGGTTACTCTGTTCCAGACGCTTTCTTTCATGGGAACACACACATACAGTGAGGAAAATAAGTATTTGAACACCCTGCTATTTTGCAAGTTCTCCCACTTAGAAATCATGGAGGGGTCTGAAATTGTCATCATAGGTGCATGTCCACTGTGAGAGACATAATCTAAAAAAAAAAATCCAGAAATTGCAATGTATGATTTTTTAACTATTTATTTGTATGATACAGCTGCAAATAAGTATTTGAACACCTGTCTATCAGCTAGAATTCTGACCCTCAAAGACCTGTTAGTCTGCCTTTAAAATGTCCACCTCCACTCCATTTATTATCCTACATTTAGATGCACCTGTTTGAGGTCTTTAGCTGCATAAAGACACCTGTCCACCCCATACAATCAGTAAGAATCCAACTACTAACATGGCCAAGACCAAAGAGCTGTCCAAAGACACTAGAGACAAAATTGTACACCTCCACAAGGTTGGAAAGGGCTACGGGGAAATTGCCAAGCAGCTTGGTGAAAAAGGTCCACTGTTGGAGCAATCATTAGATTTGGGGGAACAACCTCCTTCCCTGAGTTAGAGCATTGAAGATGGGTCGAGGCTGGGTCTTCCAACATGACAATGACCCGAAGCACACAGCCAGGATAACCAAGGAGTGGCTCTGTAAGAAGCATATCAAGGTTCTGGCGTGGCCTAGCCAGTCTCCAGACCTAAACCCAATAGAGAATCTTTGGAGGGAGCTCAAACTCCGTGTTTCTCAGCGACAGCCCAGAAACCTGACTGATCTAGAGAAGATCTGTGTGGAGGAGTGGGCCAAAATCCCTCCTGCAGTGTGTGCAAACCTGGTGAAAAACTACAGGAAACGTTTGACCTCTGTAATTGCAAACAAAGGCTACTGTACCAAATATTAACATTGATTTTCTCAGGTGTTCAAATACTTATTTGCAGCTGTATCATACAAATAAATAGTTAAAAAATCATACATTGTGATTTCTGGATTTTTTTTTTTTAGATTATGTCTCTCACAGTGGACATGCACCTACGATGACAATTTTAGACCCCTCCATGATTTCTAAGTGGGAGAACTTGCAAAATAGCAGGGTGTTCAAATACTTATTTTCCTCACTGTAATAGGGCCCGACACAGTTGGTTATAAAGTGTTCTTTCCATAAATGGAACATGTTTATGAAATGGAAACTTGGGAGATTATTTTCATTCTAAAATGTAAAATACAGTATCGATGCTGAGGTGGCCAAAGCACGTTTATTAGCCACAGCTATGTGCTTGAAAACATATTCGGAGATAATCAATGTCGCTGGACATTTCTTGACACCACACTGATTTGATGACCAGGACATTCGAGTATTAAACAGTGTTTCCTAGGTACCTGGAGTACCTGGCTCACTTTCCAACCTAAACCTTTACCAATGACATAGACCGCTTTCTCCCTATTCATCTGCAGTGTCTCGTCTTAATACTATGGATGGTAGTTATAAACAAGTGTTAGTAACTTTCCCCGTGCTTCGACTAGGGCTGGGCCATATCTCAATATTTGTATGGACCTTCTCGATAGCGATGATGAAGCCATATTTTTTTTGCAAACCATCAGAAATATGCAAAAACACGGGTTGGCAGACATCTTACTTTACATTGATTTGTCGCTAAAAATATAATTGCCCTCAACAGACTTTAAAAGGGCAGAAAAATTACTTTTAATTTTTTGACATTGAAGATGAACTTGATATTGTACACTTGCATGTCTTCCAAACCGCAATTTAGAATATTATCGACATTCCCACATTCTGGTATGGGTAGTGTACACAGGATGCCCCAAGGGGCACGTGAAAAAGTGAACAAACATATTTATCATAATCTGATAGACATTGACTCGTTAAAACCGCCACATGGGAAACGCGCTTGTACAGGTGGAAGAGTATTCCAATTCAGATGTGGATGTGTTTGTTCTGGACCTAAATGCCGTCCACTCCAGAACCAAACCTTTGGAAGTAAAACTCCACAGAGAGCGGGAGCGTGGCATCAGCCCTCGCTAAAACAGCAGCGCATTTAACATGAACAGCGTCTGAGGCCGTGTCATTCCTTCCTCTGCCGCTCGACCCGTGGCTTTGTATTTGTCATATACATTTATAAATTATGTGCCAGTATTTTATATGAACTGTGGGTTGTAGAACACTATGGCACCATGTATTTCTTACCAGAAACCAAATACATACATGAGTACAATAGCTGTACCTAAAGGAAACCCCATTTTTGATCATTATGGAGCGAGTTTGTATTTCGCTCTTGCTCTCTTGGGCGGGCTAGTTCAGAGGCAGATACTAGGAAAGGGGCAATCAGTTTGTTGATTTCAATGGCTCAGCAGCGCCTTTAACATAACCAGCATCAGCAGCCATGTCATTGCCCTCCTCTGCCGCTCGATCAGTGGCTTTGTATCTGTCATATACATTTATAAATCATCTTCGAGAGCTTAAACCAGTGCATTCAGATCTATAGCTACCATTGGTAACCTTCGCTCTTATTGATGTTCAGCATGAGTGCCAAAAGCAGCAGAGTCCTGGTCCAAAACAAAACATTCATAATTGACCCCTAGATTTGTTGTTTGTATTTAATTAGGCCATACATATTTCAATAGCCTATTACCCAGACAAGCCCAACTTGTTTAAATGTAGAAAACCTGCATGAGTTCCATGGATTTTTTTATTTTGTATACTATATTCACATTTGAATAGCATATTGAAGGGGGTACACGGCCGGCCACACAAAGCTTCAGGGGGTACACTCCAAATAGATTGTGAATAATATATATTACCCACCTCTAGCGTCGACATTGCAAAAAGAAAAGCTCTGAATGCCTTCTGACCCCACTCTCATGTCCCCCACAGCCTCTCCGCCGGTGCAGATCAGCCTCTGCCAGGGTCCCGTGCCAAACCGCTCCCAGCTGTGCCACCTCCCGTGCCCCGTCGAGTGCCAAGTGTCTCCGTGGGGCGCCTGGGGTCCCTGCACCTACGAGAACTGCGACGACCAGGCCGCCAAGAAAGGTATGGGCAAAAAAACTAAACGACGGCAGCAGGGTGGTCCTCTTTCATGTCCGCCGAGATGTTTAGATGTTTCTGCTCCCACGCGCGGGCACACACTCAAAAGGAGGAATCCGGAATTTTCCGACAGCATGGAGAGAATTTTTACAAACACCGCAGGGGATTGAGTTCCGTGTAAACAGTATGTAAGGAATACGGTAAATACTTTGAGGTTTGGACATGGGCTGAAGAGGGATTTGTAGAGGTTTGTTTTACAGTTCGTGTTGATAAATGTCAGTGTGAAGGTTCTCAATCATCCAGGGAAAAAAAAACACAGAAAATAACTTGCAAAATGTTACTGTTTAAAAATATACAGAGTATTATTTAAAGAGACCAATTTACGTCTCTTTAAAAATGTTTTACAATTTTTGGAGGTTTATCCACAACATTAGATTATTTCGTCAATCAACTTCTTTGTCTTTCATAGTTTATTAATAACTTAAAAACAGGCTTTTGCGCAGAGATGAATACAACAGAACAAACTGTGGATCATCAGAGGGGACAGCGACAGCGGTCAGCGCACAATAACAACAGCACAGGTATCAGACATAGCTAAAGTTCACCTGGAGGATCCGGGAGGACCACAGGTCCGTGCTGGTTCCACTATCCACGAAGACTCTAGACAACCAGCTTAAACAGGTTTGAAAAAACCACACAACCCATCACAAAACATTGAAAATATGAATGACCAGGTTATTCCATCAGTGGTGTTCTTCTACCCTAATGGCACGGGCGTATTCCAGGATGACAATGCCAGGATTCAACAGGCTCACATTGTGAAAGAGTGGGTCAGGGAGCATGATACAAGGTCTTGGTCAGAAATGAACACGACATTGTAGTTCATTTGAAGTTTATTTGTACAGCACATTTAAAAACAACTTCAGTTGACCAAAGTGCTTCACAATAACAACTCGTCACATACACATACGGGTAGTATGTGTAAGTGTTTTCAGTCTAGACTTGAACTGTCCCACAAACTCAGAGGTCCTGACAGACAAAAGAAGGTCAAGCTCCTCCCCTCCCTCCTGATTGGACCTGACAGTCTGGCTCACAGGAAAAGCTCATCTCATTGGTCGACGCGGCAGGATACTAGACTCTGATTAGTTGCTGAGATCCGGGAAGGAGGGGCTTTCCAAAAAAACAACTTACTTACTTTACATCAAATTTCCAGACCAGGTGGCCGATTTAGCACATTTCGTTGTGAATGTGGATATTTTTGAGACAGATTTCACACGTTTTTATGAAAAATCTATGCACAGTTGAATCCTCGCAAAATCCGGATTTATTCAAAAAGTTACCAGGCCATGGTTGCCAGCCGTATAACATTTGTTATACATTTAGACTTCCAGACTATCCCTTTAACAGGGAGCCAGTGTGAGGTGCACAAAACAGGGCTGATGTGCTCACGCCTCTTTGTTCTTGTCAGAAGATAAGTTGCAGCATGTTGTACACTCTGTAGGGAGCGCTGGTCATTGCAGAAACTTATTGAAACAATGCCATGGCAAATGGTGCTGTGATCAAAGCTTAAGGCGCTCCAACCAGATATTAGAGCGTGTGATCTATTTGTTTTTTTCATGAGGACAGAAGATTATAACAAGGCTAAATACTCTTCCCTTACCACATCTGTGTCTTCCCAGATCATGTGAGCGTGAGTAAGCTTCGGCCTTGTTTATGTTCTACTTTCCTTTATATGAATCATCAGTAGTCGGCGCCTGTCCCTTTCGGAGCCTATAGTGTAAACACTGGCAGTCCTAGAAAGTGTCCTCTCCCTCCAGGCCGTCCCGCTGTGACAGAATGGGGCCATGTTACTGCTGTAGCCCCGTCTGCGATGGGCCACTGATTTAGTCATAGCGCAATACTCTTAACTGCTGACCGTCTCTGTGTGAATCATGATCATTACAGGTCGGAGGTGAGCGCCATGTGTGCCATTACTGTAAGTAGGAACGCTGCTTATGGCTGAGGCACGCATTTATATCTAATGAGGGCGTCGTGTAAAGTGTAGTTCAGTCTTATGTCAAAATATGCTCATGATTATAAATGAGGACATGTCCCGTGTGTCTCAATCAGGGGTGTGTGTACCCACAGAGAAGGAACGGAATATATTTGCATCGAGCTTCAATGGTCACAAAGCATTATACAGTCCGTCTAGGATTTCACGATGTTGCGATCTATTTGAGGCATTGCAACTTTTCCAAAACTCAACAACTTTCTTGTAACTACAGAATTGCAAAATCCACAATTTCAGTGCCCTGTTCTGAACCTAAATCCATTTTACATTCATACCTGCGCAGAGTTCCAGTACCTCTATGGGGTTAAGTCAATCAGACTGAAGCGGGGGCTTGGTGCGCTCTCTCACTCGTCTCGGTCTGACCCCCAGTCAACGCGCCGCTCTGTGCTCCTTCTGCCTTCAGTCTGAGTCTTATATCTCTGCCACTGGATTCTTATTTGGTGACGGCTTTTATCTGACAGATAAATGCTGCGTGTGTTTCATGTTGTGTTGGCTCAGAGGCCTCACAGCGACAGATGCCTGTTTGCTCCACCCACTGTCCGCAACAGCACACGGCTCTGTTTTATAGATAATAAAATAACTTAAAACAATGCCTATTTCAAGTTTTTTTATTATTTTTTTATTTTTTATCTTAGTTTCATACAGAACTTTTCATCTCAACTTTCTGAAAAATGACCTGTGAAATGAGGCATTTTAGCCCGCAACTATGTCTGCACCGGTGAGAGTAGGATTCAAACCTTTGGCCTTAAGATTACTCTATTACTGTTACCCGGTGGTTCCCAAACTGTGGTACACAGGATGCCTCAGGCAGTGCGCAAAGACATTTTCAAGAAAATTTCAATGTTATTGACAAAAGTAATGGGACAAGTGGCTGCTCGGTGTTTGCTCTTCCCTCATTATCCCATTCATAAGGAACAGATGAGACGCCCAGAGTTCATTTGGTCATGCGGTTAATTCTCAATATGAGATCCAAAAAGCTATCACTATCAGTGAAGCACACCATTATTAGGCTGAAAAATCAAAACAAACCCATTAGAGAGATAACAAACACATTAGGCGTGGCTAAATCAACAGTTTGGAACATTATAAAAAAGAAAGAACACACCGGTGAGCTCAACAACACCAAAAGACCCAGAACACCACAGAAGACAAAT
Organism: Neogobius melanostomus; assembly: GCA_007210695.1. Classification (NCBI taxonomy): domain Eukaryota; kingdom Metazoa; phylum Chordata; class Actinopteri; order Gobiiformes; family Gobiidae; genus Neogobius; species Neogobius melanostomus. Next base: position 1,620,672 of record VHKM01000566.1, on the reverse strand, counting down.
GCAGTGGAATGACCAAAGAATTCTTTCCCTGATGAAGAAAACCCCTTTACAACAATAGGTCAGATGAAAAACACTCTCCAGGAGGTGGGTGTATGTGTGTCAAAGTCAACAATCAAGAGAAGACTTCACCAGAGAGAATACAGACCATTAACCACAAGGTGTAAACCACTGGTGAGCCTCAAAAACAGGAGGCAAAAAACGTCAAAAAAGCCTTTACAGTTCTGAAACAACATCTTAGGACAGATGAGACAAAGATCAACTTGTACCAGTAGGCCATGAGACGGGACCCCAAATTTGGGCTACCGGTACCATTTTGAGGGATTAAATTTCCTTTTGATTTTCATGAAGGTACATATCTCTAGTGTTGGAAAATGTGTGATAGCATCCGACAGAGTGATGGGAAGAGAAAAGTATGAAGAAAGAAAGGAATGGGCTTGTATGGGCCAATGGAACTGGTTCCCTTGTTCCCTTATTGATGATGTGACTGTTGACAAAAGCAACAGGATGAATTCTGAAGTGTTTGGGACAATATTATGTGCTCATATTCAGCCAAATGCTTGGACGCCGCTTCACAGTGCAGATGGACAATGACCCTAAGCTACTGCCAAAGCCACCAAAAAGCTTTTTAAGGCAAAGAAGTCAAAAATAATACTTCCCGCACACTGCTAACCTTGCAAAAATAGTTTATTAGGATTAGGTCAACATTAGGTCAACGTTTCGGTCCTGAGACCTTGAAGACCTTGAAGGTCTCAGGACCCAAACGTTGACCTAATCCTAATAAACTATTTTTGCAAGGTTGACAATGTGCAGGAAGTATTATTGTTGACTTACGTACGCTGGGATTTTTCCTCATCTCCTACACACCTGCCTCTAGTAATTGATGTGCGAAGTTTCTTTTCTATTTTATGGCAAATAAGTGAAATGTTATTCCGTGGCCAAGTCAATCACCTGACATGAATCCAATTGAGCTGTGTTTCACCTGCTGAAGACAAAACAGAAAGGATAATGTCCCAAGAACAAGCAGGAACTGAAGACATTTGCAGTAGAGGCCTGGGAGAGCATCACCAGGGATGAAACCCAGCGTCTGGTGACGTCTATGCCTTCTAGACTTCAGGCTGTAATTGACTGCTAAGGATTTGCAACCAAATATTAAATATTTGTCCCATTACTTTAGGTCTCTTGAAAAGTGGGAGGCTCACATACAAACGCTTGTAATTCTCTACACCGTTCATCTGATTTGGATGTAAATAGCCTCAAATTAAAGCTGAAGGTCTGCAGTTTAACTACATCTTGTTTCATTTCAAATCCATTGAGGAGGCGGGGCCATAACGCAGAGTGTTAAACCAGTGTCTGATGTTCAGAATGAGCTGAGCTACGAGGACAAAGCAAAACTCAGCTTTGAAAATAAGAAATTTTTAGGCGTACCCCTTCACGGTAAAAAAAAACCTGTATCTAATTGGGCCTCCATATTTAATAGCCTATTACCCAGACAAGCCAAACATTTTTTTATGTGGAAAACTTGCTTGAGTTAACTTTAATCCTGGATAAATTATTTTATCAGATGTGTGCAATATTCACTGGCAGTGTTCCCAATCGGGTAGAAGTAAGACTTTTCCGTACACTGTTGCTGCGTTGTCGTCACTTTTTTGTCGTATGTTTGGTGCTCTTTGTTGCGTTTTTGTGGCTCTTTTGTATCCGTTTTGTTGCTTTTTCATCACATTTTTGTTGCCTGTTTTGCTGTGTTTTTGTCACGATTTCATCCTCATTCACGTCTCGTTTTTCACACTATTTTCAAGAAGCTTTTGGGTTTGGGTAAAGTCGACGTGGAGAAAATGTGCCTGGTTCGGGCGGGGGTTAAGAGGTTCAGTTATGGTGGTACATCACTCATTCACTCCACAGCCACAGTTTGGGTGCAGAGCGGCCTCTGTAGCCACAGCTGCCCTGGGGTAAAGTGACAAAAGTGTCTCTTTGACCCTGGCCTGACAGACTTCTGCTCCCTGTATTTTCAGCTCCTCTCACATTTACACCACAGGGAATAGGAGCCAGGTGTCTTGCCCAAGGACACAACGGCAATACTCCAAGAGCAAGTGCAGACGAAACGGAGCAGTGTATTTGGAAAACTCCATCCATCCATCCATCCATTTTCTTCCGCTTTATCCGGGGCCGGGTCGCGGAGGCAGCAGTCTCAGCAGAGATGCCCAGACTTCCCGATCCACGCACACCTCCTCCAGCTGTTCTGGGGGACCCCGAGACGACACCAGGCCAGCTCGGAGACATAGTCCCACCAGCGTGTCCTGGGCCTTCCACCAGGCCTCCTCCCAATAGGACATGCCTGGAGCACCTCCCGAGGGAGGCGACCAGGAGGCATCCGGAACAGATGCCCTAGCCACCTCAGCTGGCTCCTTTCGACGTGAAGGAGCAGCGACTCTACCCCGAGCTCCTCCCGGGTAACTGAGCTCCTCACCCGATCTCGGAGGGTGCGCCCAGCCACCCTGCGAAGGAAACTCATTTCGGCCGCTTGTATTCGCGATCTTGTCCTTTCGGTCATTACCCAGATCTCATGACCATAGGTGAGGGTGGGAACGTAGATCGATCGGTAAATCGAGAGCTTTGCCCCCTGACTCAGCTCCCTCTTCACCACAACAGTCCGATACAGCGACCGCATCACTGCTGACGCTGCACCGATCCGTCTATCGATCTCACGCTCCATCCGTCCCTCACTCGTGAACAAGACCCCGAGATACTTGAACTCCTCCACTTGAGGTAAGGACTCCCCACCGACCTGAAGTGGGGAAGCCACCTTTTTCCGGTGGAGAACCATGGCCTCAGATTTGGAGGTGCTGATCCTCATCCCGGCCGCTTCACACTCGGCTGCAAACCGCCCCAGTGCGCGCTGAAGGTCCTGATTTGATGAAGCCAACAGAACAACATCATCTGCAAACAGCAGAGATGAGATCCTGAGGTTCCCAAACCGGACACCCTCCGGCCCCTGGCTGCGCCTAGAAATTCTGTCCATAAAGGTAATGAGCAGAACCGGTGACATAGGGCAGCCCTGGCGGAGACCAACACGCACCGGAAACAAGTCTGACTTACTGCCGGCAATGCGAACCAAGCTCCTGCTGCGGTCATACAGGGAACGGACAGCCCTTAGCAGAGGGCCCCGGACCCCATACTCCCGGAGCACCCCCCACAGGGCACCACGAGGGACACGGTCGAACGCTTTCTCCAAATCCACAAAGCACATGTGGACTGGTTGGGCGAACTCCCACGAACCCTCGAACACCCGATGTAGGGTATAGAGCTGGTCCAGTGTGCCACGACCGGGACGAAAACCGCATTGTTCCTCCTGAATCCGAGGTTCGATTTGGAAAACTCATGTACACAAAAACAAATGTCCTGCATCCTCCTGAGTACTTTATTTTAAAGCAATAATGGGAATGAGACATTGTAAAATTATTAAGACAAGCTTTGACTTTCAGCTAATGGCATGCTGGCAAATTTCTGGTGTGGCGATGAACACGCTTTGAGCGCAGAACTGCTCAGAACAAGTCCAGAGGTGATTTGTGACATTTATAAATGAGGAGGAAGGTTTGTTGTTCTATGTATGACACATGATACATGATGATGATGATGATGTGGTGAACATTTTATTACTCAGGTATATTTAACATTATGAGATTGTCAAAAGCCCCAAATCCTCCTTTGTCTCTGAAACTGTTAAGGCAGACTTGTGTGTAAAATTGGTTTGTTCCTGTGTTTTAGGATTCAAGTTGAGGCGGCGTGTGATCATGAACGAGCCCAGCGGAGGTCCCGGGAACTGCCCTCACCTGGTGGAGGTAGTGCCCTGTGAAGAACCGGCCTGTTTTAGCTGGAGGCTGGTCGGCCTGGAGCCGTGTGTCCCGGAGGGGAGCAGACGTGTGGGCCAGGCACGCGGGCCGCTCTGGTCCAGTGCGTCAACAGCACCGGTGAGAACGTCTACGACTTAAAGTCCCTGTACCTGATTTTACAAACGAGGAAAGAGGGAATTTAGAAGATTTAAATTGTTATTTGTGTCTTAAGTCATTCCTAAACATTTCTGACATCTCAGTTCTTCAAAGGAAGAAGTTTGCATAACGTTCACTAAGCAATACTGTCCCTGTATTTGGTAAATGGTAAATGGACTCAACTTATATAGCGCTTTTGTATTTTTATCAGGCCCAAAGCGCTTTACAGTAAGGAACCAGTTATCCATTCACAATCGTATTCATACACCAATGTACGCAGACACTGGAGGCAAGTAGAGTGAAGTGTCTTGCCCAAGGACACAATGACAGTGTGCATTTGCAGGAGCTGGGGGAGCAGTAACAGTTTGTTTTTGTCAATGTCAAGACTATAACGATATCATGACGCTGACACACCTTTTTCAATGACGATAACCCAACAATGATGAGCTAAAAATAGTTATTTGGTAACTTAAACATGATGAGACGTTTATGAGTTGTCGTTGACAAGACAAGATGAAAATGTGAGAGAGTGTTCATCAGACTTTGGAATCGGGGCTGGAGCGTGGACACGGAGCTGGAGCACAAACGCTACACAGAGTCATGTCTGAGGCTCACATACAGCAGACTGCGCCCCTCTCACCTTCCCCCATGCTCCAGTCTGAGCCCTGGAAGCGATGATCAGAGGATGAGGAGTGTGGCAACTTTTGGATCACAATGATACTTACTGTATGCCTTTTGTGATGTAATCTGTCAAAAGCTTAGTACAGCCTGTCAACCTCCATCCACATTTACAATACTTATTTTCTATACTCCTTCTGTGGACCCACCACCTGCAGGAGGAGCCATAGGGGCTGGTGCAATGTGATTTGGGCAGCTCCAACGGCTGCCCCCACGACCCGGCAACAGACAAGTGGAAGAAAATGGATGGATGGATGGATTTTCTATACTTATTGACCTGAATTAATTTGTTGAAATAGGTTAATAATGAAACCGACTCAAACTTGACTCAAACGTATATGAGTTTTCGTCGACTAAAACTATCACGTTTAGAAATGACCAAAATGAAACTAAAAGCATGTCGGTTTGGCAGTTGGTCTTGTTATTGTTATTATTGTTAGGTTCATTTCTAGCGGTGCCAGTCAGGTTTCCCTCCTGATGTTTAGGATGAATGTATAAGTATATAGTTTTATTTTGTCAGTCAGTCGGTGAGCTTCCTTTAAAAGGTCAAAACCATCACAAGGACGCTTCTAGGCATAAACCCGTTTTTACATGACATAGAAGACTAAACAAAACCAAAACACACAGTAAATTAGTTTTGAAAGTATATTAGAATAAACAACAAAAAGTGCATTCACAGAAGTATGCCAATGTGTTTTTGCCCCCCCCCATACACAAAATAAATCCCCAATTTGAAAAAGTCCAAAAAAAGTCCAGAGGAGCCAGAAGAGTGCCCCCAATTTTCTTTGCTCCACAGCATGTTGTGAGAGAAGCAAATGACGTCACACAGACAGAATGTGGTAGAGTCCACTGCTTTGTAAAGCTATTTGCGGCGATTGACAAGCACTACAGTTGGACCGTGTACTGCCAGGAAGGACACGTTTTGCGAGGGATTGCACGGCCTCATAATGAGTTTCAACAGAAACCTCCTGCTCCGACCCAGGAACTAATGCTGCTGCTCTCAGGCTCTCTGAGGTATGACATTTTACTAGAGCAGGCAGAGGAGGCTTCACCAGGAGCGGGGGAAGCGAATGGGTGAGAAGGACAGAGAGGGGCGTGAATGTGAGGTCAGAGAGAGAGAAGCTGGACAGAGGAGTAACCCGGGGGTGTGGTAAAGGCGAGTGGGTAAGTGACTGACCCTGCACAGGCGTTGTGCAGGTTGTCACAAGCATTTTTGTCCAAACGACTAGGCCTCAAGCTAATAGGGTTGCCAAAAACAGCACTGTACGGTAATGAACAACAAGCTGCTAGTTCACCATCCATAAAAAGGCTGGTCCACAGTCGCCTGGTCAGCCTGACTACATGCTTTTCCAACTCTTTACAAACACGTGTTGTCGGGTACGCTGAAGGGCATATTTCACCATCGGATTAACCAACCAGAGAAACACATGGTCCGTGCAACATGGCGACTTACACAAGCATGAAAACTGAACATTCCCGTCTAATGCCAAATCAAACGGCGGACCAATAAACGATTTTGATTACAGGTGAGGGAAGTTACAATGTTTGTTCTGAATGACACACGATGACATGCGATTCAAGGGTCCTCCGCATTTGAGTGATGCATTACAAATCTCCATCTGTGGTTGGAGCGATACAAAGCTTAGGTTTTGCGGTTGGCTGCGAGCGACGTCCCAGACACTTCTGTTTTTTAACAGTAAGCAAGGAGGGCTTGGCTGGTAAGGCGAGATCCACAGGGATCAAAGGGTTTTTATTGTTTTACTAGAGAATAGAGAAGGCAAATAGAGACATTTCATGTGGATACATGCAATCGCCAATGTGTCATACTAGGGGGCGTGGCCTGTGGTGGGTGACGACGCTTGTTACTGGAATCACAATGTCTTCATTCTTTTAGACGAGCGGAACATAAACACATTCAGCACACTCAAATAAAGTCGAGTCAGAGTCGGATTCTTATGGATTTTATTCGATTAATTCTTATCATTTGAAAATTAGGCAGAAAGTGACGGCTATCGGAGCTAGGTTAGCATTCTCTGTTACATGTGTGGTACATGTGTCTTAATGTGGTACATCCATAATCCAGCTTTTTGTTTAAGTATAGGCTAATTGAGTGAAAGAACTGCTCTTCTCCTTGTTTGGTTTCCCATTCGACTTCTTGGTAACGATAGACAGTAGAGGACACGTCGTTATCAGAGACACATTAATCTGACAATCCTTTGGGATTTTAAAGACTTTCATCCCATTTTTTGTTGTAAAAACTGAAGGATGGCTTCAGCCTGTCAGGAACTTTTCCTCCTCCCTCTATTTACTGCTCCCTATTTATGATCTTCCTCTGTATGTTGTGTGCTCTAACTATTGTTTTGTTTTGTTTTAACCTTGTGGGTTTGTTTATAAAAAGGTTTTCATGCAGTTGGGACATTCCTCGACAGTGCAATAAGTACGACATGAGTCACTTTACAGTTACACTTATAGAGCTCTTCAACATACTTAAACGTAATATTTTCATGTTTTAATCAAGGGTAAATCTATTGTACCATGTCCACTCTGCATGCATTAGAACAATCTCATATGTAAAGTACTTGGGCTGAAACGTGTCCTTGTGGAACTCCTCATCTACTGCTCAGTTTATCAGAGCTATTCATTTCTATTTTTTGTTTTCATGTTCCCGGTGAAGTTTTTCATTTTCTCTCCACTCGATCGACTTTTCTCTCCTCCGTGTGAAGACGTGTGAGTGCAGCATAAATCCCCGCAGTTTGAAGGTCAGCTCTCATGCGCCTTTGCTCCACCTCTCCCACCTCTGCTCATTCATCACCTCCACTCTGTCCTCCACAGGCCCATATAAACCTGCAATAAAACACTCTCCCCATCTCCCCATCTCATGCTCTGTCTCTCTATCTCCACACGGCTCTCTTTCTCCACCCTCCCGTCATCTTTGGCTGTGTCTGAATGTACACACTATTCCCTCTGGGTCAGTGGTTCTCAACTGGTGGGTCGCGAGACCCTTTTCAGTGGGTTGAGTCTTTCCCTGGGAACATTTCTTCTGAATCTTCTGAAATGGTACAGTAACACCCTCTCTGTGTCTGTTATATCAGTGTTTCCCAACCAGGGGTACGGGGACCTAGCAGGCGGTACTTGGAACTACTTCAGATTGGGGAAAAAAGGGAAACGGAACATTAGTTTTGATAGGAAATGCTATATTCTGCAGTAAAATGTGTCGTTGTGTGAGAATGTTAGCTTTATCTTGAATGCTTTCTTTCTTTTTTTTACTCACAATGAGCGCTTTTAAGTGATTGCTTTCTAAATAAACTAAAACACCCTTTAGGGCGCTTGATCATTAGAAATTCATCTTTCTCCCTCATTTTGCAACCTTACCGACCATCATTTTGTTTATTTGAATATGTTACTTAGGTATTTGTATCAATGTCACTATAAAAGCTGTAATCTGGTGCAGTACATCTCTGTCTCTACGAGCTTAATGTCTCTGCACATTGTCCCTTTAATAAAGATTAAAGTATAGTAAAGTAAAGTATAATACTTGTTTGGAATATATTGTCTTAAAATCATCAACCCCCACCATTTTTTTAATGTTTAATTCCTGCCTGATCCAGCCCCCCCCCCAAAAAAAAACAGAAAAAAAATAATTCAAACACTAAGATCCAAAATCACCTCTTAAAGAAATCTTATACTAATATACAAAAACAAACAAACAAAAAACCTTATTTTTGTATGAAAACTAATAATGAAATTACAGAAAACTTTCAATACATTTTTTCCCTCATCTTTATGCCAATAATCTACAGCAGAGGTTTCAAATTGATATCACCAAATATTTGTTCCCCGATTCACCTGCAGCGTCTCACCTTAATCACGTGTTGCGTATTGTTCATAAACCACTTCAATTCTTTTCACCGCAACGGTGAAAAGTCGCTAACTTTAGCACCTGACCTTTAGCTAGAGCTGTTAAATGATCGATACCCCCCAAAAAACAATAATCCACGCTACTGTCTTCATCAATGTCAAATCCGTGTTAAATCAAACTAATCCGACTCAGTTTCATCCATGAATGTTAATCTGTGTCTTGAGTTTGGTCGGTTGTTATTGCAGAAATCCATTTTTAACCGGAGTTCACAAACCTTATAGAAGATGTAGTCGCTCATTCTGTTGGCGATTTAACCACGCGGCTCAGTGCTTTCTCCTTCGCCTTAACGTTGGTTAAATCGCCAACAGACTGAGCGCACTACAGCCTGCTATAGTGCGGCACTATGCAGTAAATGAGGAGTTAGGGACTAGGGTGGACTTTGGTACAGTATATGGCCTCTCTATCACCATCTCTCTGCCCTCCCTCATCATTACCCTCTCTATCTGCATACACAATTAAATCCTGTCCCTTCTAAATCTTCCTTCAGCCGCTGTGCCGTGAGTCTGGGGGAATCTCCTCTGACCTTTATTACCGCTGCGTTTTACTGCCTGACTTTACGGCTACACGTCTTTAATAAACTCGTCAGTGGAGTTACTGTCGGGGACTGAGTGTTACCTGCGTAATAAAAGTACAAGGGCACTGTCTCATACCAGAGGTGGGAATATGCAGTGACAATTATTACGGCGGGAAATAAAAAGGAAAGATCTCGAGGCGTTTATGACGAGATAAGACGTTTAAACAGGAGTTCAGGGACATGGACATCCAAATTGTGACATGGGTGAAGTGCAAAACTGTGCGTGAAAGCTGATTTCGACACGATTTTTGGTGTTCAGCTTCACAATGCTTCTGTGTTTACAGGGGGAATCATGAGGCACAATTAATCTACTGAGGCGGCACGGTAGCGCAGCAGGTAGCGCAGCAGTTAGCGCCTCCGATTCACAGCTAGAAGGTCCCGGGTTCAATTCCCACCTGGACGGGGCCTTTCTGTGTGGAGTTTGCATGTTCTCCCCGTGTCTGTGTAGGTTTCCTCCGGGTACTCCGGTTTCCCCTACCACTAAAAACATGTACAATAGGTGAATCCTCCAGCCAGGTGATTCTGACCATCAGCTTGGCTCCACATCATGGAGATGGGTCCCCGGGCGCGGCACTGCCGTCGACCACTGCTCCTTACGGTTGCCTCAGTGGCATCGAAGGATGGGTTAAATGCAGAGGACAAATTTCCCTACGGGGACAATAAAGTATACAAATACAAAAATACAAATACTCACAAATGTACGGTCACAGGGAGTTCTGACATGTTTGACAGTGGGTGGTATTGCTTCAGAGGTTAGAGCAGGATGTCATATCGGAAGGTTGGCAGTTCAAATCCCAGCTCCTGCAGGTGCAGACTGTTGTCATGTCCATGGCAGAAAAGGGCTGTTCAGGTTGTCATCTGTACTGGTACTTTAAGTGGATGTTTCGCCCTTCTCCACAAATGCTGTCAACATTGGAAAGAGGGATTTGACTTAGTCATTGGCAGTAATTTTGTTCTTGTTTGAGAGTCTAATTTCTAGAAATATGTCCATGGGGGCAAGATATTTGCACTTAATGCTTTAAGTGTTTTAGTTTATTTAGTTTATTTAAAGTACATTTAAAAAATATATATATAGTTTTGAGTGTACATACAGTGCCTTGCGAAAGTCCTAATACACCTTGAACTTTTGCACATTTTGTCATGTTTACAACCCTAAACATAAATATTTTATTTTGAATTTTTTACTGAAAGTTCACACACAAGTAACAGACAACTGTGAAGTGAAAGCAAAATGATACATGATTCTGTTATTTTTCTAAAAAAGAAAAGTGAAAAGTGGGGCGTGCATAAGTATTCATACAGCATTTTCTGAGTGCATGAAATTGCCTTTATAACATTCCTAATGACTGCAGAATGTTCACACCTTGCCCTAACCATTAAATAGAGGCCACCTGTGTGTAATCTACTCTCAGTATAATTCCAGCTGTTCTGTGAGGGCCTCAGAGCTATGGTCAGAGTGTATTGGTCACTAAACAACATCATGAAGGCCAAGGAGCTCACCAGAGAGGTCAGGGATAAAGCTGTGGAGAAGTTTAAAGCAGCGTTAAGTTATACAAAGATTTCACAAGATTTGAACATCTCACAGAGCACTGTTCAATCCATCATTCAGAAATGGAAAGAGTATACAGTATCAGTATCACTGTGAACTTACCAAGACATGGCCGTCCACCTAAACTAACAGACCGACCAAGGAGAGCACTGGTCAGAAATGTAACCAAGTGCCACAAGATAACTCTGGAGGAGCTGCGACGTACTGCCGCTGAGCTGGGGGAATCTGTACATGGGACAACTATAAGTCGTACTCTACACAAATCTGGCCTTCATGGACGAGTGGCAAGAAGAAAGCCATTATTGAAAGGAGGCCATAAGAAATCCCGTTTGAAGTTTGCTAGAAGTCATATGTAGGACACAGCTACCATGTGGAAGAAGGTGCTTTGGTCAGATGAGACAAAAATTGAACTTTTTGGCCCAAATGCAAAACGTTATGTATGGAGCAAACCTAACACTGCTCATCGTCCTGAGTGCACCATCCCCAGTGTCAAATATGGTGGGGGGAGCATCATGCTATGGGGCTGATTTTCCTCAGCGGGGACTGGGAAGATTGTAAGAATAGTTGGGAAAATGGATGGAGCCAAATACAGAGACATTTTGGAGGAAAACCTGTTTCACTAATTAACAACATGATGATGGAAAAACAAAAAGTGCTACTACAGACTTTCAAACACACAGCATCCTTCTGAACTATTTATTGAATGGACTTGTTGTGGCTGTGAGTGATCCCATCAGCAGCTAATGCTGCACCAAAAGTGTGTCCTCTGCTCAAACCATTTAAGCCAGAGCGATCCCAGACTGTCATATCAAAGTAAAGGTGTTAAGCTGTACGTTATTTGTCCTCTGCCTCTTTTGATGCCACTGCAGCGCCCAGGAAAACATCTCCAGATGTGAAGCTGGGCTAATGGTCGGAATGACCTGCTGGAGGATTAACCTATTGTGCATGGTTTTAATGGAAATGGAGAAAAAAATGGGAAATGCAGCACATTTATTTATTCATTTACATCGCCAAAGTACCAGAAGGACCAGAAAACATCTGTGGTTTAGTGAGCGGAAATATGGTGGGAAATAGACACTTGTGGTGAAGCTTGAGGAGGCTGTGGTGCTGTTGTGGAGGAAGAATGAAGCGGAAACACTGGGGAGGAAGGGCATGTATGAATGAATGGTGGCACATGGTCCAAAGACTTACAAAGAGCCACCAACGTTATACCAACAAATACTTGTCTAAAACAATGCACTTTGATAGTTGCCCTTTATGGTCGTATGAACGTTTTGCTTAAAAAGTCCATCATTCTCATTTCAATGTAGAGTTTGGCAAATCCACGCTACATCCTTCTGTCTAAAATCACGCTCTAAAGGCACACCGTCTCACTCTTTTAGATATTTATTACTGCAACGTTTCGGTCAAAGGACCTTCAAACATTACATTAAATAAAAGTTCATCATTAAGGCCTCTTGGGCTAAGGTTTTGTAAGTCAAAATCCATAACGCCTCTCGTTGTTTCAACACACAATCATGGTCTCCTCCTCGACATGGGGGCGGCACCTGCTCGATCCCTCAGAAGCGCAGGGATGAGACATCGTGCCCCGATTGGTTGAAGTGGACAGCAACTGGCGAGTCCTAGTCCTGCCGTCTTATAGCACTTTTGTGTTCGCTTATTCGTTGTTTTAATTTCCGCGTGGTCTTACCAACATAAGCTAGTCAAAGGAGTTGGCTCGGGAAACGTAATGGTCAGCAGGGGGCGCTGTGCATGCTTACAGCCACGGCATCATCAGTGGCACTGGGAAAGTCAGCCTGGAAAAGTTCACTGGTTTCACGCAGAAAAACAAACCTCTGCAGTAGCAGCGTTAGCAGCAGCGGCCTCCATCAAACAAAGACGGGGAAGCGTTGCATAATAATGAGAGAGCACGGCGTGCGCTATTTCTCTGACAAAACAAGACTTTTTCAACCCGAAAAACTGATCGACAATTGTAATAGGGGTTTGTATAAAACTGCCTTTTTTGTGTGGCATTTGTTTGCTAAAGCATGTGTCAACAACACAAACCAAAGCAGCGGTGCCTCCTCCTCCACGGTGTTTACACAGTATGTAAATACACAAAGACAAAGTCACGCCCCTACTGCACGCTCCGAAAACTCCCAAATCAAGCCTTTTGAACCTAAAAGTTTACGCTTTTAAATATACCAATACTGCTAGCTTAAACATGTAGAGGCTTCTTCGTGATCTCAACTGAACGATAAGGCAAAAAAGCGAAAAATCACCAATTTTCAAAAATGCTCCTCTTCCTCAATTTGTGGGAAACTGAGTCAGTCGACTTGTGTCCCTGGAAACCACGGCGGGTCACATATTTGCACCCGAATCCTCCTGCATCTAGAGTTTCCTTGGAGTTTCCTCCGGCCCGTCGCCCGTGACAGATCTCCCCCTGAACTCCCCCACCTGATGAAAATCGATCCTCGCCGTTTGGACCCGTATGGCGCTGATTCTTCACCGCTGTGCTCCTTGTGTTCTCTCTGTCCCGGGGCCCGTGAAGGGAAATGCCATCGGGGCGGCTCCAGTCTGTACCAAGGTCGATACAAACGTTATTTAAAAGTGCATATTGATATTCCACGCTGACTGGCCGCCCACTTAGGCCGCGTAGGCTCGGAGCGGCGGCTGCAGTGCACTGTCACTCCCTGTTTTCAGGACTCTCGGTTTGGTCATGATTGGTCGCCCGCAGATCTGTCAAACTGACATCTTAATGCAGAGTCAGCAGTCCGGCGCCTCGCAGTTTTCCCTATGATTTGGTGGAAATGGGAAGTCAGTTTGAATGTGCTTTTCATTTACAGCCGTGCACAGGTGGAGGAGGACTGCATGTGGTGGCGATGGTGTGTTATGTTCTGGTCACTGGGTTTCAACTCGTGGTGCCACGGGTTGAACATCTACATAATCTACAGGTATACCAGTGGTTCACAGAGTCATCTGCAATTCATTAGTTTCAATTAGAGATGATTTCAGCTTTGTTTTAGTGATGCGTTTATCCATTCAGGAGTTGGATAAGAATTTAGGCACCTTTACCTTGAGCTTGGCCTGGTGGTACTTGGAAGGTCATATATTTTTACGAGGAGGTACTTTTGAGAACCACAAATCCATATAATAGAGTTTTAGGGAATATAATCCAAATATAAATGTACTCATGTGATGTGCTTTTTAATTACTATGACAGTTTGAATCTTTCAAAACATTGAACCATTGTCAGTACCTGGTTTAGACCCAGGCTGTTCCTTAAACCATCAACAGTAAGCTTAACCTTATATTACTACTGATCTCATATTAGTAAATCATGGTTTAAAATACCTGAACTGTTGGGTTCAGGTATTTTCTTCACATGTATAGTCTGATGTTGGCCCTATGTTCATCATATCATGGCAAGTCCTGACACAAATGAAGAAGCCCACATTGAGTCAAAAAAAAGTTCCACTCCTGCTGTTTGTTTCTGTTCAAAAGCAGGACCGTCTGGAACTTTACTCACAGCCGAGCAAATCTGGAAAAGTTTTATATCGATCCAGTCACAGAGCACGTTGTCACGACAGGAACCCCATCAAATATTTTCTTAAATGTACTTAACAAGAATCTACTTGCTTCATCGTTTCTCAGAGGATTTTCTTCTTGTTGCCGTCTATCGAATATGTTATACAGAATATATTTGATTTGAAACAGCCGTTCCGCGTTTGTGTTGATTTCTCCTATTTTAAAATCTGCACTGTCGCTAATGACCCCTTGTATCCTTACGTTTTTGTGGTAAAAGCAACATAGATCATTCACATTTGTCTTTGCTCTTCTGACCGATGCTTTGTAAAACCACCAACGTCCTTGTTTACAAAATGCACCGCATGTCATTTGCCTCATATCCGGCTTTTCTCTGGTTGATCAATCACAGCCATCGGGAATTCGACTAAATCAGCCCTGATCCCAGATACACGAGGAAAAGAGTGCATTCTGGCTGGGTAGGCAAACAGAATATTGTTGTGTCCTTGGGCAAGACACTTCACCCTCTGCCTTTGTGAGTGAGTGAGTGAGTGAGTGAGTGAGTGAGTGAGTGAGTGAGTGAGTGAGTGAGTGAGTGAGTGGTTTGGGGTGATGGGAGGGGCCGATGCCGCAGATTGGCAGCCTCCCTTCTAACAGTCTGTCCCCAACAATAGTAGCTTAGGTCAAGGTCAAGGTGAAATTTATTTATAAAGCACAGTCATCACTGCCCCAAAGTGCTGGACAGAGTGCAATAATACAAAACTACAACAAACACAACAATATATAAAACACGATAAGAAAAGTGAAAAATTAAACAGTGAAAATATGAAAAATGCTCAGCTCATCTCGTGTTAAAAGCCTGTGCAAAAAGATGCGTCTTTAACAAAGTTTTGAAGCTCTCAACTGAAGTAGCCTGTCTAATGTTCAGAGGGAAGGAGTTCTAAAGTTTAGGGCCTGCTCCTACTTTTTAAATGAGATCTTGGACGGTCCAGCAAACATTGGCCCGAGGATCGCAGAGCTCTGACAGGGGTGTGCAAAGGCAACAATTCAGATAAACAAGGTGGTGCCAGTCCATGGATGGATTCAAAAACAAAGCAACAGGTGAAAAGAAGACAGAACAGGAGTAATATGTTGTGTGGCTCCCGTGAGCAGGTGTGCTGCCATGTTTTGGACCATTTGGAGTCTGTGAATCGACGACAGCTTTAGTACTTTGTAATACAAAGAATTACAATAATCCAAACGAGTCATGATCAGTGCAAGGACAACTGGTTCAAACTGGTTTAAAGGCAAGTCGCGCTTTACCTTACTTAGAAGCCTAAGTTGAAAAACACATGTTTTTACTACTGCGTGTATCTGTTTTTCAAACTGAAATGAACTGTGAACATGAAATCCAAGACTTTTGGCGGTTAAACAGCAGTGAGACCCAAGTGAACCAAGGACACTGCCAGTGAGGCCAGGCTCACCAAAAACACTATCTCAGTCTTTTTCTCATTCAAATTGAGAAAATTCAGCGACATCCAGTCTTTGACCACTTTAAGACATGTCACTAAGAATGAATAATGACTACAGTGTAGCGCTTTGAGAAGCTTGTCAACACAGACTGGTAAAGTGCAATACAAGTGTAAGTCAAGTGTATCAACTGTTGCATCATCCATTCATCCTGTGACCCACCTTTGAGAACCATAATCTGTAGGTTCTATCCATCAAGTCAAATCAAGGTGGAAGGGTGTGAAAAGCAGGGAGAGACATCCTGCAAATAGTCAGAGCCCAGCCTCAGGGACAGAGTCTCAGAGACAGAGTCTCAGAGTATGTCCCTGTTTCCAAGTGAAATGGAAAATACAGTCCCTTTTACTGCCTGTGAGCTGGTGAAGCATCATGGGATACCTTTTATGCCATAAAAGTAGCAGGAAGGCCTTTGAAGAGGCGTGTTGAAAGGCGGCCGGAGCGGCGCAGACGTATGTGGATTATCGGCACAGTGTGATCATGAATAAGCCATGAGCAGCAGTGCACGGATGTCCCGTGTGAATCAGCTGGTCCGCGAGTACACGCCGTGTGTACATCCACTACATGTAACACAGTAATGCCTGTCGGGTCTGTGAGGGAGGACGCCACAGACACGGGCTGAGTTATTTCCCAGGTTTACTGCAGCTTCAGATGCGTACAACTGTGGCATTTAATCATATAGACCAATGTGACTTACTGTATGGTGAAGGATAGCATCACTTTAGCTTTCTCTCAGAGGGAAATGAGGCCATGCAGCACAAAGACAACTTGAATGCTTGGGTTCATGTGTTTATTTTTGCAGTGGTTTCTTTGCAGTGAATCGAAACACCGCTTTAAAGATAATAAAGTCTGAAAATAACAAGAACTCTTAAAAAACGTTTCAAATTCGGTGTCAAATTCTATTTTGTTTTTACTTAAATGACTTTCAGAAGAGGATCATTTGATACTTTTGCTTATAAAATTGTCATCTGATACTTATTTTTTCTCAAGGGAACCAGCAGCATTTACTGCTTTAGCATTATTGCAATCCTCCTTGAACATTTCTCAATCCCCAAAACTCAATTACTTTCAAGCCAATTTGATCCAAAAAATTGACCAATTCAGCCCAATTATGACCAGATCGCTCACATTTTGATACAAGCACACAATTTGACGTAAATGTTGCCTGGAATTTGTGTTTTAGGAAAACCCATTAGCTGATCAAATTATTTTGTTCCAACTCACCTTTTGGACCTAATTCATTCAAAAGACTTTGACACTGACGGGATCTGGAACCAAACCTCCTGACATGATTGGGATAATAATTCAACTGTATTGAATTCCTCATTTCCGAAATACATGTTAGATCACTTTGTGCAGCTGGCCTCAAACAAGAGAGAATGGCTGCAAGTTGGTAGCCTGGCTAACGCCAGACTGCTGTGTGCGCTCGAATCTTTTCGAACTTCACAACAGCCTGGGGACCATGGCCGACATTTTTCCATGGATTTGGGCACCAATCACAGAACGAGGAGGGACAGTAAGACGATGACGCGCTATTTGACATAAAGCTTGTAGTTTGTTTAGGGATAAAAAAAATTAAAAAATATTTACGGATCCGCAGCAGACGCGATGCCATCTTTCGATCAAGCTTTAGAACGTGTTCTAAATAGTTTAGCTCAAACGTTTACAGCAGGTACGTCATACGTCATCTGATACCATGATACGATTGGCTATGGCTACGTGCAGACGCATGAGAGACATTCGTAGCGCCCAATAAACGGCTATGAACAATCGTGAACCACACCTCTCCTACGAGAAAATGAATTGGTGGTCCCCAGACTAAATATCACTTGTGATTTTAGTCTGGCGTTAGCCAGGCTAGCAAGTTGGGACAAACGTTAGTCAAACATCATAAAAGCATAATAATGTATCATGTTGGGTCATGCTGCTAGGCCAGCTCTCTATGGGACAGTCATAACCTTGATTTCATATTAAATAAATAGGCTAATCGCTAATGCTAACGTGACTAGTGCCAACGTCCACAGCAGCTTATAAATACACACACTGAGGACTGTTTAAAAAAATTTGGAGGCTGGAGTGCTACTTGGATGTAAAAGAGTATAAAACTTCAGTGCAGGGATCAGTTTCAGCAAAAAAATTAAATAAACTGAGGCACTCCAAAAGTAGAAATATTAAAAAGCCTTTATTAATACATGGCTAGATGAGATAAAATCATAGCCAACGCGTTTCGGCTCTAGGCCTTCTTCAGGGCAAGCTAGAGATGGCTGCCTCTGTACAGCTATAAGCTTACAGCATTGGTCACATGTCCCAAGTGTGTTGGTCAAAGGTGGGTGTGTTCTTTGTCACCTGGTACATAGAATACAAAACATTAAAATATGTACAATGTATAGTATAAAACACTGTGAGGACTGGCTCTGCACTTGCTAAAACATCATTGTTGTGAGGAAACAGCTGTAATCGGAGCTGAAGTAGTCGCATATTAAGTAGCCATGTGCACCGGGTGCGTCTCAGTCATTCAGATTAATCCAATAGAACTGGGAAGGCCTTTCTACGCCAATAGGACTGAAATACTGCATCTGCTGCTGTTTCAAATGCTGGAACATACAGGTTTATGCAATGGCCGCTGGCTGCTCTGCTTTATGACCTAATTTTCCTAAACTTTCTACAGCTAGATATACAGCGGGGTTAGTTACACTTAAAGAAACCAGGCTGGTTTTCATAAGAACATTTTTAGAAATCTCGTACTAATGAGGGCCTGACTGTTAGCATTGGAGCTGCGCAGCTATGACCAGTGAAGATCCCGCCCTTATGCCCTTTTTAGGAACATGCTTCGTCAGAGCTGGGGAGGAGGAGTCTGTAAATCCGCCATTACTTCCCCTCGAACGTGGTCATTATGGTAAACGGGGAGGAGTGAGGAATGACGGTCTATTAATAATATGTCTGTGTCTCTCTTTCTTGTTTGCGCATGCACAACCCCACTCAACATTCAATCCAATCCACTTCATTTATATAGCACATTTGATAGTTGTTTATAAGTGTTTCCAAAGTGCTGCACATACGATCACAGTATAGAGGAATCAAACGATAAACTCAAGTGAAACCAATCAACTGAAGACATTAAATAATTAAAACCACAAATAAGATTTAGTAAAACAATAATTGAAATTGAAAAAACAATGAAATAAAATATCTCAGAAAAGCCTGGGTTTTAAGACAAGACTTAAAACACTCCATTATGGGGCTGTTGGACGTGGAGTGGCAGAGTGTTCCCCCTTAGGAACCACAAGATGGAGCTGGCATCGACCAAGCGGGAAATTCGGAAGTGCAATGTTTAGTTGTTAAACAGACATTAACACATACACATAAAAAAGCTGCTGGGTTACTGTGATGTAACGGACGAGACACACCACTGTCCAAAAGAGCACAGGAGTACCGTAATGTCTGTATGACGGTGTCCCCTCTCTCCTCCAGGCTCTGAGGTGGAGCGCAGCCTGTGCTCCCCCGCGCCCGCCCCAACCCCGGAGCCCTGCCAGGTGCCCTGCCCCAGAGACTGTGTGCTCAGCGACTGGACGGCCTGGTCCTCTTGCTCGCAGACCTGCTCCAGCAAAACCATCGAGGGCAAACAGATGAGGACGCGCTCCATCCTGGCCTACAACGCCGGGGAAGGTGAGGCTGTCACACGGGACCACTGTTAGAAAACCCTCTCTCAAATAATGCTGGAATAATGCAAGGATTAAGGCGAGAGACAGCAGGCGAACACAACGATTATTCACGCAGTGGTCAAGTTTGAGCTTTTTAGCTCAATTTCCCTTTACGGTGTTTTTTTTAGTTAGTGTTTTGTCGACTCGCGCATTGAATTTAGTCTGAAATCGCTCCAACATGGCCGCGCTCTGCTGTGTTTCCCATGGGTATCCATTCACAAAATACTGACATACTGGAATCCTACCCGACGACACACTGTAATCCAAATACGGTCATTACCTTTGTGGAAGACGCCAGGTGTTAAAGTCCGCAGGGATAAACACACCAAACGTTACAAATCTGTTTTCTCCAAATGAGGTTTTCACTCACTGTTGTTTTGTGGAGATGTTGTTACAGACTCTAAACTTTACAGGCTTGGACAAGATTTTTGGATGTTTCCATTCCCTGATTGTTTTGCCTGATTACTGAGCTTTAAATCACCAGAAAGCAAGGCAATATTTGAACTGTGCCAATTTTTTTCACTAATAACTACTTTATTTGCCTGTAAATCTGTGATGGACTCATTTTTGCTTTAAAAACGTCCTGATGGGACGATAGAAAAGATTACTGTTAAACTAACTCTTAAAGGCAATGTTTTATGGCCCAATTGCTTTACTTATTTGACTACATACAATAGAAAATGTGGCAGTATGATTACTGTTTAGTGACTGTTTACCGTTACATGAACGATCAGAGTTCCTCAAACACTAGATAGAACTATTTATTTGAGTGATTTTTTGAGTGATTATTTACATTATGTACATTAATACTGTAGCAGTGCAGAAAATAAATAAAATCAAAATGAATTTACATTCCGGTTACCGTGATACAACATAACACTTTACATTACAGATTCCTGGATTACACAATTATAATTGTCCACATTAACTTTACGTACAGCAGCTTTGCTAAAGAAGAACATTCATGTTTAACAAAAGAAAATCACGTAATGATTACAAGACTACCAAAGTAAGAATACACTTTTCAGCAGATTAACAACAATAAATATATTTGTTGTTGAGCTCATGTGTCGACCTATTTATTAAAGGATTTAGTTGCAAAAAGGGGTTTTGGATTGAAAGACTCTGTATTTGAATCGATTAAAACACCACCACTACTTTGCAATTGATAAAAATAAAACCAAACATTTAAACCTGGCTCCTCCTATTTATAATTCCGTTGCTGAAAATAATGGCCATTTTGACACATAAAATAACAGAAAACTTCAACAACAATACATTTTTCACATATTTCTGCCAGTAATCTAGAGTAAAAGTGTCATATACTGTATCTGAATAGTTCCCCCGCTCACCTGCAGCGTCTCTCCTTTAGTAAAACACCTGCACACTCACTTCATAAATGTAGGGGGCGTCATAGAGTGTAAAAAAGAAGTCGTCAGAAAAACAGCAGAGAAAGCACAAGGTCGCGCGCCCGGCCTCACGTCCATGCAGATGATAGGCTTTAGTCATGGCTGTCCTCTGCTGTCACGCCGCGGATGTGGTGATTTCACACTCGCCTGCCTTATCTCCGGCGCTGCCCTTATCTCCCGCTGATTACTCCTGTGTGTGTTTTTTTGGGACAGCCTTTGACTCCGTATCGCGCCTCGCATCAGCGCCTCGCCGCCGTGTGTCTGTCATGTGTCTGACTGCCTTTCATGTTTTATCTCACAGTCACGGCGATGGTGGTGGCCTGGATCACCGTCATGGAGGGTAACCTTTGGATGAGTGACTGTAGCGACATGTGTGTTTGTAGCATGTAGTAAACACGCTTTAGCCGACTTTACTGAGCGCACGCTGGAGGCACACTGCGGAGCACACGTTTGGGACGAAAGGAAAAAGACTGAAACAAACGTAAAATATAAAGAGTGTTAGGGTCAGGGAAGACACTCATTCTTGTATGTTACAGAACATACAGTAATTGGACATGCTGCCATTTTGTTCCTCATAGAATCTGTAAAAATGTACATACAGGACATTCGATAATAATAATAATTCTTCTCTAAAGTATAAAGAATTTAACAGTTATTACAGGCCGACTTCTGAAGGTTCTGCTGAAGTTATGATCCTAAACTGGACAAAAATATAAATGCATTTTGGCCTAATTTTTCAGGACATGAAACCCATTCCTCTCAATTGTTGTTCACAAATCTGTCTAAATCTGTGTCAGTGAGCACTTCTCCTTTATCGAGAGAACCCATCCCCCCTCATACAAAGATGCTGATTAGACCATGTGAATATTGCACAGGTGTGCCTTAGGCCAGTGGTTCTCCAGTGTTATGACTTTTGGACCCGCCATTACCCAAGGATGCTACGACCCAAATACAAATGTAATTTGTCATATATCGTATAAAATATAGTATTTTTAACACAGGTTTTTATTGAACAAGCAGTAGATATGCCTTTAAGATTGAAATTATTTCTTCCTCACCACTAAAAACATGTACAATAGGTGAATCCTCCCCACAGGTGATACTGACCAGCAGCCTTGCTCCACATAGAGATGGCTCTGCGGTCGCCCACTGCTCCTGACGGGTCGCCTTAACCTTAAAGCCACACCGCATAGAACTTTACTCAATAAATAAAATTAAAATACAAGCATTTATTTTATGACAGATATTTTCATCATTGAAAAATACCTCATAAATGTAGAAACAAACATGTGCCTTTGCTGTGAGCGGCTCAGCTCACCTAAGACATGACTGTAACTTTCCCGGGAGTGGGTACGTCTCCGGCTCATCTCCATGGAGATGTGACTAAAATCAGCAGAGTTTGGGATTTAAATATGTTATGTCCTTATCCAAATCCATTCTTTGATTACCCACTGCAGTAATGTGTCGAGCTGGTCATTAGGAGCATGTTTTTTACTGATGGCAACAGTATAGTCCAAAATGTTACGCGGTGTCCCTTTAAAGTGCATATGGCAGGTTTGAATGCTTTTGAAAATATGACCTTTTTAGATGGAATAATAATTATCATTTTATTCCAGTGAAGCAGCAATTAAAAAAAACAAAAAACTTAGGTTTATTTTCATTTGAATGTTTAAGTTGCTGACAGGAAGTGACATAGATAAAGGTAAAGTTCCATAGCATAGACTCATTTCCCATTGACAGAACATGGTTGGCATGGCAACAGTTTAAAATGGTTTGCCTCTATCTATGTCACTTCCTGTAAGTGTCCAATAAGGAAGTGAAACTATAAACATAACAAAACATGTCAAACTAAAGAAAACTGGGTACAATCTTTAGTACAATTATAAATCTAATTGTGTTTACTATGTTTTAGCAAAAAATGTGTCATATGCACTAACACCTGTGAGGGGCGATGGATTCTCTGACAAAGGTGAAGTGCTCACTAACAGACACATTTCTGAACGATATTTGGGAGAAATGGGTCTATTGTGTTGATAAATAATGTCTTTGAGTTCAGCGTATGAAAAATGGGAGCAAAAACAAAAGCGTTTGTTTAATTTGTGTTGAGTAACATCCTGGAAGGGCTAAAACTTCAGCAATGCACTTCATGAGCACTTCACCTGAAGTCAAAAACAATCGTGCTCAGGAAACATGTGAAGATCACAGCTCACTAAATGTGGGACACTAAAATGTTTTTGCCAATTCTCTGGCCAAAAAAAAAAGGTTTTCAATCCAATAAGCTTTACTTTCAGAGGGATCACATTATACATACAGTATTGCTCGTGTTGCTCCCAAACCCTTAGTGCAAATACACAGTAGTTCACAGTATGTAAAGCAATATCACACACATACGTACACATCAGGGAGACAATAAACACAAATTCAACAAGCGATGACTATAGGGAGGACTCAGCGCGACCTAAAATCTTACTGAAACTAAGCAAAAAGATAAAACCTAGTGTGTCTCCAGCTTTAGATGGTCGGCCCTTATGATATTTCATATATTTAGTGTAGAGTAACTGTAGTCCATTACCTTTCGACGGCCACACTCCTCTTTCGGTGTTGAGTGTTTCAAGCTGAAAGAGCGATGCTTTACCTCTCAATGATCAATGATCTGCCTCTCGTCCTAAAGAAAGAAATCATTTCCAACTCTTCACGCTTCATGTAAATGCATTTTCCACCACTGACCGTGCAATTTTAAACGAAGCTGTGAGGCGGCTCCTTCCTGTCGCTCCTGAATAAAGGCGGCGTTCAGGCTGACTCAGTCCTCTGTCTCCCGGTTACGCTTTTATATTTGATGCAAGCCGAGGTTCATAGACTTTCTTCAAATCTAAGCTAAAAATGTATTTTTTTCTTTAGCTGTGCACTTGAAACTGACAGCACTTTTAGTCAGTGCGGCATTGCAACCTTTCCCAAACCCCAACGCTTTCCCTCAACTTTGATCACCGCGAGGTCATTGGGTCTGAAGAGGGGCTCAGCTAGGACTGCTGCGTCTGTCCCCGCCCTCCACTCACTCGCCTGGGTCTGACTTTACAGCGAGCACCGCTCTCATTCCGCCTTCTGTCCGAGTCTCATTTCTCTGCTCTTGGATCCTTATTACACAAATGTCATTATAAGGGGTTTTATAATCTGCATATCCCGCAATTTGGTATCAGATAGGTTTGGGTTTAGGAACTCACTGATACCCATACCAGGAAAATCTGTGGTAGCGGCATAAAAGCCAAACCTAGTCACAATTCTGTTGAACCGGAGCTGAAGCCTGAGAGAAATAAACAGACACCCATCTGGTCTGTTCTCCTCAGAGCCTCTTTCAGGGCTCTGTTTTAACAAAGTCATGTGGACTCAGAGCCTGTTTGGAATGGAAGTTTATTTTTTTAGCGCTTTTCACATGACACAAGTCGCCCAAAGCGCTTCAGAGTGTCTGGGGATTTGGACTTCATCCACTCCACACACATTGGTAAGCTACAGTGGGTTGCATAAGTATCGGCCCCCTTTAACCTTTCAACATTTTGCCATGCTATGGACCATAAACATAAATATATTTAAGTGACATTTTATGTGAAAGACACACACTAAGTGACACACAATCGTGAAGTGAAATGAAATTGATACATGATGTTGAATATTTTTTATAAATAAAAACTGAAAAGTGGGATGTGCATAAGTACCGGCCCCCCTTTCCTTTTAGTGCAAACAATTGCCTTCAGAAGTTGCCTGATGATTTCTGAATGATCACATGTTGACCCAATGTCTAAACAGAGTCTACCTGTGTGTAATCTAATGTCAGTTCAAATACAGCTGCTCTGTGATGGTCTCAGAGGTCTGTTAAGAGACTATTGGGGAGCAAACAGCATCATGAAGTCCAATAACACACCAGACAGGTCCGAGATAAAGTTATTGAGAAGTATAAAGCTGGGTTAGGTTATGAAAACATTTCCAAAGCTTTGAACATCTTTCAAAGTACAGTTAAATAAACCATCCAGGAATAGAAAGAGTATGGCATCACTGCAAACCTACCAAGACCCGGCTGTTCTCCTAAACTTACTGACCGAACAAGGACAGCACTGACCAGAGCTGTTACCAAGAAGCCTCAACATGTTGAACACGGGCCGCAAACTATTAGGTAAATGCACTGACAAAAAATAAACTCAAGTGCAAGTTTCTCTTTGCCATTTTTTGTTACATAAAAGTAGTTCATTAAGTAAAACAGATTGGAGACCCCTGAGCCACAGTTTCCCCTGGGGCTGCACTCGTCTGCGCCACCACCTGGCCTATTGTACGTGTTTTTAGTGGTAGAGTAAAACCGGAGTACCGGAAGGAAACCTGCACAGACACGGGGAGAACATCAACACTGAGTCTCTTTGGTTAAAACAGCTAAAATGCAGAGAAAGGTTTTTGATAAAATAAAAATACATATATTGTTTTTAGCAGAAAAAACTATTGCAACTTTTGGACAAATGGCCATCAGGCATTTTATACCACAACAATCACAAAAATTGCCCGCAAAATCCTGAAGGGACTGAAAGGTTATTTACATGTTTAGTCGTCTATAAATGACTAAATGAATGAAAGCTGTCAGTCTAACAAACTTAATGATTTCCTGGAAAGTAACAGTCATCGATAACCTCGCTTTGGCCGGTACTGTATGGTCCTGTGAATGACGAAACATGAGGTCGTACGTTGTAGAAAACCTGCTAACCCTGTAGTTCAGACTCCTGTTGTGACGTCCATGTTGTAAGTTTTAGCAAAATGATCTTTTGCTGTGTTATGTGTTAACTTTGAATATGAAATTAAAATGTCTTATCTGTTTTATCTGTTTTTAAAGGACTTTCTCAAGTGCCAAAGTTTCCAGAGCTCTTTGGTAAATACACGTTTGTATAATGTAGTTGTAGAGAAGTTGATAAAGTAGTGTAGAACAGTAAGTGTATTCAAACAGTAGTAGTAAGCTGTACTTTCTCTGTACGGCACATGTACCAGAGTCGTTTTTATCCACACTTTTTCTAACTTGGCCAACAATATATAATTTTCTTTTAAGTGACAGAAGAAAAACATTTTACCATGTTACAGTGTTGTTCTCTCATCAAAAAGACATAATGAGCTTTGTGAACTTCCATCTCCATATTGAACAACAGTACTGAACGCTCAGTCTAACCTTTAGAAGACCGACTGTTTGAGCTCTGCTCGGTGCATGTCTCTGAAGTTCTGTTACAGATGTGATTCTTACAGGCTAAAGTCTGTGCTTTCCAAAGTGTCGAGCAAACACTTCCATGTTCTGGAGCTCATGCTGTCATTGCAGTTTGTCAGGCTCCATTCAGTCTGAGTCCGCCTCATCTCAGGGCACAGAAGTTTGTTTAATCCATATTTACTGCTTTGTTTTGTTTTTATCAAATCTACAAGGCCAAACGGGCACAAGCCTGAGCTGAGCTGCTTACATTTACTCCCGCCTGCTCAAAATAACCAATGACAGCGTGAGTTTGGAGGGACAGCAGCTGAAGAGTGTGACGCTGACAGGCAGGAAGAGCAGCCAATCATGTTCAGAACAGGAGACACAAGTACATCATACTGAGTACTGAGAGACAGACACAGCTGAGCACAGGTCTGTGCGCTGTGTCCCGGTACTCAGGAGAACGTACTCGGTTCAGCGAGGTGGTGGTACTGAGTACTGGTGAGTACTGGCCCACTTGAAGCACTGATTCAAAACTAAAATGTTTCTTAAACCAAATAAAAAAACATCACACAGCTGACTGTGGGCTTAATATTGATTTACGGTCAGAAAGTTTTACAAATTCACACACACTGCTCAAAAAATAAAGGGAGCACTTGAACCTCACGATGTAACTCCAAGTGATCCCTTTGTTTATACATTTCTCTTATGAAACTTAATCCAGTATTTGTGAAAGCAAGGTGGTCGGGAGTGCTGCACTGGGTCCAAGAAACGTTCTTTAAAATAGTAACTAAAAATCAGGTGCTCTTTCAGGATGAAAAACAAAATGAGTAAAAGATTTGCCTCAAATAGTGGAGTACATGTGGCAAAAAATCCGAGGCACTCTGATAACAATAAAAGTCCTTTATTGAGAGGGACGCCAACGCGTTTCGACCACAAACTGGTCTTCTTCAGAGGCTCTGAAGAAGACCAGTTTGTGGTCGAAATGCCACATGTACTCCACTATTTGAGGCAAGTCTTTTACTCATTAATCCAGTATTTGTTGGGCTCTATCTGGGCTGCAGCAGTAGTTTTTGCTGCTGTTTGTAATAGTGGAGATATGTTGACGTCAGAAAGAGCTTTTGCATCACATTTCTTCTGCAATTGACAGTTACCATTTGACATTGAACACAACAGAGAAGCCTCTGCGTGAGTAAAATGAACAGATAAAGGGCCAGGCGAGGCTGAAAAACAGAGCATTAGTGGATAGTTAAGATATATTTCATTTGTATACCTCGGAGACGTGCCAGGCCCACACTTCCTAGAGGAGCTAAACCTCTGACTGTGAAAAGAGCTGGTACAAATGACAAAACTCCCAGGTCTAGTGATTGAGGAATTAGTTGAATTAGTCGGTGGCTTTGGAGCAGCGTGGTATAAGTGGAGAAAAGTGTGAGCTGGAGTGGTGTTTACTCGAGCAGCAGAGGCTTCAATGGAAACCTTTCGAAGTGCGTGGGGAGGCTGCGCTAAAAGCTAATCATATGTTTAAACACAACAGAGCCTTAGAGTAATGCTTTAATGACTCTAATTAATAACCTCATTATAAGCTCTCAGTGATGTACAGAGCCCCAGTGTCTCTTCCGGTTTCCCCGTCTTCAGCGAAAGGCAGAGTAAGCCGGGCTCCTCTGAGTGAGTCATGAGCTCACCGCCGAGCGCCGTAATGAAAAAGCTTTTAGTTACTTTCCCATTCCCCCCTAATTCTCTCCGCACACGTTTCTCCCACTGAGGTCTTCACAGGCATCAGTCAAAGGCACTTTGCTTTGAGTGGAGTTTCAGTTCTTTTACAAAACAAAGGCATAAAGCAATGGCACGATGACCTGACTGAGTTTCAAATTAGATGTGCTATTCCATAAATACTGACAGGAACCTTTACAGACTCGAGACACGTGCACGGGAAAGCGCACTCTCGTCTATAACCAGTGTCATTAGTGGAGCCGATTAAGCTCACTTTATGCTTCAAGTGACAAATGCGGGCCTTGGTCGTCCAAAAATGGCCATTTTCCAATAAGCCAGGTGTCAGATCCCACTGGGTCACACACAAAAAAAAGACTTTTTGTGAGGTGTCTTTTGAGGTGAGGTGTTATTTTTTACTTACTGATTTATATATATATATTTTTTGCAGAATCTGAAATTACCTCAATTTTTCTGTCCCTGGTCGGGTTTTTGTGCAAAGTGGATTTTCCAATCTCTGTATTTCGAGGCACATGATTTTTCTGACTTTCTTTTACTGTTAAAGCAGTACTAAGTAACGTGTTTACCTTAATAAATCCTTTCTGTAGTCCCTCTGGGGGTAATACAAGTGTTAATGGGATGATTAGGGGGTCTTTCATCTCCCCCTGGTGTCTCTGGCCAGAAAACCATGCTTGCAACTTGACAGTCACCGGGTCGAAGCAACCAATACACACTATTAGAATCACGGAGAAGAAGCTAACAGGCTAACGGGCAAAGCTAACTGTGGGCTAGCGCCACTTTAAACAGTATTTACAGCCAAGTTTGAGTGAAAAAAAATATTCCCATTGTATAACTGGATGTACAACACCCCTCTCTGCCTTCACCTTTTCTGTCAGTGTAGTATTTACTCTCCCAGACATTTAATAAGTTAAAAAATCGTAACTTGCTAAGACACCTGCAGTTGCCTTTATGGCCTCTAGGGGCAAGAGTTACTTAGTACTGCTTTAATACCAACTTCCATGAACCTGGCCCCTGATCATACTCCAAAAATATGTTAATTGTTTGTGCTACGTTTGTGCTGTAAAACAATTCAGTTTGTGCTTTTTTTTTTTTTTTAGATATTCAAAGCTCATATTCAAAGCTCCAAAGTGGATACAAATGGTGTTGTTTGTTCCATGTCTGTGGTGTTTTGTGTTGTAAAGATTTCCGTTAAGCTGGTTGAAATTTTAAACTATTGCAAACATTAAAGCCTTGAGGTGTCCATGCATGTCCTCTTCTGAGGCGTGCGCTCGTGTCAGTGGTGCACGGCAGCACACACTGCATGCAAAAAAGATTCACCAATATCTCTAAAACGATAACGGCACAAATGAAAATGTGACCCATCACAGAAAGTGAGGACACAACTCGGTTTTGGGGCATTTTTAGTTGGACATAGATTCAGAAAGTGTAGTCTCCAAGCTGCCCAATGATGTGTAACACATGGAAATCTGATATTTGGAGAACTTGTGGGCATTTGAGGCTAAGCACTCAGAATATCTCTAAGCAGAGAAAACGGCTTCTAAAGTTTGTGCAGTTCTCACCTCTCTGCTGCGGGCACTCGTAACGATTGACATACTTTTTAAATTAAATTTACGTTTAAAGGGGGCCGAGGGGCCACTTTCTACAACATTTTCCATTATATTGTTTGGCATTTCTAAGAAGTGAACTTATGAAATATAAAAGTGCCTGTATAAAACTTTCATGAACTGTGACTAACACGCTTGTTTGTAAGCACAGCTGCTTTGTATCAAAATATCTGCACAAATACAAGTGATGTTCCAACTAACACAGTCTCCCCAGAATTGTAGACAGACAGGCTAAGGACAACACCCTTCGGCAACATTTTGGCTGAGGTATAAAAATAATGGCCCTGATTGAGCAAAACCAATGTGATCAAAACTGTCCTAAACCAGCTCACAAACGTACACACCATGTGTTGTAAACCTGTGTTATTACTGATGTCGTTTTTTTCCCCCAACTGTTATTTTTAATTGAAATGAACCTCTGCCAAATACAAGACCTTATCTTTTGTCCAACTTACTGGGAGTGGCGTTATTGCCGGAGGAGTGTTCTATGGTAGAGTTTGAATATAGCAAATGACCCAGTGTAGAAAGCAGTTTATGGCAAAATAACAAAACTGAGATGGGTGCTGTGAGTGATGTAACCAATAACAGAACCACTGTTAAAAAGTTATTAAGGCCTTTACTAACACACAGTCCATCTGTCCATGGACACCAGGGCGCGGGCAGTAGAGGTCTCCATAACGTCTCCAGGCCTCCAGTAGCTCCATCCCCCATTGCGGGAGGCGTCCACCTCCAGATACCTGGACAAACTGACAGAGCACATGCGCCACATGTTGCCATAGTCCAACTTGAGAAGCAGCACTGGCATGATCAAAGTACTGAGTAACCACCGCACAGGTGGAGTTCCTCACTCCGCTGCTGCTCGTGTTTCGCGTCATGGTGCTCTTGTCGGGTCGTTCCTTGCTCCTCCACCACTGTTGTGCTCGCGCCCTGCCTATTACACAGCCAGCCTCTCCAGCCTCGCGCAGCCAGTGTATTCTCCTCTGCACTCCGTTCTGTCAGCTCCGTCCGTTCGTTCCGCCCCGTGCACAGGTGCTGCCACAGCTGATGTGGGCCTGACATCCCGTTCCCAAGGCCACTCGAACATCTCCAGTCTTCCTGTACGCCACAACTGCGGCGGCCCATGCGGGCGTGGCTCCCCGTCCCCAGCTCTCAGACAACGTGCTCCTGCCTGTGTTGTATGTTCATACTGCACACCCAAGCGCAGGTGTGCAGATTGGGTCTTGCTCAGGATTGGGAAGGATTTCCCACATGGTTGGTTGTCTACGGCTACCACCTCATCTCTAAAAAAAACTGCTTCTCCACTTGTGCCCTGGTGTTATCATGCTCATTTTGGCTTTTGTATAATGGAGTGGAGGATTTTTGGCTGAATCTGCCCCACACTGACGAACCAAGGAGCTGGGAAAGGGTTCTGCACATCTGCCTTTATTCTGATCAGCTTGTATTCTTACCGTCTACAGAGAGGTCACGGAAAAGTGTTTAAAACTGAATTTACACTTTTTTCCCCCACACTTTTATTTTGAATCCAGTCCAAGTTTAGAACCTACTGATATCGGAAAAAAATTAAAGTGTTGGTGCTGTTGGTCCAGGGACAGAATTAGTGTCCAGTGTTTGCCCCATTTACCCCAATGTTTATACACATGTATACACATGTTTTCTCGTTTTCCCACATTTCATCCCCATTTCTGCTCATTTTTTAAATGACCAATATTTTTCCCAATTTTTTTCAAAATATTTTCCCCTATTTTTTCCATTTTTTCGCCAGTTTCTCCACACATTATTGTTCTGTTCTCTGGTTCTATATTACATTATTTTTGTATACGTATCGGAAAGAGTATCGTCAGGTATCATTATCGAAAACCAAGTATCATTAAAATATTGATATATTTCAATATATTGAAAAAATAAAAAATGGTACCCATCCCTACAGTCCAGTTACCTGCCCTGAAATGTAAAAGTTTTAAAGTTTGTTCTTAAGTACAGTACTTCCTTACTTTCCACCTCTGATTTGAACTTGTTTTACATTTTGTGCAGGTGGCGCTCTGTGTCCCAACAGCAGCGCCCTCCAGGAGGTGAGGAACTGTAACGAACACGCCTGCACCGTGTACCACTGGCAGACCGGGCCATGGGGGGCGTGCACCGAAGACCCCACCACCGCCGCAGCCTCGTCACCCGGCAACAGCAGCACCTCGAGGCCCTGCGCCATGGGGATCCAGACCAGGAAGGTCATCTGCGTCAGGGTCAACGTGGGACAAGTGCCGCCCAAAAAGTAAGTGACGATGGGATGTTTGCGACAGAAGAGGAACTGCTTTTTGAAGCCACACTGCACAATATTCAATAACAAGTCCAAGTTATCTTAATGGTCAATCATCATAGACAAAGGTTCTTGAGCTGTCATCCGTACTCTGAAGTTGAAGTGTTCTACGTTTCATCCACGAAGCTTTGTCATTGGCACTAATGATCCCCAGATCATCTTAAAGGGAAGAGAATTAGGATCAGGTTAGAGGATGTAGCGTAGCCACGTTGTGCAACGAGTTATTTCAAAATCCCGTCACGCCCAATCTGTCACTCTTTACTGCCTTTACTTTACCTGGACAGTCATTCAAATACTTAAAATATACAATATCTTTGCTATGGTACCCCACAAGATGTTATTAAGCCTCATTTACTGTATGAGACATTTCCATACACAGACATGTGCATCTTACCAGAAAGAGTGTCGTCTGCAAACTGTATCAATATTATGCAATTATTAAAAAATGTAATAAAACAGAAAAAAGGGAGAAAAAATCCCCTGATTCTGGCTTGGCTTTGCAAAAATATAAAGCAAAAGTCTACCGGGGCCTCGGCTGCTTCAAACCGTTCTACAGTGTCTCCAGAGTTTGGGGAAAAGTTTATTTTTACTCTTGTGCCGTTCGCCATAACACACAGCACAATGTCAGGATTTCTTTTTTTTCTGCCTATACCAGCGAGAGATTTTAAAATAGAAACAGAATGTGGAACTGACAGGAGCAGCCCACAGCAGCACAGGGACAGGCGTATCCTCGGTGCTCTGAAAAATCAATCCTGTTACTGTATAGAGACGACAAAAGCAGACGAGGGGAGACTCGCATGGAATGGACAAACTTGGAGTGTGTGTGTGTGTGTGTGTGTGTGTGTGTGTGTGTGTGTGTGTGTGTGTGTGTGTGTGTGTGTGTGTGAGTTTGTTTGCAGGACAACGAACGCAAATACCATTTTTGCTCCCATTTTTCCATGCGCTGAACTCAACACATGAAACTTTTTCTATAAACAAAAATACCCATTTCTCTCCAACATTGTTGACAAATCTGTCTAAATCTGTGTTAGTGAGCACTTCTCCTTCCCCCTCACAGCTGTGGCATATCAGCTGCATGAATATTGCACAAGTGTGTCTAAAGGGTCTATCTCACCGGACTGGAGACTAATTGGAGACTAAAGACAACTAGAATCACCGCTGGTCACGGAGATGTCTCCGAAATGTCCCCTGGACATAAGGCGAGACTCCAGGTAGTCTTGGTGAAAACAAACAGGTTTGAGCCTTATTCAAGTCTCCGAGAGGTCTCCGAGAGGTCTCTTCGCAGTTGAGGAGACATTGCGAACACTATTTGTTGTCCTCAACCTGTGAGACGTTTCTGTGACATCCCTGCAATGTCTTTGAGACCAGTTGGATACCAAGGAGATCTTTAAGAGACGTAAATGTGACATCACAGACAAGTCATGGAGACATCTGAGAAGAAGCAAATGAGAAGACGTCTCAGAGACACTTGGGCTCTGACATTTCATACTTTATGTAAGTGGTTCCTAACCTTATTTGTCTCGCCTACCTCATTTACACTACCCCTACCTCAAGAATCCTGACAATATTTGATTTAAGTGATCAACTAAACTAGAATGATTCAGTACATAACATTTTACACAAAAACATAAAAATGAACTTATAATAGTGAAAACATTTTCAGTTTCATCTTAAAAAAAAAGGTGAACCTGGTTAAGAAACACTGTCTTAGGTTGTCTACAATAAAAGGACACTCTGAAATATTGGAGAGGTTGCTTTATTTGGGAGGTCAATAAAGTAACACTGACTAAATTAGCCCGAGGCTACAATCCAGTGTAGCTTGTTCATTAACATGCACAGTCCCTTCCAAATAAACCAATAAACAAGCAAAAGTGGAGATGTTGTCAGGGTGGAATGGAAATAATTGTGTGTACTTCAATATGCCTGGGAAAAACACGGCACAGAGCGCGGCCAAGTTTGAGGGAGTGCGTCAGAATATCACCAAATGCGCATCGTAAAGAGAGAGTTTGGTCTGTTTTTTACTTTGCCGTTAAAACAAAACTGGAAAGGGAGAAACAAACATTTAAAAAATGTAACTACTCCAAGCAGCTCAACACTAACAAAGTCGTATACCCACTTAAAGCTTTGGCAAAGGGCACTCTATACAGACTGCACTACATGAGCCGTCCATAAATCATGATAATGTGGTGGTCGGCTCGCGTGTACATTACACTTGATAATGCCGTGTAGGAGCCAGCTCAGCACTTTTTGAGGCCGAGTTAGAGTCATCCTTCACTCAGCCCCACTGTGCATACATCAAACCGGCTGTACACCATGACTAATGCCACCAGCTGTACGGCCCATCCTCCGCTGGACTTTAATACACCGAGAGGTATTAGGAAAATCACTCCACGCACTCGTATTTCATCTACCGCCACATATTTGAAGTCATACTGCATTAGCCACAAGTACGGCGCTGTTTTTAACCATGAATCGGTCAAGCATTCATAATCATTAAATGTTTTAATGTGCGAGGAAAAGGGTTCAAAATGGCATATTTTACCATGAGACAAATCTGAAAAAAGGATAGAGTCATGTTTAAAAAAATGGATTTGATCGACAGAGAGAATTTTGGACGAATATGAATAGGCTTTGTCGGAAACTAAAATGGTGCTCCTTGAGGGCACCTAGAGTTGATGTACTACTGGTCAAAAGTTTAGAAACGCTTTTTTATACAATGATTTTTTATTTTATTTCAAGACGATTCACATTGTAGATACTCACTGAAGGCGTTCATTTATGAATGAACACATACGGAATTCAGTTTTAAATATAAATTCACCAAAATAGCTACCCATTGCTTTGTTAGATGAAGGTTCTTGAGTCATCTTCTGTTGAAGTGTGGGACTTTTCGCCTCTCATCCAAAAGGCTTTGTCAGTAACAAGTTTTTCCAGTTCTCACGTGGACCAGACAAAGACCACTTCTTTGACTCCTCTTTCAAACCATTGTTTTTCTTTAGCTAGAATTTTGACCTCACTGTCATCAAAGGAGTGGTTAATGGCTTCAAGATGTAGGTGGACTGGGGACTTAGGGTCGCTACAGCCTTCTCTACGGTGCTGGTGAAGTCTTTTTGTAGCTGTTGTTTTGTTTTTCCAATGCAATGCTCTTTGCACTCCTCTGCACTGACTAGAATAAACCGCATTGCTCTGTTTGTGACTGTTTTTGCTTGGAAACCAGACTCGCCGCTGTTCCAGTGATTGAGTCTGGTGACGGTCGCATCAACTACATTTCCACAGCGGAACATACGCAAGCAAACAGAAAGCGGAGTAACCAATCAGCGAAGGGCGGGCGTCTGCCATTGATGTGGTGTTATTAGTGGTTCTGTGTTAGTATTCGGACAGGATTATGATTCACCTACTGTCGATGTATTTTTGATCATTTACCGCCGATTGGAAAAAAGATCTCTCTCTCTCCCATGAGCCATCCGTAGATTGTTATTGACGGGATTTACGCTGCTCGTGAACAACACGTGATTGCAAATAAACGAATCTGATGCACGGGCTCGTTTGAGTTTTCTACTGCCGTCAACCAGGGCGTAGGTCCCAGACTGATATCCCTCTGTTTAACAAATACACATCTTCTTTAGGATGCACTAATTTAATGTCTCAGTGTGTTGACCATTACCCTGGAATTCTATGTTATCTAAAAAGTCTCTGAAGTTTCTCAGAAACACTAGCTACATAGGGCAAAGATACACCTTTCCTTCTGGGTTCTGTAGCCTGAGGTTTTGTTGACTGAGAACAACAAAGATTGTTTACCCACCGGTTGAGAGTAGCGTTTAATAGAGGCAAGGGGCTTAGTCAAGCTAACCCCTCCCTGTGGTCTTTATCAAATCAAATCAAATTCACTTTATTTATCCGTTAGGAACTTTATTTGCAGAGGATGTGCCAGTACGGGCCCGATAAAAACAGTACATCCACAGACAGACAACACAATAAAACATGTGCCATAATAAATACATACAAAAAAAAATAAAAAAATACAGTGGGCCTGTAATAGACCAAGGTCCACAGTCACACAAGGTCCACTGTAGCACTCTCTTTTGCTGCTGTTAGCAAAACAGATGTATAGTGATGATAGGCTAGGTTAATCAGAAGTATTGGTTCGACTCGGAGGGAAATGAGGTGCTCAATGAAAACTAGACACAGTATTGCGGTATAGCTTAGTTGTGGTGTATTTCTTTTTTACAGTGGCAGCGGGGAATATTTACAAGATATTTACACAGTGCATGGTGGCCCGTATGGGTTCAACACATAAAAGTTCATGGGGATGGATTAAACCATCAAAAGTTCAAGAGTTCATAGTTCGCGTCTAAAAGTCCAGAATTGAGGCAAGACTGAACAGATGTAGCTGTGTGTGTGTGGGGGGAGCGGCTGTAGCGCCTCCTACCGCATCAGCAGACGGACAGTTCTTTGAGTCTTTTGGGCTTTCCTCAGGCTCGAGGCCTTAGCTCGCCATCCATCATGGAAACCTGGCCTGTATAAAACAGGACCACGAAATCAATAACAACAACCACCATCCTTACATCAAAAAGTCATAAATTCATGTACATGTCAACACCTATATAGCACAACCGCAATATAGACACCAATAAATCGAGTACTCTTAAATAACTACGTACGTACATATATATCAATCCATTACAAAATATGCAATAGCACGGATAATCACTATGAACCAGCCGAGCCAGCTGACCGGTTCAAAACAAATGGCAAGCGTTAGCGCAACACTCACCAGTTCCACTTCTCATAATCACTCAAAATTATACGACAACGCCAGTTCACAGCGGCGGAGGCATCTAAAAGGATGACCAGGCATAACAGTTAGCGATCGGTAACAATAGAGCAAACCAGGGACGAGTTTTAGGACACATACCTGCAGCAGCTCACAAGCCAGCGCGTCACACACCTACTACTCTGCACACTAGGGCGCAGCCATCTTTGTTAAACCGGTGATGCAGCAAATCCCAACCCACAGGCGGTAAATCTCGCGAGAGTTTAGGCCTAGTGCCAAGGCAGAGACGGACCAGGAGCGGAAAATATTACCTGGGTTACACCACACAGTCATTTATTCAGCAGGCGGATGGAGGTAGGGAGGAAAGTGGAGATCGCCCTCTTTGTCCCTAGATGGAGGGACCTGAACCTGTGGCCTGATGGTAACATTGCGTAGTGAGAGTGCAGAGTGTGTGAGGGGTCTGTCGAGATCTGGGTTCCTTTCTTCAGAACTCTGGAGTCATAGATGCTACTGAGTGAGTCCTGCTCCTGACCGATGATTTTATTGCTGATTTTGATAATTTTATTGAGCATGTTGCGGTGAGTGAACCAAACCAGACAGTGATGTTGAATGTGAGGATGGATTCAATGAAACATTTGTAGAAAGAGGTGAGAATGGATTGGTGGACTTGGAGTTTGCGGAGCTTACAGAGAAAAAAGAGGTGTTGTTGACATTTGGAAAAGATGTATTCAGCGTTGAGTTTGAATGTGTGTTTATGGTCGATTATGGAGCCGAAGTATTTGTATGAATGAACCTTTTCAATTATTTCGTTGTTGACATTGAGTGAGGGAGAGCTGGAGTGGCCATGTTGGAAGTTAATGGTCATTTCTTTGGTCTTGGACACATTTAAATCCAGACAGTTCTCCCTACACCACCGTGAGAATGAGTCCAGTTCAGTTTGCAGTAATCCGTGTGTGTTTGTAGTGTCCATGATAACTGTGTCGTCTGAATACTTGATGTAGGTTATACCTGGGGTGGTGCTCCTGCAGTCGAGTGTGTACAGAGTGAAGAGAAGTGGAGAGATGACTATAGGGATGGGTACCGTTAAACGGTGCCTACTTGGTACCGACCGAAAAGCTCCGGTCGAGGGCGGTATCGAAAAACTAAAATTCTTTCTGTGCCAACTTTCGGTTCTTTTTCTCTACAGACGTCAATATATGACGAGTCTAAAAAAAGCAACATGAACGTGTGTGCAGATAATGAGATGCTTCAGCACAAATGGAGCGAAGCAAAACGATAACTTATAGCTTTAAGTTAAAGTGAAGCAAAGCTATAAAGTTCTAAACTTTTCTAATAGAGATGGTCTCCCTAGAGATGACTAAACCTTGAGGAGAACCAGTGGATATTGTCCTGGCAGCACTGAGGTGGCCATTCACTCAGACCCTCTGATCCCTCCCCGTGAGGAAGGAAAGGACCCAGAGGATGAGGTGGGGGTTGGCATTCATCTGGAGCAGCTTACGCCCTATGAGGTGTGGCTGCACGGTGTTAAATGCACTTAAGAAATCCACAAAGACCAGGCTGACGTGGGACGGGCTTTTCCAGGTGGGTGATGACACCATGTCCCAGAGTGAGCACAGCATCATCCACCCCTCTCCATGGCTGGTAGGCGAATTGCAGTGGGTCAGAGTGCATACCCACATCAGCCTGCAACTGGGCCATGATGAGCCTTTCGAAGCTCTTCATGACCAGTGATGTCAAAGCCATAGGCCGATAGTTGTTGTTGGTGCTGGGGTTGCTCTTCTTCACCACTGGACAGATGATGGAGGACTTCCAGATGGAGGGGATGGAGTGCTCCGCCAGTGAACAGTTGAACAGGGAGGAGAAGACACCAGCCAGATGACTGCAGCAGCCCTTCAGCAGGCGTCCACAGATCTGATCCGGTCCAGGAGCCTTGTTGGGTTTAATCTGCCTCAGTGCGCGCTCCACATCCGCAGGCAGCAGCGGCAGGTCCTCTTGTCTCTATGTCCCAGTCCTCAGACTGGGACATAGAGACAAGCTCTATCTAATCTGTGTGACTGGAAATGGTAATGTTAAAGACGCTGACAACGCCTTTAGGATGAGTGTAGAGTGCAGACGATGACTTAAGAACCTTTGTTGAAGATCGACAACTCCTGTACGACTGAGAGCCAGACTACTGCTTTACATTTTCCCAATGGGGTCACGACCATTTCAGGGACGACCTTATGAAGCTCATTGAGAAAATGCCAAGAATAAAAAGGGTAACAATTATATTTTGAGTTATTTCACACTTTTTTTAAATTTCCTCCATAATCCTGCATGTTCATTCATAGTTTAATGTCAATGAGAATCACACAATGGAAATAGTATTGGAAAATAAAGAAAAGCGGATACATAAAAAGTGTTTCCAAACTTTTGACCGATATTGTACTTTTAGACTGGTCAGATCAAATGTGTGAGCTATTCGTGTGTATTTAGTCTTATTCTTGAGGCCGATGTAGCTCACTGTCGGTCAGAAAAAGTTCATCGGCTCTGGGCGTCCCACATGACTCCCACGCTGCAAAGTTCATGTCTGAAAGAATCATTGGCTCATTGCACTGGTACAGAGCTTGTCACCATTATTTTCCCTTATCTCCTTACATTCCTGTACTACATACATCGCTCTGGCAGCAGGTTAAGCGGTGAGTTTGTGTGGCACGATGCAGTTGTTTGCGCAGAGTGAGCGTTTGAATCTTAAACTCCTTGTTCCTGGCTTTAACCAAATGAATCGTCTGTTATGAATATGGCACTCATTTCCAAACCTATAATTAGCCCCAATGGTTTAATTGACTCCTATTAAAGAAACCTATTATGAGTGCCATGGTTACTGTCAGGGTTACTATGGATACGCACACGCCGACATGCAAGCTTGTTCTCTTTTTGTTGCTATTGATAAATACAGTGGTTGCATTAGAAATGACAGCCACTGTTAATAGATGCTGGTGCAGCAGTGGCTTAGTGGTCAAGTGCTCCTCCACAAACCACAAAGGCCAGTTGTCATTGTGTCCTTGGTCTTAAAGTATATGTTTTCCTAATTATTATTTAGTTTGAGGGGATATTGCTCGTGGTAATCATAGATCTCAACGGCCAGCGTAAAAAACGTGAGAATGACGGATTAGAAGTACAGAACATACATCACTGCTCCGCGACTGACTGCATACTCAATGTAATTACTGTAGCCTCCATCAGCAACAATAAAACTAATGAAAACATGAGTAATCACAGCATGATTGACACGTAAAGTCCCCACTGTCCTCTGTTTCCCGCGACAATAGGGCTGTGTCTGGTTTCCCTATAGTGAAGAAGAAGAAGAAGAAGAAGAAGAAGAAGAAGAAGAAGAAGAAGAAGAAGAAGAAGAAGAAGAAGAAGAGAAGAAGAAGAAGAAGAAGAAGAAGAAGAAGAAGAAGAAGAAGAAGAAGAAGAAGAAGATCTTTATTTATATATATAGCGCCTTTCACAGACATGGTCACAAAGCACTTTACTAGCTCGACTGCGCATATCTCATTATATTCGGACAAACACTCTGGGCCAGATCTGGTGCATGAGGTGCACAATCCTCTAGCGAACTGAGATCATCCGAGTGGCGGATATGCTCTATTCGCCTTCGCCACTTGTGAGAGGGCGTCCTCTAGAGGAGGTGACTGCCCTGATGGGAGCGCCGCTGACATTCATTTCCTCGTTTACATCACGCTGCCTTGTGTTCTTCCTTAAGCCTTAGACTCTCACAGGTCAAACTAAAAACGTTATTTACCCCATCGTGAGCTAAACAATGTTTATGAGAAAGAGCTACAGCCGTCCTCTGTGGAGCAGACCGGCCCGCTTGGCATAAACGCGAAACAAAACAAATGCACATGTTCACCCCCCACTCTCCTACAACCCTCTCCCTTCCCGGCCGCGGAGTCCATCTGGTTGGAGGAAAAAGGTGACTCCACCCCAGTACTTCCCATTTTAATGCGCTAACTCTGGAGTGGCAAGATTGCAAAGTGCGCTCCTACTCAGCGCCAAATGTTACGCTATAGTCTGTGTTTTGAGTCACAAGATCGGGCCTCTGTCTGACTCTATTGGTTTCTACTGTGCTCGCTACAATCAACTTGCATTTCCGTGTCAGTTTCAGCTGAATATCTGCCCAAACCATAGAATAATGGTGACAACAAAGCACTGTTCCTCTGGTTTGTGTCAGAGTGGTTGAAGATACT